>MU385753.1:129699-390975 GCA_022497155.1 Whalleya microplaca | reverse complement strand
CCCTACCTCCCTACGGTTTTTTCTAATATACTTAATAAAATAAAATATTGTTATAATTTATAAAATAAAAAATTAAAAAAAAAAAAAAAACAACAACAAAAAAAAAAAAAAAAAAAAAAAAAAAAAAAAAAAAAAAAAACTTCTTTTTTTGGTGTTTCTTCCCCTCCTCACCTTTTTCCTGTTTCTTCTTCTTCTTTAACTAAAGCGTACGTTGCAGAAATCTACGCTATGATATATCGCTTGAAGATCCGAGTCTAGTAGTCAATGCCCAGGTCGTGGTGGGTGGGTGTTGTACATACCTACTTAGGTAATGTATCAGCCACCCGTCTTCGGGAGCAGACGCACCACCACACCCCCCCTTGATGTACACCCCCCTTGCACCCCCCTACTAGTCAGCATCCTGTTCAGACCTCCCTGCATGGACCGCTAGGTGCGGTAGATGTCCAACTATATTAACTATATTGCGGGGAAATAGCTTCAACTCCTCGTTGGCGCGTTGCGATCGCACCAGTGTGTCTGGTTGCTGGCCCGCGCTGCGGCTGAATAGGTCTAGGTAAGGTTTACCTACAGAACCTCATGCGTGTGTGTGCGTACTAGTCCTACCTAAGGTTACGTCCATTAGTACGCAGCATACACACGTATCCGTCCATGTATACATCCATAGCTGTACGTTAGGCTGGTGCACCCCGTTCCGTTGGTTCGAACCCGTGCATGAGGTAGCCTATATCCGTACCTACGTAATACCGAGCGATACCGCTCTCAACCTTCTCTCTTTCCAAGATAACAGCAAACTGAATGTGGCCTTGGTGGCTGCTCAAGTGAGATTAGATCTGATCCCTGATAGCGCTAGGGAATGGTATTTCTCTCACTTGGGTTAAGAATGCATGTAGATAGGTGCGATTCCCATCAGCGCTAGTAGATCTTGCACCGTTGGGCTCATCTCTCCCGAGGAGCTTATCTACAGCATGCTTAATCGATGGTATAAGTCATCGTGGTCGAGGGTGATGAAGGATCACGCCAGCCTATGGTTCAACTAATATGCGGACAGAAACTTTTTCATAATATTCGGAAATGACACTGTCTGTCTGTTCAAGGAGTCAGACTATGATTCA
Source organism: Whalleya microplaca (assembly GCA_022497155.1). Lineage (NCBI taxonomy): Eukaryota > Fungi > Ascomycota > Sordariomycetes > Xylariales > Xylariaceae > Whalleya > Whalleya microplaca. The sequence continues at coordinate 389,863 of MU385753.1, read as the reverse complement.
CCTAATATGCGGACGTAATTATCTTCACATGCTTCAATACCGATATCGTCCATCTATCTATCTAAACAGCCAGGCTATAGCTAACCTAATATGCGGACATAATTTCTTCACGTCATTCCAAAACGACATTATCTGTCTGGCCATTCATCTATCTGAACAGCTTCTCGAGCCATCATCACTTGAGATATTTACTTATTCTCTTACACGATGTAAATACTATGACCACCCTTGGCATACATTACACATGATAGTCGCTGGCCATCCAAAGAGGAGCTTGGCAGATGTACAGCAATCCCAATCCCACTCACGTACACACACGGGTACTAAACCGACACATCTTCAGTCGATCAATCAACAGAGGTGTTGTGGTGATCCCATGCTCCCGCATTGTATCTATCCGATGTCTCGTATGTAACAAATCCAGCCGGACCGATGCTGGCATTGACGACGGAGCCCACGATGACGCTGAATAAACACCGCCCACCTCTAGCCCCCGTAAACTCCCAGCGCCTGTCTGCTGTCTGCTGTCAATGGAAATAATTGCAATTGCGTAGAAAAATCACCCCGTATGTAAGTGAACGCCCGCTTGTGTCGTCCGTCCGTCTATTCAGGGCGCCTCGAGCACCAGAGCACCCCATCATCGTGATCATCATCAATCATCATCTGCCATTGACCTTCTTCCCCGTCTTGATGCGGTCCTTGCAGTTATCGCAGTACCATTTCACTGTCAAACAAAAACACATTAGCAAAGTCCAGGAGCAAGTATCAGAATAGTAAGTAAGTAGTAATCGTGGGGTTTTTTGGCAACTCACCACTAGAAGGCGGAGCGGCCTTCAGCCCAACACAGTCCAAATGGAACCACTCGCGCGTGCAGTCATCAGCATCGCACGCGACCATCTCGCCGTAGCTGACGCCGTTACAATAGCAATACAGCGGCTCATCGGCGTCGACCTCGACGTCGCCTCCTTCGTCGTCGCCGGCACCAACACCACCACCGCCTTGTACACTACCATTCCCATTCCCGTTCGCGTTCGCGTTCGCATCCCCTGCTGCTGCTCGGCTCGCCGCGAGAACCTGCTGCTGCTGTTGCTGTTGCTGTTGTTGCTGAGCGGCGCCTTTCTTGTGGCTTCTCTTGACGTTGGTGGTGGCGCCTGATGATGTCGATGACGACGCAGCATTGTTCCGCGACGAGCGCGAGCGCTGCGGCAGCGGCGCCTGCGGGTGCTCGGGGAAGCTGCCTATGGCGGGCGTCGACGGCTTGCTGGCGCGTCCGCTCTTGGTCGTGACGACGTTGGTTGTGGTGATGGAGGAGGCGGCCGGTGTTGTCTGGGCTTGCTGTTGTGCGGAGTCGAGCCTGCTAGTAGATTCCGGATCGTCTGCTGCTTTCGTAGATCCTTCTTTTTTGCTGCCCGCGGCTGGGGTGTTTGCGCTAGCAACTTGGTGAACCGCTTCTTCCTTTGAAGCCTCCGTCTTGACTGTGGTAATGGACTCTTTACTTGATTTGGTGTCATTCGGGGGCCGGGTCCCATTTTGGCCTGTTGATATCTCTGGCGTTGCAGGAGTGACACTGTTTGGTTTGTTTGACGTAGCCGAAGCAGGTCGTTGCCGACCATTTTCGATACTAGATTGTATGGAGTTCTGCCTCGCACGAGCCGATACCGGGCGTGCGGCGGCGGCGGCGGCGGCTGCGGCTGTGGCTGCGCCGGTTGTAGGTGCAGGAGAACCGCGGCTGATCGTCTTAGAATCTGTGAAGCTCGGTTGAATTGGTGAGGGTGCGGTGGAGGGTGAGAGGGCAGCTGCTGCGAGGGCCGTTTTGCTGTAAGGTAAAATTTAGTAAAGGGGCTATGTATATGGGGGACGTATGGATATAAACTGACCTCTTCTTTGAAATGCCGTTGACAGTAGGGAGAGCTTTTCGTTTCTTGGTTGGTTCAGGCGCAGGTGTCGCCCGGGGACTGGGGTTCTTGGCTTTCGTGGTATTGTTGCCGAACACTGAGCTCATCGCGCGTTCCATAGGCTGTCCGCCGTTGGCTGGCTTGTTAGTCTCGACCTTTCGTCTCTTAGACGGAGGGTTGTTCCCGTTGGTGGTTGCGCCTGCAGTAATGCCCAACCCTACCGGTGCTGTTGTGTCGGCACCTTTCCGCGCTTTGCTGTTGTGTGACTTTTTTGTGGATTCGCCTTTCTGCTTGCTCTCGTGGTCATCGTGATCCGAGTCCTGATGGTGGTTCTTAAGCCCCTTTTTGGCCTGGATCGCTTGCTTTCGAGCGTCACTACGTTGTGCGGCCTCCTCGGCCAGCTGCTGGGCAGCAGCAGTAATAGTGGCTGCTCCATCTCGGCGCGATCGCTCTGCTTGATTCGCTCGATTGGCCCTGTTTTCTGGATATGCCCAATGCGTAGTGCTACCCCATTTAGCTTCATCGCTGAATTCGGCCTCGAGGTGCGGCCACACGTCGTTTATGCGGGCGAGGTGCTTGGAAAGCGCCTCATTGGCGGTCGATATGACATGGTTCTTCTCCTCGATCGACACGAGCATTTCTTGGACCTTGAACGCGGTTTGGCGAAATAGCTGTCGTCGTGGAATGTTGCTGGGGTCGAACACGGTAGAGTTGTAGGTGTCACCAGTCGATCCGGAAGGCAGGGTCCCGTTTGTGGGGATTCCGATCGAGCTATTCTGGGTGCTCATGGGGGTCGAGCCCGGCGCAACACTGCTGGCTGCGTCATTGTTGTTTCTGGGTTCAGGAGGGCTTGACTTGAGGGCAGCATTGACAAGCTGGTGCAGGACCTCCTCGGGTGTGAAGATCTTGGCGTCGACCTCCTTCAGCAGTGTGAAATGTCGGACGAGGTCTTTCGGGAGAGATGTTATAGCATCGGTGAAGTGTGAGATACCAGGGAATATGTCGATGGGTTGATCGTGGCTATGGCCACCCCCGAGCGGATCTCTGCCGTTGAGAGGACGGGCCACACCAGACGAGGTTCGCGGAGGATTTGTTCGAGTCTGGCGGACAGGCTGGGCCCTCCGACTGGACGAAGGGCCAGCCTCGGCATTAGGGGGTTTAGCAGTCTTCATGGTGATTGTAAGAGGTGGCTGCTGAATCGGAACCTCGATCGGGGCAAGGAGGGCGTGGAGGGCGAGGAGGGTAAGGAGGACAGACGGAAGCTAGTTGTTGGATAGGCTGGCTGAGTGGGTTTGGAAAGAGAATAAAGTTGACAAGAAGCTTCAGATGCTGAAGCTCAAGTCATCTTGCGATACGAGATAGAGGATACTGGTAGAAATGGACTGGAGAGGGACAGGCAGTGTTTGTGTAGAAGCTGTGTAGAAGCGGAGGCGCAAAAGTGCGAGGACTGGCCGTACTGGGTGAACAAACGGGTGAACAACTGCACAGTGGACGGGGATTTAATGGATTAATTGACTGATGAGCAAGGGACAGACACCTCCCAGGCCTGCCACGCGCTGCTCCATCTGTCTGGTCGGCGGGCATTTGTGGGCTCCCAGCCCAATTTGCACCCACATGATTGGGTGACCTTCCATACTAGTGGAGACGTTTTCTCCACTATTGATCCGAGAATTAATCCGGCCTTGTTTATGATAAGATAAAGGTGCTGCAGGGTTGAACTGTGAGGTGAGACTTCCAGGATCCATTCAGCTGGTCTATCCCTGCCTCGGCATTTCGACTTATGTAATCATTTCATCTGGTCATAGGTACCTAGGTAGGTACTTTGTACACACACATCCGACTGGACTTCAATGGCCTTACTATGTACATATGTACTCCATGACTTTCTGACAGGAAGAGAAAGAAATCGATAACATCAAGTCCTTATGCAGAGCTCCTTAATATACTAGTGGGATTTTCTATAGACATATGAAAATTACATTTGTCTAGGTAGCAACTTGAAGTTGATGAAGAATACTCTATAAACGAAGTTTATGCTACCTACTAATACGATAATAAATTGTGTTGCTGCTACGCCAGGACGCCAAACCATGGTATACTGTCACTCTAATCTATAAGGAAAAATACACCGTCCGGTTTGTACAGGTTTATAGTAAGTAGTTAATTACACCACACCACACCACACCACACACAACACACACCACGGCTCACTTCCGCGAGCCCTCCTTCTCCCCCAGTTTCTTCTGCCGCCACTGCCACTCCAGCAGGACGGGGATGAAGTGCCAGAGGTCGAACTCGGGCCACAGGCACTTGAGGAAGAAGATGTGGGTGTCCTCGTGGCACTGCCACAGCATGAAGTCGCTCAGCCTCCGGACGCCACTAGTGCGGATGAAGATGTCCAGCGGCGGGCAGTCCGCCGTGTACGTGTGGCCGTTGATGGTCTCGGCCGTGATCGTCTCCGGGTTGCGGAACGGCACCGGCGTCGTCGGCTGCAGGCGCGGCGACTCGGCGTCCAGAGCCGTAATCGAAGACATCGAGTCGTCGCCGTCCGACTTGGCGTTGGGGTCCGGGGACGTCTCCCTAGGTGTGGAGGAGTCCGACTTCCTCGACTGGTTCGACCGTATTTTCTGCGTGATTCGCGATTGCGAAAAGGGGGTGTTTGGGGGCCGGGGCGCCGTCGTATACTCATCTACCGTAGCCTTGATAGCACTGGTCATTTCGGCCCTCGACGTGTATGGGAAGCAGATGTTTAGTACAGCGCTATGTGTATAGTCAGCTATCATCAACGAAGACAGCCACCACTCTATGCCATGCTTACTCCTTGTTGTGTTTGGTCATGTCAATGGCCCGGTCGACAAAGGGTAATACGTCGTCTGGGATCAGATCTCGTTCCCCCAACACCCGGATACCGGCGCCATATCGATCGAGGAGCTCGCCGTGCTGGATAAGTTGTTCCAATTTCACCTTAGCCATCGCCATCAAGCCCTTGACCTCGTGTCTGGGTCGGTTGAAGTTTTCGATGCTGAACGCGTACACGGTGACTACCTTGACTCCACACTTGTAACAAATCTCGAGCACCTATATCCTGTTAGCTATATAGGCACCTTCGCGCATTGCTATCGTAGACCATACTCTTGCAAGGGCCTCGAAACCGAGGTGGTGGCCCTCTATGGTCTCAATTTTGTGGTTCTTGGCAAAGCGCCTGTTCCCGTCCATCTCGAACGCAACGTGTTGGGGTATGGGTCCCTGCTTGAGAGTGCCGATAAGCAACTCCCGGGCATTTTTCATCGCCCATTCAACCGGTGGTGATTTCCAAAGCCAATTCCTAACATGCGAAAGATAGAGGTCCGACATCGTTGAACTCGAAAACGAAGGCGGTTCGAGAGTCGGCGGATAGACACAAAGTAACGGCGAGTTGGAGACGGTCCGAAAATCAATAAAAGAATAATATAATTAGTTAACGAAGGCTATGTTTCTTTCGCATCGTAATGCGATGACGACGACGATGGAAATCAATCGTGGCTTATGTATGTGTTGATGGCGAAGTTCCTCGAGGTACGCAGGTACAAGTGAACAGCCATGCAAAAAGCATTGACCACCTCGTAACTCGATAATACATTAATGCAGGTGATGCACCAGCAGTCAGGAACAGTACCTTGGACCCAAATGCACAGCAGATATGAAGTATCACAAACCAGTTTCCACTTTCTTAACCCATATTGTTTGTTGACTAACGCCTTTTAGATATCTCAAGTTGCTAGATTAGCTTTGAGTGCGTCTAAATTGGCAACTTTTGTGTGGTTATACGCAAGGAAACTTAATAGATAGGTAGGGTGTATACTCAAACATAGCATAAAATAGGGTATGCATAACTTTCACCGCCTGGATAACTTTCAACGTCATGAGTTCTTTATATAAGTGACCCTATCATACCATACATATATACTCATGAGTAATAAAATCTGTTCTACATATTCATATAACTCAACCTCGGGATAGCTTCTCTATCCCCCAGTACTGGGGTACCAGGCAAAGATACCTATTATGCCCCTATTTTGTACTCTCAACCTCATCTATACAGAACATAGAAGAGTGTTTAACCTAGAAAGGTATATATACACATGTTTGAAATATCCTCCTGTCAGCACGATTATCAAAATAGGGGTATAAATCCAACGCCAAAAGGGTATCAGAAAATCACAAATATAGCTACCGAGTTGATCAGCTACTTAGCTTCACGGCTAATAGCCAGAGCTGTTGCCAACAAAACGCCGTTGGCTCCCAGCTCCCAACTGCATAACAGCTAGGTCAACCCGAGTCCATGAACGTCTCCTTTTGTGGCAATTCCACCAAAGTATGTCAGTTCCCGGGGACAATTAGGCTGTGGAAAAGCCCCCTTAACTGTTGTGCTTGTCCGGCTTATTAAGTGACGCGTTCGCACCTTGAATCGCATGAGTAGATGAGGTATTCTCCATATTCAATTCACGGGGCATACACGGCGGTATGTTCGACCACCGATCAGAGGAGCTCGCTTTCACTCTCTCAGCGGCTCCATGAGCTCATTCATGCCGGTCGTCTCCGCCAAGTCTATCGCCCGCTGACCAGTAGCGTTCCTCCTGTTGCGATCTGCTCCATGTGCAACGAGGAGGCGCAGGAGCGAAGGGCGCTTCAAGCGAACACACATATGTAACAGCGTATGGCCAGGTATGATCGATAGTGCAAGCTCTGTCTCAGGCACCATGTCAGATCTTCGTCCGTTGGGATAATACTGGGTATCTCTCCGCCATATTTTATTCGCATCTGCGCCGTAGCGCAGGAGTAACTCGGAGTGCTCATCACGATGTCGGAGGACCGCTCGCTGGAGGGCAGTATGGTTGTCAAGATCAAGCCCATCAACCTCCACACCTACTTCCAGAAGAACTCGGAGGCATCGGACCGGCTTGGCGAGTCTCCCTGCGAAAATACGGCATGCCCCGTTTGCCAGCTAACGTGTTCGCTCTTATTATGTCCTGGCCTACCTTAGCCCGCATGCATTCGTCACCCGTAGCCGTGATCCTCTGGATTACTTCGTCTGATAGTGGAATTATTCTATTAAGAGATAGCACTAATATAAACATATAGATTTGCGGTTCTTCTAGGAGGTATTGTTTCATATGCCTCTTGAATTCTCGAGAAAATAATTTACCATAAGTCACCTGGGGCACGCCAGCTTTCTCCGCGGACTCAGCATGCCTGAAGGTACCGCATGAGGCATATGAAAAGAATGGGAAGTCCGACGTAGCAGTTGATATCCAATCTTTTTGCAGACTCAGGTCTGGAAGGGAGCTAAAGGCTCGTTTCGCGTATTCGAAGCAGCATCTCGCTAGTGCATACTGGCTTTTTCCCATAGGATTAGACTGGTAGCCTGGCCACAGGTGTCCTAGGGTATAGTCTTTGAGAAGAAATTGGCGTACAGATTCATGGATGAACTGCACTCTCGGCATGCTTGACATAACCTCAACTAGACCCTTCGAAACGCTGGTGATGAATTTGTCGATGTCGTCGGGTCCGATGAGGGTTTTATCGTACGGCCCAGTCGTATCAGAGCCAGTGCCAATAATAATTGCATGGTATAATTCTTTGTCGAGAAGCGGGAGGTCGGCAAACAGGACGAGCTGAATGCATAAGAGGAGTTGATCTTGGTGGCGAGAATCTCGCTTGAGAATGCTTTCGAATAGATCGAAAAGATCTTTGGGAATATCCCGAAGGACGCGTTGTAGGATATGGATTTGGCCGTGGTCATACTCTTTGTTAAGAATTTGCACGACGAGCACGACCCAGATAAATATTCCTGAGGCCTTCTTCGACACCTCGCGGCGGATAGTTTCCGCAAGGGGTGTGTCTCCGATGCGCAACTCGTTGTTCACGTATCGAGCAATGTCTTCGCGGTGCCCTTCTTCTTGTTCGAGAATTATCTCTAGCCCTCGGCTTGCTGAAATATGAGGGTAATGGCGGCTTGAGAAGCAAATTAATGGTCTGAGGCCGTTTCCACCAGTACGTTCTCGGAGCTGAGTGAAGAAGGACAGCATCTTCCTTATCTCATCCTCATCACATTCATCAAGCGCATCAATGAAGATTTCTAAAGTACCTTTGTGATTGATAACTACCCGTTCGAATAGGCCTTTCAAGGTCTCCAGCGGGGGGTTTCCATTCAGAACAAAACGGGATTCCCGGTCTAGGGCACAAATGGCTTGAAGGTCTGGGTTAGACTCGAGAATTTGCAGCAGTAGTGAACGATATAGTCCCATGGTACTCTTTTCAAGACTCTCGCCTCGAGCGTTGAAGAAGAAGAAAAGGCGCGATCGAGCGCAAATCGCGTTTCGATGGTAAAGGAGGTATTTCATCAAGGTCGATTTGCCAGTTCCAGCTTTACCGTTGATCCATAGGAAGCCTCCATGCTCTTCAAATTTATCGTCGTTAAGCCAATCGCGGTAAGCAGGTTGACTGATGAACCACTCGCAGGTCTTGATATACGCCCGCTGGATGGTGGCGACACGGACGTCCATTTGTTCAAAGCGAAGTGCTTCGAGCAGTTCCCTACGCTCTTCGGGACTGACTGATTCTGGAGCGCGCGTTCCGAGGGACCCCGGACCCTGCGCTGCTCTCTCGGTGGGTTGTGGTATCGCTATCCGTTCGATCGCGCTGACGACCTTGCAATATTCAGGATCATCGGCACTGCTGAATCGACACATTTGCATGTGGTCTGCCTCGATATACTGAGTAACTTCCCACATTGTAGAGCCCAGTTGGGAAGAAGCGTCATCAACAACCTATTACTCCAAGTTTTAGCTTCAAGTCGGCTCTTGTGTGTGAAGCTAAGGAAGCCGAATCCGACAATGATGGATAAGAAGGGCAGACTACCCCCCCTCCCCCCTTTCGCAAACGCCTTATCAGCAAGACCGGTAGACAGTTCCACCACACGTCCTCCTTCTGGTTCATCTCTAGCTTCGACCTGTCACATCATAACAAGACGAAATAAGAAATTCTTACCTTATTCCAATTCAAGACCTTCAAGCCATTTTGTTCCTGGAATGAATGAATCTTCCACCCATACTTTTGTATGATCGGCAAGAACTCGTCCCGAAGCTCTTGTAGCCGTTCTGAATTCGGGAGCAAAGCATCCACGATCTGTTGATTGACGCGAAATCTGAACACACCCCTTGCAAGCTTCTCGCACACACGCAAGAGGGCCCCTCGAGGATCCGAGCCATTGTGCGGCGTTCCGAAGAAGACAATTCCTTGTGTAGACTTTACAATTTTATGAAGATGTTCCTGGGTTGACGAGAGCCCGTGTGACTGTCGCAGCATCTCTTTGACAGTAATACCACCCAGGCTGTGTGCGACAAAGAGAACCGGCCGGTTGTAGTGAGTCCGTCTTTCGGCTTCGAGAGCAACTAATAAGTCTTTGGCGATCTTGTGGATATTGCACGCAGGACTCGGACATTTAAAAGCATGAGAAATTCTTGTATCGTAGCCAAATGTCATGATGCGGGCACCTGGCATTGCAGAAGGGAGCAGGTCCCTCGGCCAGTAGGCGCCGTCAGCCCTTCGACTACCATACTTCCATGTTTTCACCGGATGCCCTGTGAAGCCACGTACGAACACGACGTCCAGCGATGGATTTGTTGGATTAACTACCACTGTTAGACCGTCGTCCCGTACGGCGGTGGGAACTGGAATCGAGGCCATTTTTTCGCGCACGGAGCTCTTGTCTCAAGCATCAAGACCAAGATCATAAACGAACGCTCTTGAGATTCTGGTCTGCAGATAGACAGACAATCAAAATAGGCGAATAGTCAGAGGGAGGTAGTGATCACCTAGAGAGTCTTCTAGGAACAAAAAAGGGAGAAGATTATGCTGAAGACTTGGAGACCGTGGATACTATCTGCCTGGCGAGGCTGTGCGAGAAAGAGACAGAGCAGGAGGGAAGAGAGAGGGGGGAGCCGAGCCAGCGATGGTTGCATTCAGTATCTGCACTGTATTGTAGGGTCAGCCTACATGCTGCCAATCCGGTGACTTCAGGAAAGGCTGGACAAGATTGGGCATGCCGGTATAATTAAGCGTCTATGGCGACAATGATTACTAAGATAGAGGTTAAAGTTGCAACTTTACATAGAGTGTGACACTATGAACTCGCTTTCATTGCGGCCGCGCGGTTCTGGGCCTGTGAGCCCTCGCATTCAACACTATCAGAATGAGATATACATATTGAAAAAAACTTCAAGCCCCTTTACGATATATATACGGGTTTAAATTCCTACCCAGGTGTAAGAGGGTTTGGAGTGACGGCAAGACACTAGTGCTGTCAGATCATACCTACTGCGAGTATAAGCCATCATGAGCTGTCAACAAGTGCCGACCTGGCCTTCATATTCTGATAGGGGTTGTTTTTTTTTTTTTTTTTTGGTGTGGTAAATCGGGCGAAGTGTGGCTTGGTGTTTGCCGGTGTAGCTTATGGGTTGTCGCACATAATGACCATTCATAAATATACCTAGATTAATAACCTGGATACAACAGTTCAGCCCAACAAGCCTAACCACTTGTACAGTCAACAAGTAATCGTGCTAGGCTCAATCTGTTGTCAGAATATGCCTTGTTATACTACATTACTGTGGCTTATACTTTGTACACTTTAGGTAGTGAATCTGTTGATTTCGATTCCACCTAACAGAGCTGCAGCAAAGCTATCGAGTGGCTTAAGTATGCTTAAGTCGCACGTACATGAATGTTGCATAATACCTAGGTAAGATAGAAGTAAACCTGGAAGTACATATATTATGTACTTACTCCAGAACCTTATCTAATCAGGCTTTTCATGCGTAATACATGATTGGTCAAATTAGTTGAGTTACTCCAACAAGGCTACTGACAATTATCAGCCTTGCGTCCAATTCAACGGTGGGATAAATTAAGCCAGTTTGTCATAAATCTTAAAACCGCGATTCACGATACCCTATTTACAATTCCACGGCAACAGGCCGGCAGCCTCGGGAATCAACAACCAGCAACTCCTCTACGCTCCAAGATTACATTTCGGTCGCAGGCAACATTGTGCGCCCTCCGTAGTCAGCACCTAACGTCCACTCTTATTAGGTAGTTACGGTACGCTCTGGCCGGTTTACGATACTGCAATGCGCCGGTGACGTCGCAAGACACGACACCATGTCCTTCACGAACGCGCCCGTGACGCGCAGTCTTGTCTACGGGCTTGTCGGCATATCCATAGCCGTCAGTCTACTGGACATCAAGCACTACTTCTACATCCTGGTCGACCTGCACCTCTGGCGATTTCACCAGACATGGAGGCCTCTGATCTACCAGCTGTGCTATACCAACTCCTCCGAGGTGTTGTTCGCCGCCATCACCCTTTACAATCTGAGATCGGTTGAGAGGATGTGGGGGTCGAGGAAATACGCTGTGAGTGTGCATCGTGTCATAGACGAGGGATAGGAGTCGAGCAATGTAGCTGACGATTGCTCCACAGACGTTCGTCTTTGTCACTTCGATATTCACGAGCATCCTACCTCCGACCATCTTGGCTCTCTTTCTAAGGCCACTTACAGTGGGACTTTTCAACTACCTCCCTGCGGGACCGACGCCCATCATATTTGCGGTTCTCGCGCAATACCATGCTATGATACCACATATATACAAATACAAGGTGGCCACGTCGACGTCGGCATCGACCAATGACCAGACGCCGGGCATCACATTTTCCGACAAGTCTCTGCGCTATCTACTGGCCTTCCAGCTCGCGCTCTTCCAGTGGCCGGGCTCCCTGCTCGGCGCCGTGATTGGCTGGGTGGTGGGCTACTCGTGGAGAATGGAACTGCTGCCGCGGTCGCTGATACGATGGCGGCTGCCTGGCTGGGTCGTGGGCATGCGGACGCAGCGGAGAAGCGAGGAATTTGAAGGATTGCGGAGACGGCTCGAGGGCGAGAACGCTCCCACGGCGGCGGCTACCGGAAGTCAGAGCCAGGCTGACGCTGAGGGCGGGAGACGGCGGACGATGGGCCAGCAAGTGATGGATCAGTTTCGCGGGGCCTTCTAACTTCTAACATATACCTAATAACCTGTAGGGTACGTATTCACTCAGAAAAGAAAAACTTCATGGTCCTCGTTTTATACCAATTTCAGTGTAGGCTCAAATGAAACCAGTTTCATCTAGGGTTGCAAAGATACCGTACTTTTCGGAAAGATACGGTTTTATACCCAAACCCCTGTAAAGTGCGTATAAAACGCAGTGTTTTATACCGAAAGCTTGGACCATATAGCCGACTATATAGCCACTTATATATTGTCGACAACTTATTTTAAATATAATATATAGTATATATAATGAGATTTAATTTTTAGTATAAAATTTTTTATTTTTTATTTTATTTAAAATATATATATATACTTTTGCGACTGCAAGATCTTATAAAACACAGCTAAAATTAGGTATATTAAGCGAGAAAGCTTAGGCCATATCTAGGCTATATAAGGTCCGTGCGAGTGTATAAAACGCAGCCGATTTGAAAGGTGCGGTATAATACAGGAATAAAACCGCATGTATTTTATTGAATAATACAATTTGCAACCCTAGTTTCATCGCATTAGTCCGGTATGTAAGGGACTGTGGCTGAGTGCATGTCTTGTTATCAATATAGCATCACGCAAACTCAATACTGTTGGAAGCAAGCACCAAGCCCCCACCAACCAACCAGCCTGAGGCGGGGTCGGAATCGGATGCCAGTGTACATGATTCACAATTGCTAACGAGCGAGATTCGGTCTTGAGATATTCCTATGCGCAGATGTCGCATCATATACTTATTATAAAGTGGTGTTGATGGCCCTTGCCGCCCGGCACAGAACTGTCCACGTGTGTGTGTGCATTCAGAGGCATTGCTGCTGACAGCACAGCCGGGTTTTAGATCTGATTTTATCCTATCATGTCGGGTATGTACATACAGAGAGAGGTAGGTACAAAGAACGCGGGCCATCCTACGGTGTGTGATGACGATGAAATTAAAAATACACTGTGTAATTATAAACGCGGGAACCCCCCTGTTCGCCTCCCGCCCAACCAGCCGGAGCTGTCCCAGCATCGCGAAATCCGAAATTACATGCACATTCACAAGCTTTTCGCTCGAGCGCGCCGAATGCCATGTAAGCACGTCGGCAACATTACGATCACCTAAGACATAATAGTACGTACACATAAATAATACACATATAGTCAGCGTTTGGGAATGCCAATCCGTCATAAGATCATAGGATTCGACAGGTCGACTATGATAAGTATGTGTGTATGTACTAATACCTAAAAGATATCTATAAGGCGTAAGATACATAATCAATAAACCTAGTCGAAAAAGAATTCGGCTGGAGCCAGATTTCAAAGTCGTACTGCGTATTGCGTATTGTCTAGTTGGGTAGTAGCCTATTTTTAGGCGCGCTGGCGCGATCTCGCATGACCACAGGTAGACGGACAGGAGACAGAAGGACAAAGAACCTTATACCTCTGCTGGGTAAACGCCACATATATGTTTCTTGAAAGTTACTTCTTCCTCTCCCTTCAGCCTCTGGATAGAAGGTACATGTAGCTTCTTTTCCTGCTAATTGCGTCCTCCTACATGCATCCGTACAGAATCCAGCTAGGTAGTCGCGTCCCTATAAAAGGTCAGTGCAGATGCCTTATCCACCAACTAAAGGAAGCCAGGAAGCTGAGCCCCAGCCACAAATGGTCGTAGCTTACGTATCCGTACATACTGTATCCTATGTATGTACTCGCAGTACTACGGATATATATGTATGTACATAATGCCCCGGCATGGCTTAGCGCTCCTGTCAGTGACTGTCAGAAGCGCGTGCCTGCAAAAGGTAAAAGTGCGCCACTCGTTACGGCGCTGTGGTACTTTAAAGGACTTCCCCGTACTGTATCCTTCGCCGTCCTTTACATACCGTGCCCATCGTGCAGATCGTAAATCGCAAAACTCCTTTTCCTGATATTATTACTACTACGTACAGCCAGCCCAGCCAGCCCAGCCAGCCCAATCACCCACCCGATTTTGATTCTCGCTGCTTAGGCACTCCATCTTCGTCATATTCCCTCAGTCGCCGCCTCTCTTGGCATTCGTTCCTTTTTAATTTTTGAAGTTTTTTATTTGGATATTCCCTGTCCTCTGGCTCTTCTTTTCTTGCCAGTCCCATTCTTTGTTCCTGGTAGAATCGACTTCAAGTAAATTCGTACTGAGCAACACCGGCGTCTACGACTGACAACCGACAACCCGACAATCGACAACTGGCTGACAAGCCGTCTTTCTAGCGCCCTCGATCTCGCTCCGAGACCAGTACATTCAAGCGCAAACTTTCTTTTGTATCATGCCTTTCACGGAAGGAGGGTTTCCTTGGAATTGAGCAAGATGAACGGGTTCGTACACATACGTCAAGATAGCTACGAGAGGGCAGTCCCACAACCGTTGCGCCCATCGGTTGCGCCGAGGGGTCCGGTTCTGGTCGATTCATACAGGACAGACAGTCTAAATGGCTTCGAAAGCAACAAGCCGCGATTTAACCCCGTGAGTTGCTGCCCCGGTTCCGCTTTGGAGAAAGAAAGAGGAAGGAAAAAAGCGCGCCTCGATTGGCCGGTACACTAATACGTCTAGCCAGATGAATTCAGATCATGTTCAAAGTTCGGTGCTTGTCGATCTCAAAGATCCTGTTCAAGTACACCTACTCACGGAAACCGCCTTGTCCGACAGCAAGCAATTCGAGATCTTGTCCCAGGAGGAGGTGGATGACCTCAAAAAACAATGCCAGGTCTTAAATCAGCGAATCGAGCAGACGAGGGCCAATCTCGCCATTCAATCCAAGTATCGGGATGCCGCGATATCAATGTCCAGGCTATACTCCCCTTCGAGAGCCGACGGCAAGAGGAGGAGCCTATTAGGGAATCGTCATAGTGGGACGAATGATGCCGCTCGAGAGGCCGAGGTGGAGCTCCACGCGATCCAGAAGAAATGCGAAGAACTAGCTTCGGAACTATGGGCGTTGGAAAAGCGCGTCATGGAGCCTCAACGGCGACTGCTGGAGCACACGGCCGGTATCTTGCAGTTCACGCACAGGTCTACGAAGAAGTCAACCACGCCAACTCCGAAAGTGCCTCTTGTCAATGGCATCCCCGCTAGTCCCGAGAGCATGTATACCACATCGAACGGCCGTGATAGTATGGATTTCCTCGATGACGGCGTCTTCTTCGACGAAGCGAGTCTTTACCGGTCCTTTGACCAGCCAGAGGCGTTTGGTGGCCGAGCCCTGCCGAGCGCCATTGAGATTCCTTTGAAATCACCTGTTCGGGGACAGAATAAGCAACTTGCCGAAGAGAGCGAGAAATTGCGCGAGGAGAATAACGAGCTTCAAGCCCAGGTCAATGAACTCAGAGGCCAAAGTTCAGATCAGTGGAGATTAATTTCCAGCACGGAGAACAAACTTGAGAATCTAAACGGTCAGCTGCGCGAACTCATTGTCCGCGCCGATCCAGCGAGGAATAGCAATTACAGAGCGGCACCGTCCGGACGCGCTGAGCCTGGCGACCTAATCGGTAGCCATCTAGATTACCTGGAGAAAGGTTTGGTTGCTATTACTGGTAACCAAAGCGGCAGCGGCAGCCCAGAAGTCACTAGAAAGATACAGGAAGTCAATCTCCAGATTCAGGACATGCTTGTGCGCACTGTTCCAAGCTATCCACCACCACCGGACTCAAATATGGGTGTCAGTGAACATCTTGGATATTTATGGGACTCGCTACAGGCCATTGAGGATGAGCTGCGCCGAGCTGTCGACATGTCAATAGCAAATGCTACAGGCGGACCAGATACTGAACAGTCTGAATCGGTTCTTATAGGACTCTGGGACATGATCCAGTCGGGTTACGCCGACATACGGCAACGAAAACAAGCGCGCCGTAAGGCTCGTGCGGAGAAGGGCTTAGAACCAGACGAAGAAGACATGTCTGATGGCGAATCTCTTGACTTTGACGAGGCCTATTCACTACCGGCATTCTCAGCCAAGATCCAGTGGTTGTACTCACAGGCTACCAAATTAAAGGAGCAAAAGGCGGTCTTGAAACGCCAGATCAAACAGCAGCGTGATCTGAACAGCAAATCTGACTCCGAAAAGGATGAAGCACTAAAGACTAAGATGGAGGAGTTGGAGGAGAGCAGAGGGCAACTTTTCCTAGCCGAGAAGGAAACGGACACCGTCCGGACACAACTCTCGGATGCGTTGGAAGAACTCGAAAGAGTACAAAACGGCCGATCTGAAGAATCCACCGCCATCGACGAGGCGAGAGGCATGCTTAAGGAGCGTAATGCCAAGATCGCATCGCTCGAAGCCGAGTCCAAAGACATCCAGGCACGCCTAGCAGCAGCCGAGGCGAACATGAAAGCAACTGCCGCACAACTGCGGGAAGCTAACGACGCTAAGAGCGCCTCCGACAAAGCCCTCGAGGAGAAGGAAAAAGAGATGAAGGCCAAGGAAGAGGAGCTTGGACAGATGACAGGCATGTTCGCCGAGCTTAAGATGGAGGCTACCCTTGCCAAGGCCGAGCTCGACAGCGCGTACGGCAGCCGGAAAGAAAGGGCCGCGGAGGCGGCGGCGCTGCACAACAGCGGGGAATCGGCCAAGATCAACTCGCGGGTGGAGACGCTGGAGCGTGAGCTCAGCGCGACGGCCCAGGACCTGACGGACGTGGTCAAGCAGTCCCTCGCGAGCGAGAAGCGGATCGGCGAGCTGGAGGCGGAGCTGGACCGGGCGCGCGGCGAGCGCGCGCAGCTGCGCGACGAGCGGGACCGCCTGCGCGACGCCGCCGGCGACCTCGAGGAGCGCCTGCAGGCCGACATCGCGCGCCTGCGGCGCGACAAGGAGCAGATGCAGGACGAGCTCGACCGCGAGCGGCTGCGGTCGCCCATGCCGCCGCCGCTGTCGCCGGGGGGGTCCAAGACTACGTCGTATCTGACCGACTCGTACCGTGTCGGCTTGAGGGCCGAGAGGAAGAAGTACGAGGAGCAGTTGAGGGTATGTTTCCTTCCCCATCCCGCGCATTCCCAAATTCGTTTACTGACATGTCTCAAGGCCGAACAAATGGTGCGGAGAAAACTCGAGGACGAGCTCAGAGCGATAAAGAGGGCGCAGGGACCCGGCAAGAGCCCGCTGAGCCCCCGGTGAGAGTGAGACTTGACCTCTCTCTCTCGTGTCCTTCACTTCTGTCGCATACCTCCTATCTATTCTTTGCATATATATTCTCATCCCTCTTGGGTTTGTTTGGCGCGTGTGGGTTATTACGGATTGTTCCAGGCAACAACAACAACAACAACGACATATTTTCTCTCTACCGTTGCTTGCTGCTGTCGACAATTGGTTTTTCTGTACAAAAAGGAGAGAGTTTGGGACACCTTTTTTTTTACGCCCCTTTGTGTGAACTGGGGTTTGTGTGTGTACTGGGCGGTGGTGGTGTGTAGATATATATATCCTCAAACAACAGCATTGGGAAAAAGGGGCGATTGGGAGAAAATTTTTTGCTTGGATTTTTTTTTTTCTTTTTTACTTCACCACCTCATTTTTTCGTTGTCCACCGCTTGGCTTGGCTTGGCTATGCTAGTCAGTCAATCAGTCAATAAGTCGGTTTGGTTTTGGTTTTGGTTAGGGAGGAAGGGAGGGATCCCCCGGGGGACTTTTTTGGGTTGGGATTGTGTTCGATTTGCGTCATCATCAGCATCAGCAGCAGCAGCAGCAGCAGGTGAGAGAGTGTTTGTTCAGTGAGTGAGTGAGTGGGTGAAGTGGGTGAGTGAAGTTTGTATAAAGCAGCTTGCTGCTGGCTTTGGTTTTATGAGAATGAGGATGGAAAATGAGAGAATGATTCTTCTTTAAACCGTTATATGGGGCTCGCTTGAGTTTTGTTGGTGTGTGTGTAAAATGTGTGAAGTGGATAATGTTTATCACGTCCTGAAATGGATACTGGACCTGGGTGGTATTGCGAGTGAGTGAGTGAGTAAGTGGTGAGTGATGAATGTCTGTATCTGAATATTAGCATCAAGCAGGCAAGTATAATGTGTTGATCTGGCTGTTATTCAAAGATTACAGTTTATTGTTAGCTTGCGCAATTCTGTGATTATAAGATTCAGCCGAGTATGTGAGGCACCCATCTTGTGGTGACTTGCTTTCTTATCTCATAAATTTGGGTGTGTGGAGCTTGACCCAAGAAGCCTACAAGGGGGTATTAGGATATCTTTAGTAATCGAAGAGTGCACGATGTCCTGTGCTTAATGGATCTTGACATGAGTTAGTACACAAGAGGGTGTGGTTGAATGTCGATGAGATGTATGGAAGAACGGGCTCCAGGACAATACCTAGGTCACAGTTGGTAGAAGCTCTCAGCATGTGAGCCAGGCTAAGTTATAGTCTATGACTAGACATCTACTGATACCTAGTTATATGGTAGGGGGTTGTATTACTTCCAGACATGAGATGAGTTCTTTGTTAAAGCCCCAGCCCCCCTTTTCTGTATTCCGTCAATAATTTTTGTGCCTGTTTTTCTTATGAAGGGAACTCCGGTTTACATATGTAGCGAGACTAAATTAGTATCGAAGTTCTCGCAAGTATAAGGTCTTACTCTTGTTTCATATCATAGTTATAGTGTATGCAATAGTCATTTAGGTGCTGCCGTGATCACTCTAGTTTTTCAAGTCGAGATTGTGGTAAAGACTAAGATCTAGAGGATCTCTAATAGCTTAAATGATCCCTTTTAAGCAACGGGGATCTTGGAGCAATAATTGCTCCGAGATCCGTTGGCTTAAGGCACTATAACTAATACCCTTATTATCGTGATATTTCATAAATAAGCAGACGTCTTCCTGAACATTCTCTCCACCAAAATACTATTGAATAAATTATCGTTATATTGATATAAAGTAGCAACGAAAAAATGGAGCCCTCATATATGAATCTTATATCTTACACAATCGCGAAAGCGACGCGGATGTTGCTTAGCCAAATCCTTAACCAAAAACATCAACCCTATTACAACACCCGCACTGAACAGTACCATCACCATCGCAAAAATGGGTATCAACCAATCACCGTATCTATCTTTGCTTTGCGCAATTTGCCTGTTCGCGACCTGCGCCGGACAGGACCGAGTGCAGCTTCGATTCGCATCCGGCATGGAAACCAGGGACCCCTTCAGATAGCGGTAGTAGTTCTTGCACCCGGGCTGGCGGCACCACAGCACGCCGAACCCTTCCTGGTCATCGGTCGGGTTGTACGAGTCCGGGTCGAGGGCCTGGTACCACGCAGTCGGCAGGCAAGTGCCCATGGCGGGCCCGTCTTCGAGCATGAACGTGATCTTGCGGCGGTATCGCACTCGCAGACACTGGCCCCCGGCACAGGGGTCGACGGCGATCTCCAGGTGGCCGGCGCTGTCCCAGACCTTCCCCGTCGTGAGGAGCGTCGTCTTGTGGCCGCCCGTCAACGCCTCCGCGGCTCTGGGTCGGTGGAATAGCCTGCGGGCGGGATCGGATCGGCACGTGGGGGCGTCGTGGTGGTCTTGTAAGGGCTTGAGAGCCCAGCTTCTCGAGGAGAGTTGTTCGAGGCCGGGATAGTCGAGACAGCTGCATCGATGCGGGTCGAAGCAGTTCATCTCGGGAATGCGACCTGGATATCGCTCCGGCGCTATGAACTGGGCCACGCCAGATCTGAATTGCTCAAATTGGGAGCGCAGCGTAGTAGGCGTGGCGGTCCTCTCGACAACGGGGAGATGTCCCGTCCACGAAATCTCCAGTGTTATAGGGCCCTTACTACTACCTTCTATGGTAGCAGTAGGGTACATCTCTTCATGGTGCAAGGTGCTATTGGCGCCATGATGCTCTGGAATGTGACTGCAGCTTTTACAACACCCCAAGGTCACTTTTACAGGCGAGCTAGCGCTTTCAGGTTCGAATCGCTTGAGCCAATTCACGATTGTTTCTATACCAGCCCATTTGAAGGCCTTGTGCTCACAGATCCGGATGTAACCCTCATGCCCGATGCACATGCGATACTTGGGGGGACGGGTGCGCTGCTCTTTGGAAAATAAACCTATGTTGAATTTGGTCAGGTCTTCTATTTCCAGCGGCTGTATACGGAGGACAGCACTGAATAGATCGGAACAGGTGTAGAAAAATACTTACCGACAGGGTGGTCAACGTGACAAGCCGAACAGTGTAGATACTCGGTATTAAGTATGGAATAGTTCGTGGTCCATCTTGGTTCGAGCAATTCTAAGCGGCAGCTGGTGCAATACTTGTCGATATCCCTATACTGGAGAATTGCCAATTTCCTACCTACGGTGGAAGAGTTGATTCCTGCCCAGGCCCAAGGAACAGGCGGATATATCTTCTCATTCCAGGTCCCGTCGATGTTTCGACTCAGCTCCGGGGAGGAATATATGCGAAGAAATAGGCGACATGCGTGCCTCAGACTGTTGTCACTTAGTGGATCGAGGCGTTGCGTGATATTTATCAAGAGTTCGTCAGGAAGCTGGCAGAGACGGCTGCACCTCTGGTTGTGCAACATGCTGGCGACCAGAGGGTCCATTTTGAGGTTGCTACTACTGAATAGCAGTAGTACCATCTTATAAATGCCAATGTAGTTGTTGTATCAACAGATATGGGCATTGTTAAGTTGGCTAATCGACATTCGGTTAAGAGCAAATTCGCTACCACTCATTTAGAAGCTGTGGACTCCAACGTTGTCTTTCATGCTAGAGGAAGGAGATATTTATCGAGAAATAACTATGAGCTACGTGATGCACAGTTATTCCATCAACCTTAAATACCGACCTTAGCTCAGTGCCCGGCCCTATACTATATATTACTAGCGCAAGGGCCTCGTTCTATCCATGCGCCGCCGCGAATGATTCGAAATGCTAAAGATAGATACCTTGTATCGAATTACAGTGAGTTGTTGTGGATGAGGTAATCAGATACTTGCGACTAAATTTAACTGGCGTCACATAGCTTCCGATAGCACCACCTAATGCTGTGTAGACCAGGCTTGAGGCAGTTCAATTCTCTAAACCAGATATCCGTAGGCAATATCAACCTCTGTGGGCCTCAATAAAGGGAATCACAAGCTCTCCATTCGTAGAAATAGACCCATCACACTGTCATGTAAACACTAGGTGCGTATATAACTCCTTCCATCGAATCGTAGTCAGGTACTTCAAGGTTTTCTTGGTTTACCTGCGTAGGTACAGCTGAGCCATAGAACTGACTAATCAATAGATGGTGCCAACTGGAATCGAACTTGATTTCACTTATACGGGCACGAATGATGCCTTCCTCGTACTCGTAGTCTATGTATGTGTATATGAGGCTGTCTGCTGAAACCTACGTGTAATTCAAGTATGTAATTTGCTGTCAACTTTAGTAATGGACGACTTACTCATACCCCGTGTTCGGTCTACTCAAGGTAGTCCTGTGTAACAAGGGCTGTAGTCAGGGCTTGGAATATCTCAATCCAGCTAGTAATTCTAGAGGGCCTCTGAGGGTGCTTTCTGTACTAAATCTAATGAGAGGTAATAGGTCCTTATATAGACCTTCTGCAATAATACGTATTCCTAATACGTATCTTATCTTTTGCCGACGTAACCGTCGTTAGGTTGCCATACCTTTTGTTAGGTAGTCATACATTCCAATAGTATTAAATAATATCTGACAGCACCTAATATATATATTCGTGTAGCATTCCTGCATCTCGTATAGCTTCAAACAGGTCTTGGCTCCAATCCCCGTGTGGCATCTATGATGTCTATATGTTGAGGGCCACTTCGTTGGTGATTTAATAGTTGGAGTTGCCTTTATTATTATAAAATACAGAAGTCACAGCATGCTTGAGCTAGCATATTCATGGTAGCGTCAATATTTCCTATATTTGTGTAGGCCTCAATCTGCCACCTATAATGATACTGCTATTCAAGGTACACTAGAAAAGGGGCGAGACAAACATCATATAATTATGAACTCATCATCATGGTCGCGTCCCCTTGAGCCATAGCACCTGCAAGATCTTATTGTGAGTCAATTTTCTTAGCAATCACATCTTACTCTTCCTTACTGAATGCATTTGGTTGGTAGGAAACAACCTCTTTTTAGATTGCCCCATAATTATAATATCTAAAAGAGAAGTTGCTATCTCTCCTTCATAAATACCGACACATTCAACTTAGCATCTAAGTGCTATTTCTGAATGACTTCTAGAGATCGAAGAGCCTTTGTGATCTCAACCGAGATCCTCGGCGGTTAGATACCAAAGTTCTAATTGTATAGTTCACATCGAGAAAAGTTCCAAAGTAAACATGCGCATCTTGCAACAACATCTTCATTGAAGATATATATCAGAAGGCTCAATAATCTGAAGTCATCTCGATGGCATAAAAGAATCTGCAGAATCATGAATGCCATGTGTATTACGTATTACATGAGTAAACTAGTAACTGTCGAGCATAGAAATCCAACTTGCGAGAGTACTTTGACTAAGCGCATGGTGTTCCCAATTGTGGCATAGTTGCCGATAACCTAACCGTTCCTTAGTTCTTGCGAAACATGTGGCAAATATCCATGACTATAGCTTAGTGGGTCCAACTAGTAATAGTATATGATATCCCTCGTCCACTCAAGTATAGAAGTCCCAGCTTACAACGTTATCTACTTCCAAGCTATCTACTTGTTATTCTACACTTATTTATATGTATCTTCAGTATAGGCTCAGCTCAATGAGCACATGTTCTTAGTGGAATAGACATAGTTGTTTCTTGCATACGATTCACTCGCTCCCTTAGATAAATGACAGTTGATACCATCGGTTCTTTGCGTTCATTAGAATACCCATATTGACCACCAACTATTGCGCTTTGCTATCAACTTCGATCCGCGTACAAGACTTCTAGCGATCCGACCCCAATGAGTAAGGGAACTCTGTAATGGTAGTATAATATAATGTAAGACTAGATAAAGAAGCCTCAACTTATTAACCGTGATCCTCAGAGCTTCCAAGAAAAGGTATATGTCACTATGCATATGTATTCAGTGTATGTACTTAAATCTTGCTTGAGGTAGTCCCAGTTGTACCCTGTGGCTTAAAATGCTCTTTGATTTGAAATACACTCACATATTAGCTTCTGTAGGGGACTTGAGATACAAAGGCTAAGTATTCATAACCCTTATTTTAAAGCGCTTATAACGATACATGAAAACCGTAACTTAAGCCGGGCCTAAGTGTTGTAGGAGATGTAGCACATGAGCCTCCATCAGTCGTTCATTTAAGAAGTCTCCTATTGTCACACAGTTAAGTCCGACTACAAAAGGGACGATTGATAGACTAATTTGAACTGAATTAAAGGGCCATAGCTAGGTATTTTTGAGAGGATAATTAGTGACAATAGACTACATCATGCCAATGAACTTATGGATCTTGTGCATAAAAGAGCGACTAGATTCGTCTTTAAATATGTCAGTTAAGCCTTCATGCTTTTCCTACACTGTCATATTCTAGATTCAACCTCTTCAGTTATAGGTCCTTATAATTCAAGGCAAGAGACATAACCATCATAACTTAAGTAAGTCCCCAAAAAAGTTCAAATGTCTCAAGTAAATGAGACCATACATAGAATGTACTGACACCATAAGACTCGAGGGCGTTGGGGTCAAACAGCTGACACTCAATGCCTGAGCCCGGTATAACAACAGACTAATCCTAGCGCTGCTAAGTTCGATATGTGTTAGTTAAGAGTCGATATAAATAGGCACGCCAAGCATTTCATGATACATATAAATCGTCATGTATGTGAGTCATCATGTATGTCATGACATGTATATCCATGTATATGTGTGTATGAATATCATGAAAAATAAGCATGTGGCGATAGAGTGGGTTATACGGCATAGTTATATGATGGCAATCCTTCAAATCTATAATCATCCGCAGCCTCGCCGCCTCACCATCAGCTTCCCTCAGCTGCTTTGCCTCACCCACTCATTTGATCTGACTATGCATGGCAGCTAGCACACCAAAGCCCACTATACCGAATTGATAGCGCACGCAGGGGGACCACCTTGTCAGCAGCGTTATCACTCTAATACACGTAACACGCATATTATAAAAAGTCTGCCTGCGGCTCAATGCCACCGCTCTGACAAAAAACCCGCGCCGCATGCCCTCGCTTCAAGCCCGCCGGCGCAGCCTAATTCGCACGTGGCCCTCCGGCTATCGGTTCCGGAGCCGGTCGGAAGCAGCCCACCAACCCATCCTTCCATCCTTCTATTCTACGCATAAAGATCTCACGCACCTGTGCAAACCAACCAACCATTTAACCAGCCACATATATACGCAGCAAAACCGACAGGATGGCTCCCTTGCCGCACGCCTGCATCACTTGGTACCTAAGAAAAAAGAAGGCGGAGGAAGGATGGATGAGGCTGGCTCCCTTTTTACATATGTATATATGTATGTATGTAAGGCTCGTGGCTTCCGGCCCCCAACCAACAACAGACTAACCTACCTGCGGCCGGCGAAGGATTTTTTTCCCACGCGTTATGTATGTATGTACGGATTATGCATGACATGACGTGCGCCGCGTGCCCGCGCCCGCAGTTGGAGTGTCGCACCTGACTCTCGGGGTTAGGCGTCGGAGGCGCCGCGGGCGTACATATATGCGTACTTACATACACGATGATGTTGGTAGTGGTGGTGAGTAAGCAAGCATGCGTACATATATATTTACCTTGGCGCGGACGTTTGCGGAAAGGGGGCAATTGAAAACTTTTTTTGCTTCTTAGATTTGCCCTCGAGCCTGTTCTAGGTATAGAGATCGTGTAAGCGTGATATTGTATTTACCGAGGCGGTAATGCTGTTGGTGATCTATTTGATGACGACATATAAGGAAATCTTGATAATCTATGTAGTTAGACATGCCCCTTTACTACGCACAATAGGAAGTTGTTTCGCCTCAGGAACGTACTATGTATTCATGTTGATTGCCGTCATATGCGCCATGGAAGCGCCCAACATAAGAAATTTCCCTTTTGTAGACTTGCAGGTAGACATAGGCAGATAGCTCTGCGTCTGTCGGACGCTGACAAATTCATCATATCTGTGTCGTGAGCAACGACTACATATCAAAATATCTAACGCACTTATGCTTACCAAGCAAGGCCGCACTCATCTTCGCGCCGATTGCCTCCACCAAGGGGCGCACAGCAGCAGTAGTAGGGCACAAGGAATCCCAGCGGGGGGAGAGGGGGAGACACAAAAATTTAATATACGCATGCGAGGGAGGGAATGAGGCGTAACATAGTTTCGTACGCGCCTCGCCCTCAGCTGAGACAGACAGCAGCAGCAGCCGTGTTGGGGTGCCAGTAGTGCGCGATCGGGGTTTTGTCTCAGCTGCGAGATCGCCGGTTGCTGGGCTGGTGGTGTCTGTCTGTCTTGGGTCTGATTTCGGAGAGAGGATCCGGATCGTCAGGTACACGTACGGTTTACGATAATAATAAATATATAAGGTACACAAATATATAGTTATACATACACGCCATTTGCACGATAAAATTATAATTGATGGGCTTTGGTTGGTCGAGAGCTAATGAGATTCGATGAAAAGGGAAACCCAGGCCGACCAATCCATTTCAGAGACGGCCCGTATATAGAATGACCCCGTATTCAGCAGCCATGTGTTGGTTGCGTGTTCGCACCAACGGCGGGCGGGATCTGAGGCGGGATTTACAGCTCAGCTCACATGAAATGGACCCGAGCGGTCGGGAATTAAAGAATCATCCCATAACAAGTCTATTGGACGGTGGGTCTCTATGGCTATTTTCTCTTTTCCACGGCACTCTCCGCGTGTACTGTTTCTATTTGTTCTGTATCTCGCCACGGGGGGGCCGCACCCAAAGGGGGGGGAGGCAACAAAGTAGAAGTAAAAAATAAGATAAAATAAAAAAGAGCAATTAAAACACGACGTTTGGTATATCTCCTACCATGGCCTCCCATTACTGCATACCGTGCCATCATCTGCTGATAGCTTACGCCGTCAATGTGTCTCCTTTGCCCCCAATAACACGAGGTAAACATAAAAAGAGAAGACACACTTCCATTCTTAGGTATATGCAAATAATTCTTCACAAAGCCCCGCCGCCACCCGAGAGAACGCCTGAAATGATAATGGATGATGAATTTCCCCCGGGGTATGTGTGAATGCAAGCCCTTGCCCCTTGAGGTAGCAGCCAAAAAAGCAGGGGGTACAATCTAAAGCAGAAGAGTATGCCTCGTGTGTTCTGAACCCCCATAATAAACCCTGATACTCCTAGAAACACCAAAACGATGCCAGTCCCAGATATTGAAGAAAGTGTGAAATAAACGACTAAAGCCATGTGATTAGGTAGAGGATATGGATGCGGTTATGTTGATGATGATGCAATGGTCGAATGGCGACAGATGATTAGTAATGCCAGTTCGATTTACAAAATCGTACGAATGCGGTCATTAAAGGGATTGCGCTACTACTATCGTTCGTATGTCGAAAGCCGGATTGATAGACATTTGGTGGAAGTCCGGGTCCATTAGATAGCCATAGACATATCAGTCATAGACATGTCCGTATCCGCATCAGTAACGTAGACGAGATGCGACCAGACTCTCCAATGGAGAATACCCATGTGCGCCAGCCGAGTGGCCATGTCCTCAACACCGCCCTCTTCCCGAGCTTCCCGAATAGAGCTCTCTAGCAAGTCAC
Source organism: Whalleya microplaca (assembly GCA_022497155.1). Lineage (NCBI taxonomy): Eukaryota > Fungi > Ascomycota > Sordariomycetes > Xylariales > Xylariaceae > Whalleya > Whalleya microplaca. The sequence continues at coordinate 363,119 of MU385753.1, read as the reverse complement.
GCTCACGGTCTCTGGCACTCTCCCGGGGACCATCCCAGGTGCGACCGGGGCCATGCAAGCGGCCACCAGTGGCGACGGAGAATAGACCTGCACCCGTAAGCCCCTTCAAATCTTTGACTCGCTGCCGCAGCTCGACTAGCAAACGTTGGTGATAGTACTGCTCCACTTCCTGGAAGAGCGGAGATGTAAGCTCGCAGATATGGCTATCAAGTTCGTCTTCGAACAGCAAAAGATCTTGAGCCGGTGCATTGGTGAACCGGAAGATTTGCAGAGCTAAGGAATCCTTCATCGACTTCCAGCGAGCGACGGATCGCGAGCTAGGGGGCGTAGTTTGAAGTAATGCGACTAGGGAGTTGTACAGGTTTCTAGACCTGGTTCGCAGGTCATCTGGGCGGTTGACGGCCGGTTGGGCGGGTAGAATGAGAGATGAGCGAGGGGACGAGTGAGCTGAGCCGGCAGAGCTGAAAACCAGGCTGGATGGTCGTGAATTTGATCCGTTGAAGTAGGAGTCGCCTCCTTCATCATCCGATCCCGAGCCTGCGCTTAGAAAGCCGGGAGCATCTGAGAAAGGGGTAGCTAGATAGGGCGTGGGAATGGAACTTATGCTAGAGACAGAATCGCAGTATCTGTACTTTCTCTCCAGTCCTTCATATAAGCGCATGCAGACCTCTAAGTTGATAGCATCAAGCATGTCAGTTCGAAGCTTGGTAATCCGCTCCTCGTCGAAAAGGAAAGTGTCTGGGTGAAGAAAGGGATCGGTTGATGGCAGTATCATCTTGGAAACGGCTTCAAAGAAAATACCCATTTCACCAAACGCTTGGTTCGACGCTGGATCCCGCGAATACTGCCGGCTTACGAGCATATACCACTCCTGAGCAGGAACAGGATTCATCTTGCAGTCCCGTATTTTCTTCGAAAAGAAGCGTTGCTCGAAGTGCACCGTATCCTCAATCAGGATAGGCCGGAGACATCTAATTTGATGGTTTGCCACATCGAGCTTCATCGCCTCCAGAACACTCAGGAGACTGCGCATTCCTTGCACCAACTCTTCCATGTTGTTGGTTTTGTTGCCATTTGTTAGCTGGTTGTACATCTCGTCCACCCACTCATCTCTCATAGGTGCACAATGAGACTTGAGGACTCCAGACAACCACGAGGCCAATTTTTCTAGGTCTGCCATTCCCTTACCGAATTGCTGCATAATCAGTTCGACATTTAGGCCCTCATCCAGATGCAGGCGATCTCTTTGGGGAACTAGCGTCTGGATTATCTCCTTCACGGACTTCAGAAGCAATGGCAGGCACCATTCTTCGCCCTGTCCGAATCTTCTCATGAACTCATCTCGGTTTACAACGAATAGTTGCAATTGGTCCCCGAGAGCGTTCCAGAACTGATTTGCCTTATCTTGCTTTCTCCTTCCCTTCTCACCGTCAAGGTTCGGCCGGAAATGAAGCTCAGGGTCGAAATTTATATCGTGACGCAGCTTTGGGTTATGAATGATCTTATTCACATCCAGCTCACTCAAAGTGGCCTTCGTTACCGGGGGCTCCAGAGGCCGATGAGGCCGAGACCTTTGCGGGAAGTCGAATACAGCCCGTGATGATGCATCTCCACCCGAGGTACTGGAGCTCGTCGAGGGATTTCGGGAGAGTCCACCATTCGGAGGAGTTGCGGTCTCTGTGCGCATGGGTACTAAATGCCTCGGGCCTGCCTGTGCATACTTCTGCTCTTCACTCTCTTTACTGTTCGGTTTCGTTTCGGAGGTTTTCTGCTGGATCTGGTCGTCGTGAGGAGGTGGACGCGGTTCGGACATGCGTCTGGTGGTATTGCTCTCGATTCCCCGGCTTTCAATTCCACCTGTTCCCTGGTCCCCCATCTTTCTTGCCTGCGCAGCTACTGGCCTACTTGTTGTCGTCACAAGGCTTTTTCAGAATCGATTGATTGTTACTTCGGAATTGGTATTTTGCACGACGAAATCTCGAGTTACGGATTTGATGCACTTTTTCACAAGCAGCCAGGGAGGTGTGGCTAGTCCGTCGGTAGCAGGTCAGTGGACGGGATCTATAAAGAAGAGAATTGACAAACAACTCCGATGTTGGACGGGATGGTCTCGTGAAAGCGGATGGCTGCAGATGTACCCTAGCCCGCCTGTTGTGTACTTCGAGACAAGGGAATCGAGAGGTGAAGCGGTGCTGTTTGTGTGTATGTGGGAAAGCGTGTGTGGGCTGGAGTCTTACATGTCTAGCTGTGATTTGAGCAGATTCTGCAAGCCAAACCTGAAAAGGCTGGCAACTAGCAGCTACAGGCAGGAAAAAAATATGGATGTTTGCAGGAGGTAGGAATCCTTGAAGGAACGATTAGACAAGGAGCTGGTTGGGTGTGCCCTTGGCTGCTTGGTCTTTTTTTCCAAAAAAGAATGTACGAAGTAGGAAGTGTCGAACAAAGGAAACCAGAAGATATCTCAGCCGTCAGGAACGAGGCGGACAATAATAATAATAAGTACGGATTACTAGCGGGAGGGAGTATGAAAAAGGGCAAGCGTCGCAGGAGGTGTTTCTCCTCTGAGAAGAAATCAATAACGGGAAAGCAAATTATTATTATTTTAGGAGAGAGTATCCACGACCCACGGGTAGGGGTGGGCAGGTTCCGGGGAAATGAAAGATGAAGCATTGAGACTTCAATGCGCCATTGCATCCACACCACACCACATCCTTCTGTGGCTCATCATGGATGCGTAGATGGAGCATGTCGAGGTTGCAATGGGATGCCAAGGGCCTGGCAGGTATGGCACTGATGATCTCCAAAAAACACTCGGCTGGAACGCACACGGCGTCCAGTAGATACTAGGTTAGATAGATACTAGATACTCGCAGTAGTTTAGATCACGGATGAGACCCGTTACTTTTTGGCGCCTCGCCTCGCCTCGATCCCGCCGGGCTGAGTGACTGACTGATGAGCATAGCAATAGGGAATTCCTGATTGCAGCTACGCACCAGCGCACCAGCGCACGAGCGCAGCAGCGGTGGCGGCGTGGAACCCGCGGAGGGCCAGAGGAGGGCCCAGGTGTGTCGTTGGCAGATCGCCACAAGACAAAAAGAAGATAGTGGTAGGGGTTAAGAATGTCATTGCTAGTATGCGTACGGAATATGCAGTATGTATGTAGTATGTATTCCGTAGGCCTGCTAACCTAGGAGAAAGCGCACGATACGATACGAGTAGGTAAGCGGGTTAGTCTCCTTTTGCCGGACTCAGGCCGTCAAGCCGAGGCGACAACGGCCGCAAAAAGGGCGAGAACTTGGGATCAGCAGGCGCCAATAGAGCAATACGCGGTAATAACACTAAGGTACAAATCAGGACTAAGAGTAGTACATCCGTACACGAGGCTTGTGCCCCCCATCCCCCCTTCAGCCCCTGTCCTTCTTGTAGTCGGGTTGGGAACATTCTTGGCTGCAGCAGGTGGGATTTTCTGAGAAATTCTCACTGACCTGAATCGTCAGGGCAGAGCAGGGCTGGAATCTATGTAATAAGAGGGATGGACAACCCGACCTTGCGGCCACTAACCCACTAGGTCAGCACCAGATCAAGCTGACGGTGCATGGCATGGCATGGCGAATACAGAACGGAAACGGAAGGGCTTCTGACGACAAGTCTTTATTTAGCGCTTGTGCGTGTTTTGGGGGTCTACGCATACAAGCACCAGACTATGTCATATCGCGCATGTATGGATGTAGGTGCGCTGTATATACTAAGTATGTATGTACTGGCGCAGGCATGAAGACGAAGACGACTTGTCCCCCCCCCCAAAGAGGGAAAGGAAAGAAAGCAAAAAGGAAGCAGTGGAGATGTTTTAGAAGGGGCGTAGAAACAATCGAAACAATTATTAAATAAAAATCGAAGCGAGGGGGGGGGACCCCGTCACGCCCGTTTCGACTCATTTGTGCGATGGATGGATGAGAAAAGCCCTTGCAGTTGATGCTGATGGACAAGAATGGGAGGGCGGCGGGCGGCTCAGGGGGGGCAAGGGGGTAAGTGCCTTGTTCCCTTGGGGCTTGAAGTCCCACTGATTTGGGACAAGTTTAGGATGGATCGGGCTTCAGCGGCCAGGGGCTAACAGGCTAATCCTTGAGTCAATATCGACACTATCCAGAAAGATCCTTTAAAACCTACAAAGTCCCTGCATGCGCAATGCTTCTGTTATTGACTTCTTCCATGTAGATATGTAGTTGTAGGTTTGTATGTATGTACTACCTGACCTAGGCATGTACAAGTATACGCAGTATAGGGATTGTTACATACTTTACTTACCTAGGTAGCAGGGTATAAGGTAGTAACAAGCTCTAATTACATACAGTTGATGTTAAGAACCTAAACTTCGCAAACCTCGCAAACCTCGCAAACCTCACCAGGGGCTTATCAATTGCTCCAAGCGTCGACTATCCGGTGCAAATTAGACTAAAAGTAATGGTGTGTAAAATAATCCGTAGATACTCGACTAATTAGGCAGATTTCATTTCACATCCCACCACCCTTTTAAAACTCTTATACCACACTATAGAGATAAGATGCTACTGTGTAATGACAATACTCCAAGATACGAGCCGAGGACTCCGGGTAATAGGGATGCGGAATTTGCAACTGCCTGCCGTCTAGGTTAATGACTAGCCGTGGTGTGTAGCAGCCGAACCACGCTGTCACGCTGGCTATGGGACTTCGTCGGTCTGTCGGTCGAAGACCTTCAGTGACCGAGTCAGGATAGGATGAGCAACGCAACAGAACCTACGATTCGTAGGTAAGTAGGTAACCAGCTGACGATGCCGACGTGTTGGGCAAGGACCGTCCACGTACAAAACAGATAACTCGCTAAAAAGTAGGGCCAGATCGTAAGATACTGTACATACTGCGTAGGGAGCACCGATGGAAGAAGGCCGTGGTTCGAAGTCGTGTAACAGATGTTTGCCCCAAGCGCCGTTGGAAACCCTCGGCGTTGGATGAGGGTACAAAGGAGCAGCAATACGGAGGCTCGTTGGATTGCGACGGGTTTGAAGACGATCCTGACGATTCCGACTAGGTATTACGCTTCCGTCTTAGCCATGATGGATTTGTTGGCCAGTCTCACACCTGGGCAGTCTGACGATAGGCATGCAATCGTCGCTGCATACTGCGTATGTATATGCATACTGTATATGCATACATACATACCTACGTATTCCGCAGTAGCAGTAGTATAGTATGTAGTAAGTAGTAAACGTAGTATCTAGTGATAGTACGCAGTATGTCGACACCTGGTCAGTTGCGCGGCCTGCAGGGCCCCTCCCGGACTTGCCCTGATATTAATTCCATACGAATCAATGCTATGTAAAATGAAAAAGTGAGGCGAGCATTGCATTGCTTTGACGGTGCCATGCACATAGCATGCTACTATGCACATACCTTAGTATTCATCAATTTCATTAATTGGAACGTTTTTTTAGTGCAGTATGCATGTGTGTTATCTCCCTATCGCAGGGAGCCGAATGCAGCCAGGGAACCTGTGTACCTGGTGTTCTGTCCCACCACCTACATCTATGTACATACCAGATCTATCTACTGCGTACTTTGTACCTACTGTACGTATACATACTAGTATCTTCATATATAAGTAACTATGGATTTTTTCCCTGATGATGTTCTGCAACTTACAAAGTGTGCACCTTAGTAGTTTGGTATATGTGCAGCCCATATAGGGCCTATGCGTAAGTGTAAAGTAAACCTTAAATAGTCTGAACAACTGACCCTCTGGGCTATGTAGGCATAGTCGGCGTGTAGGTATAGCGTTTATAGCTAACTGCATAGCCAACATAGGCAAGTCCGAAAGCCAACGTCGTCTTTTGATTCGCTGAAAATCGCTAAGCAACTTTCTTTTTCTGGCATGTTTGCTGCATATAGGAATTCCTTTGTGTTACAAGAATATCTGCCCCTCTTGCCCTCCTCCTAACTGTATGTACGTATGTAACACCCTCCTGCAGTTATAGTCAGATGGCTTTCTTGACCGCCATCATGAATCTTGAAACAGCAACAGTCGATTTTTCCTGCTCGCCAACACACCAGAATTTTGGGATCTTCCTTATTCTAGCCCGTTCACCATACGCCACCATCGTATGTATCGTATGTATGTCCATACATACATTACTCCATGCTATCCGCTATCGCAAGCCTGCGACTCGTCTGGACATACCTACCCCGAGTCAATACACCGACTCGACGACCGGCCTGCCTTCGCGAGTCAGATGACCGGCGACCTGACAAATTAAAAGAACGCCTATGCACATACCGGCTGGCCTCATGATATGGTCGTCCTTCAAGCGAAGCGGGTTGGCTTCTCAGAAAAACGCCCTGGAGAGCCCTTGAGATGCAGCTGAAGTGCGCTGCACTCTGCTGCCTCCCGTTGAGTATACTACACAATCATCGGATGGTGGCGACAACTCCGCGACATCCGCAACGCCTCGGCATGCAGCCTTGGACCAAACGGGCATGTTCAAATCCCGAGGGAAGCAAATGTTCGCCGTTGGGGCATGCCTCCTCCTCCTCGGTCGCTCGTCCGCGCACGGGAATCGTGATATCTCGTTTGAAGATCGACGATAAGTGGGGATTGATCAGCTCTGAGCCTCAAGACGTTGTAGCAAGTGCTTCGACTTTTCGTCAAACGCGAACGCACGTTGCTACTTTCACTGGTGTGACCGTAGCCCGCGGCGCATCCCTCCCCTTTCTTCCTAGTTATTAGTGACGTCGTTTCACCGTCCCTCACCACCGGCCTATTCCTGGCCGAGAGTGCATGATAATCCAAGACTGGAGGCGCCTAGTTACTCATGTTCCCACCAGTTCTGAATTTATGAGAATTGTGTGTGCATGAAAACAGCAATTTCTTCGCAATAAGCACACAGGCACACCGCAGCACAAGGCCGCGTTTGGTAAGATTATGGCGGCCGTGCGTACATATACCCCCTTCCCCCCCCCCTCCAGTCCACGTCATGCAATGCGGGCAAGCAAGTCAATCCATCAGCAGCATAGCCGGAGACAGGCCGAAATTAAAAAGTAATACCTTATTGCAGGCCGCACGAGAGGTTTTTCCCCGGAGTAAAGAAGAGCTCACTATTGACTACTCTGCTATTATATGTACGGGTTGAGGTGAGCAAAAAAGGAGCATTGAGATCTTCGCACGGGTGAGAACTATAATCTGACATGCAGTCAGTACGAGGCTGCGGCAATAGGGTAAGCTGCCGTCAGCACAAACTCCGATTACCTTGGGAAGCAGGTAGCCTATGAGATACTATATAACTTTTATTACCAAGCTAGACAACTTCGAAATTGTTCTTTCAGCCATGCGCATAACTGCAGGTTAGTTTGATGAGAAGACTTCGCTGCTGCAGTGTATTACTTTTTCAGGCAGCTGAGCTTATTAACTCAGAGTAAGGTAGGACTGCGGTTAAGCATCTCGCCCATTGTCTGCAGCATTAACCTGGTTATCGTGTATTGGAGACTACTCTGTATCGTCTCTAAGCAACGGTGAACAAAATGCTCACAGAATGCCGCCCAACTGTTTCGGCCCTCGGGAACGTCATATATAAGGTGCATAACGGTGCCTTGTACAAGCAGACAGCCTCGAAGTGTCAATGAAGTGAGTTATACCACGTGTGAAACGGTCGCTCAGCCTCGTAGCTTAAGCAGGTCCCATCAAGCGAGTGGGAGATAGAGAGCCCACTTACGGGTACCTTACCGATCGAGGCTCATCTAACTCCACGTGCTGGAGGTTCCAAGCGCCAGTACATAGCTTAGTGTGTCACCTCATACGACATCCTGTTGGTCCTAGGACTTGTCAGAAGACACTAACCGCAGGCGCCTGATGTTTGGGTGCTGTTAACTGGAGTACCAGGAGTGGTGTAGCACTACAATGAAGAGGCCAAGTACTTGGCTGTTCATATATATATATTCTAAACACTAGCAGTTGGTATAGTCACAAGTATTACGGCAAATCAGGTCGGTAATACATGTTCGTAGCATGCCATCAGTTTCGTGACTCATCTTATTTCATCCGCTGACTTTGTAAGCAACCCGAAGTTGCCCTAATGTTTGTGATATACACCAAAAGAGTCATAAATATGTTGTCTATTGAAAAGGATACTTGGACCCCATGAGTTGAATAATGGTAGACTGGACACTGATGTTTAACTATTGATTTGGCAACATACAAACGAACTAGATAATTGAGTGAAACTAGTTGTCCTCAGTTTCTCGCCGAGTTTCAGAAAATATGCCTGAGACTGTAATTCTGTTCATTTGCTCTAATACACTTAATACAGGAAGATGAATATGAAGTCGACAAGTGTACTTCGTTAGTAGTACTAGGTAAACCGTGAAGTTAAGTAAATCACATGAGCCAAGACTCCTTTCCAATCCTCACAGGACACGTCTGAAAGGCAAACAGTATACTGATTTAAACCAAAAGAGTCAATCTTTTCTTCTCAAATTCCTACATATGAGACTACCTAGGTTTTGTGTCTTGATGCTTTCAGCCCTACAGAATGGAAATATGTAAGCACAGTGCTCTGGGCGCATTGGCCTCATAACTGCGTAGGCACCCATAACAGTTCATCCGATTGCACTGTACATAGGTACTCACGGTGTGCCAGGCACCCAGCTAGAAGTTACAGGGGTGTTCCATACAAGCGGACAGGGAACCTTAGGGGAGCCCCACTATGGTACAGTCAACCGTTGCTACACGTAATAAAATCAAAAGGTGCGATTGTCTTCAGCCTCGTGCATCCATTCAACATCATCTCTGTCATACATACTAACCACCCTGCCATCTACTCACTGAGAATCGCCTTCAGTTTCTTTGTCAAGGGCCTGTTCGGAGAGTGTGACTTCACGCAGGTCTCGGTAATATCGCCCTTTCTACGCAACAGCTGAACAGCTGCCTTTGAGATGGAGCCTCGAGCACGCGCGGGCAAGAACGTAGGGAAGGAGACCTTCAATCCGAAAGAGGGTATGTCTCTCAATCAATCTGCTACTTCTGCTGCTCGCTCTTTATGATGCCGCATCGTGACTTGTCTGACTCGAATTTTACCGCAGTCTCCCAGCTTCTCTACGCTTATGGAGATGTAGAGAACCCCCTACCTGAGACAGTCCGAGTCCTCGATGAAATCGTGACCGAGTTCCTCGAGGGCGTCTGCTTCGAGGCGAGCCGCCACGCCCAAGTTGCCGGCCGCCAGAAGCTGAAGTTCGACGACTTCGAATTTGCACTTCGCCGCAATCCCCAATATTTGGGCAGAGTTAAGAGCATGATTGAAAAGCGGCAGAAGATCAAAGAGATGCGACGAACCTTCGACCAAGACGACGACGCGCTGATGAAGGACCACGCCAAGAATGGCCCCAGCGGCCTCGGCAACTCCGGCGGCGGCGGCGGCGAAGACGAGCTTCTCGGCTTGGACGACGATGATGAAGTCTTGGACCTTTTCGGCACCGCCGCCTCATCAAAGAGCCACGGTGGGAAGAAGAGGAAGGGCGGTGCGAAGTAAGGAAGGTGAGCCACACCGCTGCCGACTGGATAGTTATCACGCAGGTCACATCACGGCGTACCCGCTGTCGTGAATGGTGACAACCACGGAATTTGCATATTTCAAGCATAGCAGTGGAGTTTTTATGGGGAAGGCAAGGTTGCATTTAGCCCGCTGGCCCGTCACGCAGCGGCCAATTTCTATTAGACATCATGGCCGACATTCGCAACGGCAACGCTGGAATACAGGCATGTGGTCCATCTCACTCACGCAAGGGCTTCATTCCAAACAGCCGAATATATGAATCTCGAGCATTTCTTCGCCTTGTCCCCTATGCAATACCTCTACCATCCATTCTACGGACCAGTAGTAATTGCAATACAATATTACACAAGCGCTTGGATATACGAGTGCCCATTCATGAGCATCTCCAACTTCAATCGGACGTCTGGATTACTATGCTGGGTTACAGTCCCTTGCGCTCTTGCGGGGAGTCTCCGATTTGCCAACTAGTCCCGCGATATCGGGGGAAAAAAAGACGGCATATGGACTATACCCCGTTCTTGGCCTACACCTTAATGAGTGAGATCAGCTTAACTTAAAAAACCATCGCGGAGCTATACCCAACGCTCCGGAGCCGCAAGGTTACCGGGGAGTCCTATTAGGGTATAAGTGATCAAAATAGGATTTCCATCTCTAGTCAGACCTTGCTGTCCAGCTCTACTGATGCCGACATGCACCTGAGCGTGTCTCCACACGACCCTCCGTGACACCACACGTTCCAGTATTACTCATAATATGGGAATGGCACGTTAGGTAGCTATGGCAGCTGCAAGGTGAATGAATCCCCGCTTGTGAGAAGTGATACTTAACATCGGTCGAGACCGATAGTCCTGACTCGCTTTCCTCCTGCTTGGGAAAACTCGATTTTCCTAGCCTTCTGTGTCGTTATAATAATAATAACATTACGAGAAAGAGTTAAAAAAAGAAAAGAAAGAAAAAAGTCAATTCCCTCGCTGTAGCTATTCTCCATGAATACTAGCTGATTACTGAAACCTTGAGTTTGTTTTTTTGTTGCTGTCCCACGTGGCTCGCATGCGTGCTGTGATTTGGGTTTAGGAGTGACCTAAGCATGTCCTCTCCTCCGGCGCCGAAGCCGCAGAAAACCACCAGCGTCACGGTGAACGTCGCTGACTGCGGCGATGAAGATGCTGCCCCCGACTACTACTCCCCTCCTCCCCCGCGGACGCCCCCTCTGCGGACAGACATGACTGAGAAACAGGGGAAGCTCGGCGCAGTGCTGCTGCCCCCCGCGGGCTGGGACTCCGTCGACCTCAGCCGGTTCCCAGCCTCGACGCCGCTCTCCCGCGATCGACAGTCCGCGGCTGCTCCCGCACTGCTCCTCGGCTCGGGACGTCAGCTGCCGCGCGTGCCGCTGTCATTTGGACCCGAGAGGGCACGGACGGGGCGCGGACGCCCGGGCCCCTTCTCCCTTTTACAATCGATCTGGGCGAACAACAAAGCGCCCTTCCTGATCATCCTGTCCCAACTCTTCGGAGCCCTGATGAACCTGCTAGCCCGCCTGCTCGAGCTCGAGGGCGAGGGCGAGGGAGGGGGCATGCACCCGATGCAGCTGCTCTTCCTGCGCATGGTGATCAGCGTCGCGGGCTCGACGGCGTACATCTGGTGGGCGCGGATCCCGCACGGGGTCCTGGGCCGCGCAGACGTGCGCTGGCTGCTCGCCGCCCGCGGCGTCTGCGGCTTCTTCGGCATCTACGGCATGTGGTACTCCGCCATGTACCTGCCGCTGGCCGAGGCCACCGTGATCACCTTCCTGTCGCCGAATATCGCGGGGTACATGTGCCACGTGCTCATCCACGACCCGTTCACGCGCAAGGAGCAGCTCGCGAGCTTCCTCGCGCTCGCGGGCGTGGTGCTGATTACGCGCCCGGACTCCCTGTTCTCGGGTGGGGGTGCGGGCAAGGTCGAGGCGGCTGTGGTGGTGGAGGGAGTCGCGAATGCTACGGCGGCGGCGGCGGCGGGTGGGCCAAGCCTCGACCATGTACCGACCAGCGCGGAGCGCCTCGGCGCCATCGGCATGGGCTTACTGGGGATGCTGGGCGGCGCGGGCGCGATCACGTCGCTGCGCTGGATCGGGCCGCGCGCGCACCCGCTGATCTCGACGAACTACTTCAGCCTGGTAGCCCTCGCGGTGACCACCACAACACTAACCCTAGCGCCCGCGCTCGACTACGGACAGCCGGAGCTAAGGGTCGTGCTCCCGGGGAGTGTCCGCCAGTGGGTGTTCGTGCTGCTGGTGGTGGCGTGCGGGGTCATCCTGCAGGTGTGCACGGCGGTCGGGCTGGCTGTTGAGAGGAGCAATCGCGCTACGGCGATGATATATACGCATATGCTGTTCGCGGCGGGGTTTGATTACTTTGTGTTTGGGCATAGTATGGGTGCTGTGAGTGCGGTTGGGGCGGTGGTTATTGTGGGGAGCGCGCTTTGGGTTGCGCTTACGAAGGGGGAGGGGGAGGGGAAGGGAGCGTTAGGGTTAGGGGGAGGTGAGAGGGGGAGGGATGTTGAGGGGGGAAGAGGTGGTGGTGGTGGTGGTGGTGAGGATGGTGGTGTTGAGAGTGAGAGTGTGCCTATGTTGGATGATGTTGATATAGACGATGGGCAGGATCTCGTGCTTGATCGGTTTAAATGATATATAGAGGATAGGTTGCGTAGAGCAGTCGGGCACTTGTGATGGGGAGTGGCAGACGGTTGAGTATATGGTCATACGGTAAGTCTACAAAGGGGCTTGGAGACTATTAGAGTTAGGCGGCGTTGGGACTCGTATAGATCGAGAGGTTCCCTCGAGTCAATAGCTACCTGTCCAGGATACGATAGCTACGTATAGAACAAGGTTAAATGTTCATCTAGCTGACACATATGTACGGTCCAGTCGTTCTCCGTCTTGCCTCGCTATTATTATGTGCACTCTGGGGAAACTTGTGTTGCCGGCACTCCTCTCTGTATTCTAGTAAAGAATAAGAACCCGGTAGCCATACTGAGGTGCGAACAAGAACATTGCCGTCCGTAGATCAGATAACCCCGGCCTTTGATGGGGTCGCTGTAGCACCACGAGGTCCATCGACTACTAGTAGAGGTATCAATGCGGGTATGATAAGTCTAGATGTAGATCTAATAGGTACAGGTTCAGGGGTAGCGCCATATACGCAGGAACGCGTGCAATCCAAATCTGGCATCAGATAGTCCTACAAATTATAATGAAACTGAGCCCCAAAGCTAGCCATGTTTATCTGGTTATTTATTCATGTTGCCGTGACAAGTAAACGGAAAGGAAGGGAGCAAGAGAACTAGTTTCACTTACACATTCGATCGTATCATTGTTGCCGTTCTTCGATTTCACTTGCTTTCCTACCCAAGTGATCGACGAATGCCTCCGTGGAATTTGTGCCTGTACTAGATGCCACGGTTCCAAATACTGAATACCTATAGTTGCCTCTTTCGTACGAATACAGCTGACAAATGATATCCGTAGCGTGTCCTGGGAAAGTAGCTAACGAGACATGTTGAGAGCAATCGATCTCGAGTATAGATGGAGAGCTACGTCTTCGGTTCTCTCAGGATTCGATAGAGATAGAAATACACGTCCCAACTAGATGCTTGTAGAGTTGCCTATCACTTTAGGGTGCTGATGGTGTCGGCCCCTTTTCCTTTGGATAGTTTTGTTATTGATGTGGTATCAAGTCGTGGGTGAAAGGGTTTCTTTGGTGGATGTTGAACTCCTAATGTCATGCCTTTTCTAGGCTAGATTTAATCAGACAGTTAATGGGAGGACAGCGACAAGATAGCTATCAGAATGATGAAGATATCCATGCTCTTACAGGATCATATTGTAGTGCTGGACTTGCTACAAGGTGAATCGACACAAGAATCTATCACCAACTATAACTCGTATTCAAATAGCTGTGTTATATGTTCATCCTCATGTGCAAGCCTAAGGATTAGGAGACGATCGTTTCGAATATTGCGACCTCCTATCGTGTAGCTAATTGCTCTCCCTAGACATGCTTCATATACTATTCTACATAGATATTTATGCCGTGTATTTATGTACCCTTTCGTTCAACAGGTTACAGATTGAAGCGAGTCTTAGTCTCTTGAGGGGCTGGACGCCTCCTCTGCCTCGCAAGGTCGAGGTTCGGATCTAATGGACAACATCAGGAAACAAAACTATGTGCACCTCGTGCTATTTAAGAGACATCCCACGAAATATGTGCACCAGTAGCATTGTTCCTATCTAGTAGGTAAACTGTAATTGGGAAAAGAATCCAACCGTGATGAGTATAGCCTATCTTTTCGATTATGAGAAGACCTCGATGAGATATAACGAAATTTAGCATTTCATGTTGAAAATGAAGCGGAAAAATTTGATTATTCAATATATAATTGTTTATAGTAGGAGTCTTGAAGCAGTGTAGAGCTGTGTGGTTGGACGAAAGCCTCGTTCAATTGAATGTAAGTGAAGACAGTGACCCACACTGTACAGACACAGTGTTTGCGGTCGCGCTTGGAAAAAGTTCGCGACTTTGGAGCTCCAAGCTCATCCTAACGCTCGTCCCAACCTGCAGCCTTCCACCTCACTGAGCACTCTGACGCTGCAGTCTACATCACACCTCGCAATTCCTACAATCCGCCCACAGACGATTGGAGACGATATCTGACTCTGCACAATTCTACGAAGCGCTCTATTTACCCTGCTTAGCGACACCCGCCTCCCTTCGCAAAGATGGTGCAAATCAGCGAGGTCAAGGGCAACAACCGCGATAATCGCACTGCAGCCCACACGCACATCAGAGGATTGGGCCTCAAGTCCGATGGCACATCCGAAAAGCAGGCTGGCGGCTTTGTCGGCCAAAGACAAGCACGAGAGGTAGGCCATTATAGTTGTATTGCTAAAATCTACGATGCGAGACTGAACTTTACTTCTTTGCGAAATAACAGGCTGCTGGTGTCGTCGTTGATCTAATTAAAGCCCAGAAGATGGCTGGTCGAGGTGTATTACTTGCGGGCGGACCTGGAACCGGAAAGACGGCCATTGCGCTCGCGCTCAGCCACGAACTCGGCACCAGGATTCCCTTCTGCCCCATCGTCGGCAGCGAGATCTACTCGACCGAGGTGAAGAAGACCGAAGTCCTGATGGAGAACTTCCGGAGAGCGATCGGCCTGAAAGTACGGGAAACGAAAGAGGTCTACGAGGGCGAAGTCACAGAGCTCACTCCCGAGGAGGCGGAGAACCCGCTGGGCGGATACGGCAAGACGATCAGCACACTCCTGATAGGATTGAAGAGCGCGAAGGGCCAGAAGAAACTAAGACTGGACCCCAGCATATACGAGGCGATTCAGAAGGAGCGCGTTACCGTTGGTGATGTTATTTACATCGAGGCGAACACTGGCGCATGCAAACGAGTAGGACGGTCAGATGCGTATGCTACGGAATTCGACCTTGAGGCTGAGGAATACGTCCCCATTCCAAAGGGCGAGGTACACAAGAAGAAGGAGATTGTACAGGATGTCACACTTCATGACCTGGATGTCGCCAATGCCAGACCGCAAGGCGGCCAGGATATTATGAGCATGATGGGCCAACTCATGAAGCCCAAGATGACGGAAATCACCGACAAGCTGCGCGGCGAGATCAACAAAGTCGTGAGCAAGTACATCGATCAGGGCGTGGCCGAGCTGGTGCCTGGCGTTCTGTTCATTGACGAGGTAACTTAAACTTGCCCCGATATCCCTGACCGCTTGTGGAGCTTGGCAAACTGATTGATCTATAACAGGCTCACATGCTTGACATTGAATGCTTTACATACCTAAACCGGGCATTGGAAAGCTCCATCTCGCCGATTGTCGTGCTTGCTTCCAACCGAGGCATGTGCGCGATTCGTGGTACCGATGGGGTCGTTGCGGCGCACGGCATTCCTCCGGACTTCCTTGCCCGGCTCCTCATCATCCCTACCACGCCCTACGATGCGGATGAGATCAAGAGAATTGTGCGTATCCGAGCAACCACGGAGGGCGTGCAGATTACCGACGCTGCCATCGACAAGATCTCGGAGCACGGCGTGCGCATCAGCCTCAGATACTGCTTGCAGCTATTAACTCCAGCAAGGTATGTGCCGCCGCGATTCCATTCTATAGCATTTTTTCCCTTTAACCCCGGCCAACTACTAACCTGTAATACCAGCATTCTTGCACGAATTAACGGTCGCAGTCAAATTGACATCAAAGACGTTGCTGAGTGCGAGGAGCTTTTCCTCGATGCGAGACGGAGCGCTGACCTGTTGAGCGGTGAGTCGGGAAAGGGCTTCATCCAGTGAGCAAATGACGTGGATGGGTGTGTTTTAGAGCGGATAGCCTTAGACAACGGAAGGGACTCGTCATATTATCTAATTTCACACAAGGCTGCAAAAGGCTTTACATCGGGTCTGGGTAAGAAAATTCACGGAAGAGGGGTTTCGGAGTCATAAGTGTGTTGGTGGTTGTATGCCGTCTCAGTAGACACACAACCTGGTTGGTTGGCTTCCGGATCGCCAACCACCAAAGACATTTTTATTGCGATAAATTGAACCTATTAAAAAAGACCACTGCTGTAGACAACGGAGGAAAATGCGAGGCCACGTGATCATTAGCTAAGCCAATTTCGGTTGACATTGTCTTTGTTGCTAGCAACAGGGCAATTCCCCGTTCCAGTAAGAGGAGAGCATTCCTGAAGGTGTATGTGTATGCTATGTAAGTGTGTATAACCGTTGTGTACTTACCCATCTACCTATGTCATGTTGAGGCGGAACGGGGGACAACCCATCATTCTGATCCCTCAAATAACTCAAAATACCTACTCAATCTATAACAAGCCACCACCATGTATTGTGCCTGGACTTTGTTTACTGGTCACTTTTGATGTGTTGTTGTGTTGTTAGAAGAAAGCTCCCATCTCTCTGCCTAACTGCGAACGGCAAGGCATGGTTATCACAAACGCTGGACAAAGAAAGAAAAAATAACGATGATACGGGGTGGCGTCTCTAATCTGCAACAGCTTGGGGCTTCAGTATATTCCCGAGACACAGTCCCAAAGAAAACCGTTTTTTATCTCTACCACTCACTCGTCCCCTTTGCGTTGGCCACCCCCTCCCTTCTTGTCAATAATGGCCAACGCCGGTTTTCACCGCGGCAGGTCTATAGGCATAAGCAGCATAAGGTCATTGACTGGCCCAAGATCATTGTCCAGTTGGCCCATGAATGGGAACTAGTATCACAAAGAGGACAATCCCAACAAGCCCTTGGTGCCCGCCATTTATTCTTGTCTCATGTCTCTCCATCACCATCGTCACTATCACTGACAGCCACCCTACTACGACTATCACTGCTATTAGCTTATCGCCATCACCGTCTTACCTCGTCTCGTCTCTCAAACCTCGCTGGTGCCCCGATGCCAGACGGAGCCCTGAGACTTGAGAGCTGTTGTTGTAGAAGTAGTCGTATGCCCTGGACCGCACTCCGCTCTTTAGTTCACACCCCCCCTCTCCCCTCCAAACCTGCTTTCGTCCTCCTACCCCGTTTGTTCACCTGTCTGCCTGCCCACCTACCAACCAACCTACCCACCTATCTACATACCTACCTATCTGTCTACCCAAATAGCTCCGGCTCGACATGACCGACATTGATAGCACCCGGTCTACAGCCTCCGTCTCCTCTTACACCTCGTTGGGAAGTGACCAGTCGTCGCTCCCACACGCGGCGTCAGCAACGACGCTGACGAGAAGTCCGACGAGCCCGGCGATGGCAACGAGCTCCTACGACCACGGTGACAGACAAGTAGTAGCCGCGGCCGCCGCCCCCATACCCACGCCGGAAGGCCGGACATTTGAAGACCATCTCCCTTATCATCATCATCCCCCTTCCCCCTCTACTACGCCCAGGCCGGGCCGGAAGCGAGCCCACACCATCGACATCGAAGAGGCCAACCAGCCCCGAATCCAAGACCTCCGACTCTACACCCCGACCACGAGCAAGACCCTGGTGGGGGACGGGCCAAGGGAACTGATATGCCTCTGCACGAAGGCGCCTAAGGTTCCCAGACCACGCAACGGTACGTACAATTCTTCTCTTCCCTTCCCCTAAAATTGAACCTTCTTGGCCCCAAGTTAGGGGGATGAACTCCACCGCTCGTTTTTTACCCCTTTTACACGTCTCCTGCCTTGTCCTACAGAAAGTATGGGCCGTGGCCGTACCCGCGTCCTGAGACGGAAAACTCGGACGGTGGGCTCTTTGTCTGAAGCCTGTGTTTTGTGTGTTGAAGGTCAAAGGGGGGAAAGGGGAGAATGAAAGGGTTGAGACCTGGTCTCTCCCGTCTAGTCTTACCTTGTTCCCATCTTGTCTGCACGCGCATAAACAAAAACCCCTACACCACACCACCCACACACAATACCCTACAAACCAAGCCCGCAGAAATTAAAAATGAGAATGACATGAGGAAATTGTTCTGGACTGGCTGACTAACGCTTTGCCCTTTTGCGTTCCCCCCTCAACAGCCTTCATCCTCTACAGGCAGCACTACCAGGGCCAGGTGGCGGCGCAGCACCCGGGGCTCGCGAACCCGGAGATCTCGAAGCTCATCGGCGAGCAGTGGCGCAAGCAGCCGGACGACGTCAAGAACAGCTGGAAGCGCCTCGCCGAGGAGGAGAAGGTCCGCCACTCCCGCCAGTACCCCGACTACCGCTACCAGCCGCGCCGCGGCGGCAAGAACGCCAGTGGGCGGCCCCTGTCCACCGCCCCCGGCGGCGAGGACCCCGGCCGCTGCCCCAAGTGCGGCGGGCGCTACATCGCCACGCCCCGCACGCCCTCGACGCCGCTCAGCGCCGTCACCACCGTCGTTGCGAAGTCCCCGAATATGCCCCCCTACATCAACCCGAACCCGCGCGTGGTCGAGACCGACCACATGCGGCGAAACTCCACCTCCAGCATGGTGTCCGTCGACGGGAACGGCCGCAGATACACGCAGCCGCAGCTGGGAGACATCGACGAGCACTACCCGATGATGTCCCCGATAGGCGGGCCGCCGCCGCAGGATATGGCGAAGCGGCGCCGCTTCAACGGCCCGAACGTGTTCGTGCCCGGCTCACCGCCGCCCACGGGCTATTATCCGATAGATCCGCGATACCAGCCACGGCCGTCGGTGGGCGGCCCGCCGATGTCAGCACCGGGCTACGGGCCGGGGTCGTCGTTGCCGAGACCGGGGATCCAGTACCGACAGCCTAACCACTCCGGGCACCCTCACCAAGCTGTTCACATGCAGCCACCGCCGCGACCCTCGAGCTCCTACCAGTCTGTCCCTACGCCCAATCGCCCAACCGCCGGCTTCGACGAGTCGCTTCGATTACCCCCGCTCCAGACACAGATCCCGAACTCACCTTCGACAAATTCGGATGCGCGACCTATGTCTGGTGTCCAACCTACCCATAGCACTAGCGCGGGCATAGTAAATGGCAGCAGCGGCACTCCTAGACAACAACCACCTCCACCACCACCGCAACAACAACAACACCAGCAGATGCCACCTCGGTGGTCCTTCCTATTAAAACTCGACGTGCTGCGATCCATCAGCCCACCCCTGAAGCCGCCCGGCCCAGGGGGTCCTGTGTTCGAGACCCGGGGCCCCATCATAGCCATAGAAGGGGGCGCCCCCTCCATACTAAGGGAGGTGGCCGTGGTGGTGGAGAAAGCGCTGGCGGTATCCGGAGAATACGCCGTGAAGATATGGTCGGAGGATACGATGAACAACAACAACAACAATACCAACAACAGCAGCACCCAGCAAGCTAATGCAGGTGCAGGGGAGACGAATGGGAAAACAAGTACTAGCAATGGAAGCACAACGAATGAAACCCACAAACCGAGCGAGACCACGGAGCCTCTGCCGCAGAAGAAGACGACGGGGTTCCTCAGCCCGCTGGCCACCTACGTCGCGAGGATGCTGAAGTGGCACAAGACGTCCGACGACCTGATCCGGTACGTGACGACGCACCCGGCGGCGGCGGCGGGCAGCTCCACAGACGGCGACGACGGCGCCAAAGCGGAAACCAGCCCCAAGCTCCCCGTGGCCGTGATCGCCGACGGCTACAGCCTGACGGTGTCGGACCGGTACGCGGGCTCGCTGCACGTGGCGGACGCGTACCGCGCGGACGACCACTGGCAGTGGGTGGCGACGCTGTGGCGGGGGATTGTGGGGGCCGACCTGACCATCTACGTCAAGCGCGCCGCGTCCGAGGCCGAGATCCAGGGGAATAACTGCGTCGAGTTCGCGACCGGTGCCGGCGGGAATAGTAGTAGTAACAACACGCTGGTGCTGCGCGTCGTCGATGGCCGCGGCATCGACGAGAGGCTCGAGCGCAGGTTGGGCTTCGAGATTATTGAGTGGGTGCGTAGTGGCAGCTTCAGGGCTGGGTTTGCGGGCGGCAGGCGTTGATCTCAACCCGTAGATAGATAGATGGGCTAGAGAGAGAGAGTTGATCACGCCGGCCGTATTGTCAGGCACCGCAAAAAAGAAAAAAGGGGTGAGATGAGAAGGAAAGAGGAGAAAGACAGAGTTGGGATGATCTATTTATTCCGTACATTTTTTTGAATCTTTCTTTTGGATATGAAATTCTGTATGTACGGGGGTGAGAATGCGGGCTTGATATTATGATACGGAATGAGATGAGATGGGATAAGAGGACAGGCTGGAGCAATGGCACCGCACACTCTCACCCTGACATACACACAACTGTATGTAGTCTATAAGATCACTTGACCTTTTTCTTTTGCGACGAAAAAAGTCTCACTTCCCCTCTGATGATCCCTTGATGATGATGAACAGTGAGACCTTCAGGCATGGCGAATCGATTAAAGGAAATTCGAGTCTCGGATGGGCCATGTATTTTTCCTCATTCTGTGAGGTTGAATATAAGGATACGGTGTTCTTTGATTCGATCTTTTGTTTCGATATTTGTTATATCTACAAGTTTGTACGTGTAGTTGGCTCCCGAGGGCATGTGATGATAATACAATGGATGTTGGCTGCGCATTCGCATGGGCCACTCTGGATATTGCACCGTATGCGCTGTGAATTATACACGGCTATGACACACTGTGTTTATCCGCGATAAGCCCGAGATCAACATTCGCGTGACGGTCCAAGCAACGCGCGTAGAACAAAGAAACTCTAACGTCAAGCTTCAGGGCCAACGCCAACCGCCCAGCTCATTATGTACTAACCATCAGGGAAGCTGCCCCAGTATGTCGGACATCGCGATCGGGCAGACCATCCAGCTCAACGATGGCCGCAGAGCCGTCGTGCGCTTTGTCGGACAGACGCATTTCGCCCCAGGGGACTGGGTAGGCGTCGAGCTCGACGATGACAGCGGGAAGAACGATGGCGCCGTGCAGGGCGAGCGATACTTTGATTGCTCGCCCAGGCGAGGCATGTTCGTCAGACCGACGACAATGACGATACTGCAAGCTGCACCGCCGAAGGCTGCCCCTATTCGAAGAGGCTCTCGAAATAGCACCGCTGCAGCTGGCCCCGGACGGAACTCCAGACCGAACTCCATGACTGACCCTTCGATGCCGAAGCGGATGAGCATGAATGCACCAAGTCCAAGTCCAGTTCCAAGAGCAGCATCTCGACCTTCAAGTATAGCAAGGGTATAGTATAGTTGGTCCCGTATAACTTACTGTTTGAATACTAACAATAGTTGGCCAGTCTCCCACAAAATCTCCAACAAAACAACTTGGATCAACCGCCGCATCGAGTAATGCGAACTCACGAACCGGCACCCCATCGAACGCTCGCGTCTCGTCAGTCGGAGCAAGGAGCCGACCGTCGATTGGAGGAGCAAGAACCTCGATGGGACCACCAGCATTACCTTCCGCCGGGCCTAGACGACCATCATCATATTCAGCCGCTCCCGCAAAGCCTCCGGGTAGAGTAACAAGGCCGCCTGGCGGGCGTGTCTCATCCGTGACTGGCAGGAACTTTTCTTCTCGTCCGGCCTCGGGGAGAGTCCTGTCCGGGGACTCATTATCTGGGAATGAGAGTGGAAGAGGGTCGGACGTCGACTCTCCCATTAGGAGTGATGGAGAGGGGGCCAGTGCTGTGCGCTCTAGAACTAAGGCTTTGGAGCGACTCACCGGTCCATCCTCAGCTTCGTCTTCGAAAGCACCAGCGACCGGGAGAACGCCCGCGAGCGTGAGGACACCCATGAGTGCAAGCGTCAACCGCCCAGCGGCAAGCAACGCCGTCAGCAGAGAGAATGAGGACCTGAAGGCAAAATTAAAAGTGCTGGAGCGCAAGCGACTAGAAGACCGTGAAAAGATGAAGGACATGGAGAGGCTCCAGGAGCAACGGGACAAATTCGAGAACATCAACAAGAAAATTGAGGCTAAGTTTCAGACCACAGCCCAGGAGAATGTCGGTCTGCGGAAGCAACTCAAGGAGGCGGAAGAGAGCCTGGAGCAGATCGAGGCCCTGCAGGCAGAGCACGAGTCTATAATGGAGCTCGCGACTCTGGACCGAGAGATGGCTGAAGAAACTGCTGAAGTTCTAAAGGTCGAGGTCGAGGCTCTGAAACAGAAGGCAGAGGAGCTGGAACTGGAAGTTGACATTCTACGTGAAGAAAACTCGGAATACACGAAGGGCATGTCACCTGAAGAGAGAGCAAGCGCTGGGTGGTTGCAAATGGAACGGAACAATGAACGATTACGCGAAGCACTTATCAGACTACGAGACCTCACACAACAGCAGGACGAAGAGAATAAGGCACAGATCAAGGCTCTAGAACAGGAGCTTGAGGAATTCGATGCTATCAAGGAACAGTACCAGATCGCCAAGGAGAAGCTGCTAGAATCCGAGACTCGCGCGGAAGACCTCCGACAGCAGCTCGATGACAACCTAGGAGCCGAGGCTATGATCGAGCAGCTCAGCTACGAGAAGCTCGTACAATCGGAACAGATCAATGAGCTGAAGGCCGTCATCGACGACCTGGAAGCCCTGAAGGAGATCAATGACGAGCTTGAAATTAACCACGTTCAAAATGAGAAGGAAATGCAAGACGACCTCGACTTCAAAGACAGCGTTATCGCCGAGCAAGCGCGTAGAGCCGCCGAGAAGGATGACACTATTGGAGATATGGAGTACACACTTTCCCGTTTCCGAGAACTCGTCACGAATCTGCAGACAGATTTGGAGGACATTCGCGCCTCTCACGCGGTGAACGAGGCCGAATCAGAGCAGCTCGAAAGCAAATCAAGAGCTATGATGGATCTCAACCAGAAGCTCCAGATCTCGGCCGCGAAGACGCAAATCAAGACCATCGATTTGGAGCTGCAACGTATGGATGCGCAAGAAGCACAGCAACACCTCAAGATTGTCAAGCTGTTCCTGCCTGAAAGTTACAATGCCGATAAGGATTCTGTCCTGGCGCTGTTGCGATTCAGCCGTCTGGGCTTCAAAGCTAATCTCCTGCACGGTTTCGTCAAAGAGCGCATCAGCGGACAGCTGCATCCTGGCCACGAAGACGATGTTTTCGCTGGCTGCGACGCATTGGACAAACTGACTTGGGTCTCTTCTATGTGTGACCGCTTCGTCAATGCCATTAGCCACTGTTCTTTGGAGCAGTTCGCCAAGTACGAGGGCGCTCTATACGAACTGGAGCCTGTTGAGAGGGCTCTCAATGCCTGGATCGATGGCCTGCGACGAGGCGAACTCAAGGAGAAGCAATGTGCTACGGAGCTGCAACGCACCATCGCTCTTATGACGCATCTTGGCGAGGTTCACATCTCAGAAGGACTCGAAAGCTTCGCGGACGAGATCCAGATGAAGACGATCCACATGCAGAGCCACCTCGAGTCCGCCGCTGCCGCTTTTAGCATCGTCAAGGAGATGGTCCACAGGGTTGTGCCACCCAACGGCGACGAGGATGAGCTTGCCCAGCATTTCGCTAAGAAAACCGATACTGTCATTAGTCACACTCGTAGCGCCAAGGTCGTCGTTAGCAAGGCGGTACGGGCTCTCGAGGATCTTAGAGCGAGGTCGTTGGTTCTTACCCTTGATACGGCAGAGGTCTTCGAGCAATGCGAAACAGCAAGTCAAGAGCTTGCTGGGATGTCTCGCAAGATCGGGCTGGATCTTTATGGGCTCCTTAGCGAGGTGGGACGTCCGGAGCCGTTCACTTACATCGAGGTACAAAACACGGTTCATCATACTGTAATGACTTCATTTGCATCTGCCGAATCCGACCTTTTCTCGACTTATCTTAGTAAACTCCGGGTCCTCACCAGCCAAATCACCGACCTTGCCGCAGTCTGCGCCGACCTATCACAAACACAAGAATTCGAACGTAGCCCAGCACCATGGATTCTCCGGGCCCAAGAGCTCAAGGCTCTCAAGACCGTCCCCATCGACGCTGAAGAAGAGCTGCGACTCCTCAAAGAGCATTACAACGAAGCTCGTCGGGCCATCGCCCTACGTGACGAGAATCTCAGCACGGCTACGCTCCGCATCGAAACCCTCGAGGCCCGCATGCGCGACGCGAACGCCAAAGCGTCCCGCATGGCGGAGCTCGAGGCTCAAATCGCCGATGCCCAGGAACTCGTGGCCAGCCTGAAGAAGGACATCGAGCAACAAGACCGCGAGGCCAAGACGCTCGAGGCGGACCGCGACAAGTGGAAGAAGATCGCGGGCGACAGCCAGGCCTTCGGCGACGCCGCCGACGCCGCGGGCGCCAAGGCCGGGCAGGAGCGCGCCGTCGCCACGGCCCACGAGATGGACACGCTCAAGAACGACATCGCGAGCCTGCAGGCCGCGGTGCGGTACCTGCGCGAGGACAACCGGCGCGCGCGCGTCGCCGAGCAGACCCGCCACGACTGGCTGGCGGAGCCGCTGAAGAAACCGGTGCCCGTGGCCGCGCAGCGCAAGGCGCTCGTCGAGGCCGAGGCCAAGGACGTGCTCGGCGAGCTGCTGAAGATGGCCACGGGCGCCCGGGTCTACGACCTCAACGCGCTCCCCAAGAACCGCATGGCCTGGCGGCCGGCCAAGGTCACCCCGCAGTACCACGCCGCGCGGCAGGCGGAGGATTTCGCGGCCTGGAAGAGCTGGGAGGCTTCGGTTATTCAGAAGACGCGTGTCGTGCTCGGGGCCCCGTCTGGGAAGAGCAGGGAGCAGAATCATCAGCATGCCGAGATGAAGAGGGCTGCTGCTAGGCTCCAGATCAGACTCCCTGATCTCGAGGGCAAGGTCATCCCTGGGGTTGGGGGACGGGATGTGCAGATTGTGGGGTCCAGGGAGTGGGATGGCTTGCAGGGGAGACTTGGTACTGCGGCTGTGTAAAACCATACATACCTGTTGTTGGACTTGGGGGAGTGTTGAGAGAAGAGAAAGAGAGTTTAGATATGCGAGATACCCCCTTTTCTTGTATCATCACATAGCGTACGTACGACAATTGAAGTCATCATGTATTGACAGCATATTTTATGAAGAAGCCCACCGAACAAGGTGGGATATCAATTTCGTGAATTCTTTGGGAGCATGTATCTAGTAGTATCTTCCCATCATTAAGCAACCCCCATTTTTTTAACTTTATCTGGCTGGACAATCACGCCCTCCCCTTCCCCTTCTTCCCCTTCTTCCCTCCACCACCACCCTGACCACCGCCAGCGCTCTCACCAGCACTACCACCGCTCATCCCCGGCATCCCGCCGAGCATGGACATCATATCCGCAGTCGGGCCGCCGCCAGCACCCCCAGGACCGCCCGGACCGCCCTGCATCTCCTTCATCATGTCCTTGAAGGCGTTCTCGCTGACGCCGCCGCCGGTCATGGCGGCGCTGTAGGCGGGCAGCAGCTCGCCCATCTTCCAGCCGCGCGGGACCGCGGGCCGCGGCCACGGCTGGCCGTCCTCGGGCGTGCCGAGCCCCGGGACGCGCACGCGCCGCAGCGCCTCGCTGTCCTCCGTCGTCGGGTGCGCCCGCAGGTGCTTCGCGACTAGGATGTACAGGTGGTGCTTGTTGGTCACCTGCTTGGCGTAGGGGTTCACTGTCTGCTGGGAGGAGTTGGTGGGGGAGGGGGACTTGAGTTGGATCCGCACCCGCCCCGGGTTCGCCCAGTCCTTCGGGTGCACCTTGTGCGCCTCGAAGACGGGCTGCAGGCGCAGGGCGGCGCAGGCGTTGGCGATCTCGCGCGCGAGCGGGTTTTTCACCGCGAGGGAGGAGGGCACGCGGCGCCCGCCGGCGCGCGAGCGCGTGGCGTCGAAGTAGATCGGGTATAGCATCTGGTGGTTCTTGATGTCGCCCGGTTGGATCTGAGGGCCGGAGGGGTGGGCGGCTGGGTTCACCATGGGGTGGGCTGCTAGTTGTGAGGAGGATGGTGGTGCTGGTTGTCTGGTGTTGGGACGGGTGTTGGAGGAGGTCGGGATGGAGCGCAGGATGTCGGATTCGGCGAAGTCGTCGATGTCGCCCTCGCTGGGGTCAGACAGGTCGCTGTCGGACACTTCTTCTATTTGTGGGTGCGACATTGTGTGTGTGTGTGTGTGTTTGTTGTTGTGTGGTGTATAAGTGATGAACCGGTTGGTTGTGAAGGAGGCGGTTTAGTGTGTGGATATCGAATTTTGGACGTGGGGTCGGTCAATGGACGCTCTGACGTTGCAGGGAGCTTACTGCACACTTGCTTATCGATAAGGACTAAGTAGGGACATCTGGAGGCTTGTGGGGTTGAGCTTAGACAGGGGTTTCGGTAGGGAACCGTCCACCAATCAACTAACACCGAATCTGACTTCATCTCCAGACCTCATTTACTCTCAACTTGACGAAAGCCATTTATTCAAGTTATTATGAGAGTATACAGGATGCTGTTGTAGATAGTATCATCAATAAATCCATCTACCTGCGTTTATCTATTATTCTCTCCTATACATCTAATACAGCTGATTTTATGTGTAGGTGGCATTGAATATCATCATGGAAGCCGAGCACAGCGTGTTCCTTACACGGATGATAGTCATAAGTAGGTATCATTGAATTAGAGGACTACATACTAATCAAATCTCTGAAAGCCGCGTACTGTATTGCTCATGTGTTCCATTTCTACCTCCATCTGCCTTGACGATACTCGCAAGCAGTCTCTGAATATGATAACCAACGGCGATGACTCTCACGCGGGTTTGCGGATATCCTGGTTGCAGAGAAAGAGACGTTGCGGCCGACAAACGCCATGTCCATTTGCCCAAAGAAGCTGGTAAATTTGGAGTCTTCGAAGGTGATATAGCCTTCTTTTCCCTTGTGTAAGATCTCGTCATTTTCAGTCACCGAACCCTTCCACTGAAAGAACAATGTTCGCGGTTGGTCACCCGATCTTTTGCGCTTCTTTGCCGGCCGGCGTATATCGTGTGAAGCCTTCCTCTTCGAACCCACTTCTGATTCATACTAATAATCCGAATTGTCATAGTCCTCTGAGCTCTCGGCAGACTGATCATTGAACTCTAATCGGATGCGGTACTGAAGCAATCGGTTCATCTGACTGCTCAAGATCATGATTCCTTCGATTTCTCCGAAATTGGAAATTGGCTTCAAAGACACCACCTTCATTTGTCTCATCAATACTGTCGCATTCGACGCGATACCTCCCGATGGGCGAACAATCTTCTTCGCCCCCGGAGTGGCCGTCAAACGCCTCAATCATTGCTTCCCGATCCCATCCAATGTAGAAAGCGGGCTGTGGTCCTTCTTTTCTTTCCATGTGGTGCAAGCCGCTGCTAACATTTTTGGCGGCATTGCTGAGCTTTTCCGCGCAACCGGTGCTGTGGAGGGAGAGGGGCACAATAAGAACTTGGGTCGTCTTAGTCCGGTCTGGTTTACCTGACGCGTCGGCGAAATGCTTCTTGATCAAATACTCTGGGGTTTTGGCGGCCAGCTCCCCCAGTGTCAACTGATCATGCCATTCCGCCGACATTTGTGATCTCAATTTCTCGATACGGTCAGGTACTTTGTCTAGCTGTCTAGGTAAGCGGCAGTTTTGCCATATCGTGTATAAAGATCTCACCTTGCCGGCCCGCATACTTTGCTTGAGAAGTTCGGTCCCGTTGATCAACTCGTGTTCGTCGTAATCTACGCCATAGTGCCTCAGCTGGGCGGCTACAAATCCGGGAGCTTTCAGCTTGTTATTTCCTCGTGGAGTGAGCCTAGGCAGAAACATGTCTCGCAGGTCTGCAGATTCGACTCGTTCAATACGGCCAGGACACGCGAGGAATTGGCCATCTGTGAATTCGAATCCATCTCGTTTAACCGGATAGCAAGGCATTTCGACCAAGTCAGTTCTGATCAGGTCAGCAGTGAGTACTCCGTATATGGGTAGAATAAGAGAAGTTTCCAGCTTTAAAAGGGAGCCCCAAGCTTCTACCTAGTAAGATGCATGAGCTTGGGCCGTTTAATTTAAGATATTGATACCTCGTCTGCAGTCATCGGAGCGGCTCGTTAGCAGACGCTCATTTCTTCGAGGTGGTCAAATGACGAGTAGCCAAGCTTTCGTGTACCATACATACACGAGGTGGTAAACCCTAGGCAGAATACTGTTGTATCGGGAGCCTCATTTCAAGGGCCCCATCGATTACCGTACCCTGAGCTGCGCAGCCTTGCTGATTAATTTTATACACAACCGTTTGGTCAGTCTTGGCATGGTTTTCGTAAAGTAATGATATCTACGGATGTCCCTACCAAAAGTCTTGTCCATAGTAGATCTACAACTAGCTGCAATTGGCTGCCAGTGTTAGTTGCCTATACCCCTGTCACCAACAGGAATATCCGACAGCTAATGATACCGTTACCAGCTGTTGCCTATTAAAATTAGAATAAAATAGAAAGGTTCTACTTTGATAGACTGTTAAGCTACAATAATGTAGACTTCTATATATAGAAGGGATTGAAAGGCCGATAAAGGCAACAGAATGAACTCAGCCAGATGCCAGCCGGAGCTGGTATCAGCTGTCAGAATGTCTATAAGTACTTATGTACATGTACTATGGACAACACTTTTAGTAGGGACAACCGTGCCCATCCTTAGAACAGCTCATCTCTGGATCGCTCGTCTGTCTGGTAAACAGCCTGGAGACTGACAGTGATTGATACAAAACAGACTATTCGGTGAATGGGTGGAATTGATTGATATATACTAAATTGTATAGACAAATTGACTTTAAACCCTCTTGTCTAAATGCGCATAGGACCTTAAAACTACCCCGCTGTCAACTGCAACGTCCCAATAGAGAGGTGCCACATCGGCACCGCCAACATGACATTAGCGCAGATTCCCGTCCGGGGTCATATACGATAGTCTTCAGCTAACATCCGCTAGGACCTAGAGATTCCTTACATAGAACTTT
The DNA here is from genome assembly GCA_022497155.1 of Whalleya microplaca. Classification (NCBI taxonomy): domain Eukaryota; kingdom Fungi; phylum Ascomycota; class Sordariomycetes; order Xylariales; family Xylariaceae; genus Whalleya; species Whalleya microplaca. Next base: position 334,108 of record MU385753.1, on the reverse strand, counting down.
CCCAGGATGTTCTAGCATAAGAGTATTGTGAAGATGGAGTCGTTTGTCCAATCGCTACAAGGCACGGGCAATGTCACCTGCGACCGGCCACGGGAAATTCCAGCTGATACTATAAACAGCCTCGTCCAAGAACTACAAGACGTGGTCACTGTCGCCCTTTCCCGGCCGCAAGAATTCACAGCGGATCGCGTAGCCAACTTCAGCGACCACTTACAGGAAATTGAGGAGATTACGGCTGATATCAACACCAACTACAGTCAATGGCTACGAGGCAATGTCATCCGCTACAAATCACGGGAAATTACAACTGGTAACATCACCAACTCCGCCCAAAGGCTACAAGACACGGGAATTGTCACCCGCTTCCAGCTGCAGGAAATCACGGCTGATTCCACACCCAACTTGCTAGATCTAGTAGTCAAGCAGGATAACTCACAACAGAGTCTACGCGAATTGAGAATCTCCGAATTAGTCCAGACTATAAGGGGGATCACCACGATATTACTCGATGACTCCAGCGATATGGGACTTGGTTGGGTATGGTTTGCTCTCATGTGTCGAAATCTCATTCCAATAGGTAACGAAGTACAGAGCTTTGTATGCTTTCACGTTCCGTTAGGATAAAGACTCTATACACTAAACTGTTGTTATTAGGCGACTTATAGAGCTAAGAGTATCAGGACTCGATACTACTATTTCCTCATCATCTATCTCCAACTATGCAGCTTAATGTTCAACCTGGGAAATGATCATCAACCCCTTCGAACTGCACCAGCAATACTTATACCTCTCCAACACTACGCCGATGATTTTCTTGAGTTTATAAAAGTCGGACAGGAGGTTCTTGCAAAGCCAGGTAATTAAACAAAAACATCACTGCAGTTTTAAACCTAACACTAACACCATATAAAGCTTGGAAGGCTACATTTAATTTGACATGGAACAAATATTATACACGGGCCAAGCTAATCGCTAAAAGTCTCAAGCATAACGCTACATTGGTACTAGCTGAGGCAGAGACCGAGGCCCGTAACCAGCAAGTGGACAGGAGACTTGATGAACTTTCAGGGGCTTCCCAAGAGAGGTCCAGACTATTAATGTCGAAGCAGCTATATGAGCTAGCGGCTTGCAAGAATGAGATGTGGAAAATGGAAGCTCAGCGACAAGAAGAAAAAGCTCGCCGGCAGGAAAAGAAAGCTCGCCGACAAGAAGAAAAAGCTCGCCGACAGGAAAACGAAGCTCGCCGGCGGGAAAACGAAGCCAAGCAACAGGAAATCAGGCTTACAACTCAGGAGCCACAGGATTCGAACTATGGGGCAATTTTCCCCCAACAAAGATTTTAATGCTTATATACTTAAGATCATATATAATATAATACAATACTCAGTTCAAGTTGATAAGTTGGTTACGATCACGCTGGGACCTAAATGATAATCACACGCACAGTAACTGTAATAAAATGGACATGTTTCTTCTTTTAAAATAATAACAGTATCGTAGTCTGCATATAAGAGATAGAGCCCATGTATGGAGTGTATATTTGCTTCCCAGGGCTTGTGTGCAAATATCAATGAGTATTCGAAGGTGACAGCACGGCAAGCGTCCTATTACTCTTCATATCTACTTACTTCATTGCTTTTGATTTTTTTTTTAATCTTTCGGCTATTTCGTTCGCCGTTCTGTTTAGCCATTCGGTTTAGTTACGTAGATATGTAGCAATTTGATTTATAATGGTTCAATAGCTGTCGACCTCAATCCAGTTCAAAGGTATTATCTATGTGACAACCTCAAACTTTTCATAATATACAGCTGCTCATTGAACCGGTCAAATATGCGAAAAAAAACCGAGAGGGATAGAAGCTTGAAAGCTCCAAGAATAGTCGTTTGAAACAGTTTTCTCTATTTTTTAGTCTCTCGATCTACCTACCGTCCTATCTACTCCTAGTGTACACTTTAGGCGGTCTGAGGGGAGGAATGGAGATTGCTTGAATGTTGAGCTGGCTCTAGTAGTTGATACCATGGACGTGGTATGTTGACAAAAAATTTCGTCCTGTTTCCTGCTGTTGACTCACATACTCGGCATAGGTACACAATACCAAGCATACCCAGATGTTTGTTAGCTACAGACAATGACTCACAACGGCTTCTTTCCGTTGCTGAAAAATGTTATTCAGCTTGGATAGGCCGAGAACAATAGTACAGTCAGTGCCCACAAACGCCTTGTGACATTAGTAGAAGTTTGACGCGTCAAGAGGTCTAGTTTCATAGAAACAGCTTGCTTCGGCCCATTTTCAGCAAACAATATCCACGTCACCTGAACAGCAATGTCAGGCACCATGAATATATAAAGGTATCTCGAATCCATGATAATTCCTTCCAAAAACTACTTCCCACCACATTACAACCACACAACCATCACCACCACTACCATAACAACACACAAAAACCATTCTACCTCCGCACGAATCCCATACCTTACCAGAACAACACAGAAAATCTACAATATGTCTGCCGACGGTTGGACCTGCTGCATGTGCGCCAGGCAGACTTCGGACACGAAGACCAATTGTCGGTGCTGCGGGCATAGGATGTGCTATAACTGCTACCGCCCTTCTATAGTACGTAGATGTGTTGAGACACGATTAGCTACATGCTGGTGGTTTAGACGCCACTAGCTAAAACGATAAACAAATAGACATTCGTTGACGCTAGTGGGCGTATAAACCCCTAATTTTTACTCCCTTCTTTCATTGCGAAACTTTGATACTTACTAGTGAGGAGCTTGTAGTTATTAAGCGGTCGTACTTATATTGAATAACTGACGTAGATGAGCTTTGTACATAGTTTGAAAGAGATGCAGTGCTATTGATCAGATATAGAGCATGCAAGGCGTTCTTACATTGTAATATTAGCGTTGATTTTGTAATATTGGCGTCAAGATACGCCCTACAAGGCCAAGGATAATATGGCCTACGTATGGCCGCCACCTTCCTATGGCTTCACCTTGCACCAATAAAATCACAACTCCTCATTAATTTGTCCCATATTAACAATTCGACGTATAATTTACGGTCCTTTACTAGAGAACAAGAGTATTGCATGTTGATAATACCATACTCACCAGCTCCGAGCGAATGACTCCTAGCTCACGGTCTTGCGAAGAAGAAGCGTAGTGATATCTATCATTATCGAAAGGCCCCCCTGACTCCTCGACTAGGAAGCTCTTCAACTGGAATCCAGCAAGAGGGAAGAGGGGGGGGGGGAGGGACGGAGGGGGTCTCGACAGCCAAAACATGCCCCTGGTGGCAGGCTAATCTTGAGATGAGGTGCTGATAGCTACGGAGAGACTATGAAAACTCATGCCCACAGCTATCTAGGATAATAGCATAGCAAGGCATAACAACTGGCATAATCCAGGAGTTTGTAAGGATTCATCTGAGAAAACTAATACCAATTTTCATGGTACTCTTGGATCCATCCCCAGTCTGTATCATCGCACGGCAGAACGATGATTCTAGCATATAGCTCGTGCAATGCAGTATTCCTATATGCATATATATCTAGTACGGGCATTGGGTCGTGTGAACATAATGGATATATGAATAGGGGGAAGGCACATAGACAGCAGATATCCAGCACACAGTAAAGACCGCCGAACCACCGAGTCTCGACCGAGAGTACTCGTGAACCAGAGCACGCAGCCTCGGCATCAAGACATAATCGATTATCCCAATTAAAAGAACCATCACACCATTGCATGCAAAACATGAGCACGAGCTGTAGTCGTATCAAAGATAGGATAGATTTCATCCTAGATCCCCCCCTTCTCTTCCCTCGACCGACCCGACCGAGTCCATTCATTCATCCCTATGTCAGTTGACTGACCCACCCTAGAATAATACCTACACCAGCACCTCCTCATACGCCCGAGTGTGTGTATGTTCCGGTCCGTCTCATCTCTCACGAAAACCTTGCTATTAGAATTACATATATACAGCGCACGCAGCGAAGCCCGCGGCTCCCCTGCGATATAACAAAAGATAGAAGGGGTAGTTGCCGTAGTTCAGTCAACACCCCGATATCACACACACACACACACACACACACACACACAACACATATCATCAAGAAACCCCCCTTTGCTAGGGACACACAAATACGCAAAACACAAACACATACATAGGATTTCCTTTCTATGCTTTCTTCCCATGCCCGATTTCCGAATGCAACCCAATATACGAATGACGCGAACCTTCCTGCGATTCGATGCTTTCCATGTTTAATCCGCCTCCCATATATCCCAACCAGCCTCTCTCTCTCGTACAGACCTAAACGGTGTAGGTTAGGTGGTTTACTCGTGTGTATGTGTATAGAAAAGCTCTCTCGACAGCCTGCGACCCCGACAGAACGCCCACGGTTCCCAACTCAGCGTTGCGAGCCTACCTATCTAATCAAAGACTCAATCAGGCGCTTTTCTTCTTCCGGGGCAAGCCGGCCGCCTTCCTCGTCTTGACGTCGCCCTCGGCGAGCCACTTGCTGGCCTTGACGAGCTGGACGACGTTGAGGAACTGCTTGAGGGCCATGACGGGGGCGCTGACGCCGGCGAGGATCCAGGGCAGGGTCGAGTCCATCTTGTTGGCGCGCGCCATCTCCAGAGCGCCGGCACTGTAGGGGTTCGTGAAGAGCTGGCGGAGCATCGAGCTGTTAACCTGTGCCCCGGCCTGGATGGCGGCCGCTCGCGATTCGCCCACCGAGTGCAGCAGCTGCGGGGAGAGCAGCGGCGAGGAGAAGGAGAGGAGGTAGAGAGCTATGAAGAATAGCTCGTTGAGGGCGCAGCACATGAATAGGACGGTCTAACACCTGGTTAGCATGGTGGATATTGTAGATTTATGGATGAAATGGACGAACCTTGTTGGTGTAGTATAAGTTAAGTAACCAACTTCGCGACTTGTCCACACTCTTATGACTGGTATCGGAGCCAGCCATGGCTAGGGTGGCGTACATGTGTAGATAGTGGCTTGCGAAATCCAGCGTAATCAAGCCCTGGAATACGATAGCCCATCGCGGGAATGCGGACGACAGAAACACGAGCAAGCATGAGGTGGTGCACCGGTCCGTGACCATGTCTAGCACGGCGCCAAACTTGGTGGATTGCTCGAAGTAGCGAGCTGCATAGCCGTCGAGGGCATCGAGTAGACACGAGATACTGTAGAGCAGCGAACAGGTTCGCGGATGTAGGGGCATGTAGTATAGAGACGCGATGGCTAAGACGATGCGCGAGTAACCTGATTGGCATTCATGCGTTAGCTGGAGCTCGGGCTTCGAGAGTAAGCGACGCGTTGCAGCTCAGCTGAACGGCAACACTGTGAGGCCAGATCAAGCTCTTACCTATGATATTAGGCCAGAACAGGAATATGTTCTCGTGCGGCGAACTAGCATCCTCGGCGCCTGCAGCCAAAACTGGGCTGGTACCGTTGCCGTTCATGGCTGCGTCGGGTGTGGATTTGCTGGGGGTATCGTCGGCAGCGGCGGCCAAGGCAGCCTGAGCAGCCTGTCGCCGTGTTCTTCTTTCGGACATTGCGACGACTCTCTCAGTTCTGGGTAAAGTGTGGGAGAGGTAGATTGGTTGGTTTCAGCAGAGGTCGCAGGGTTATCGCTAAGTTGTTGCGCTCGCGTGCCGAGATGCCAGCCTCATACAATAGAAGAATTCGTGGTGGGTGAAGGAGGGAATGAGGGTGGTACAAACAATGCGATAGGCGAAAGGAGCGAAAAGGTCAAATAGAAGAAAATAGGGATTAGTGAAATCTTAGCCTGGACGAAAGAAGAGACGATGATGAAATGAGGAGTGGTGTTTTGATAAGGTGTACGTAGGTCAAGTGGTAGTTCGGCTGGAGCGGGAGGGATGGAGGATCAGATGTTTATTGTGAGACTTGCGAAAAGGTAGCGAGATAAGCTACCCATAGCTAAGGTTAGTAGTAGGGGGATTTTCGTTATCGCGAAATGCCCCCCCTTACAATCACAAGTACATGTATTATGTACTGGGCTGCGTAGGTACATACTTGACATACATACAATTGATACTAATCTAAGTACACACGGCAATTTGGCCTGTTGGGTTACATAAGCACGTACGTACATGTACTGTGTAATAGTAGTCGGACTTGACATGTAGAACAATCCCGTCTTGGCACCGGGCACTCGCTGTGTACTGTTTTACGGACATGTGCAACCATCACACCGATGCTCCGTAAGTCGCCGTCTGCTGTTTATTATTAAACATTCCTGGTTTACATCATTGCCACTACATCAAGTGACAATCGACAGTTCGACAATTGATATAATTAAACGCAGTTTGGTCCTATGTCGAGCTGGGCCCTGATGACAAAACTTCAATAGCTAAACCGTACAAGTTTAGGATTTCTTTGGTCTCGAATGAAATTGTGGCAACAAGCTCAAGCTCTGAAAGACGTAGGTATAAGTCAATATTGATAACGGCTTATATTACCAATCAGGATGCAGCCTGTTTACGAATCAAACAAACCATCAGTTGTTAGAACTGAGAGGCCTCAACACCCCAGAACTGCCCAGAGAAGCAGCAGACCGGTCTACAAGTCGTGCTGATCTGTGACGTCGTTCGCATCTCCTCGAGGCTCGATATGCGAATACATATGTATGTACGATGCAGGCTGCGCCGCACGACAACCTTAATCGGGGAAGGACGCTATCAGTCTATCAGATATATCTATGCTGCCATCGTACACGGTGGCACATTGGACCCAATGACCAACTTCAGCCGACAGATCTTGGCCACACGACCGGAAATGGACAGAAATGACAAGCGGGTTGCATTCGCTTGCAAAAAGAGGTTGTGAGACATACAGCCCTTGGCTTCCCCAGGATGAGTCCCTGGTGTCGGTAACGGCCCTGACGATGTCTCTCTCCCGAGCCTCGGTCACGTCCAAGCCCCTTTAGATTCAAATTATGAATAAAAGCCCAGATCACCGGTGCATCGAGAAGAAGAGAATGAGAGGAGACTGGCAATCTAAAGGGCATAAGAGTATAAATCAAACAAATCAAAGGTTTATACTCCGCCAAGGTCACACGTCTAATTGGACCCTCTCACCTAGGGAAATTCCTGTTGCCAACCCTAGGAGGCCCCCAGAATGCCAACTCGACATCGAACGTTTCAATTTACCTCGGAAGAGCGTAGTATTATTAACCTATATGTTACGATGCAATAGAGACAATAGAGGCAAAAGAGGCAAAAGAGGCAATAGAGGACAACGCGTAAGGAAGCTAGACTTCCAGGTTGGGAAGCCTAGGAGGCTGGAGGCTGATGCGGACAGACCAGACAGGTTGCACTTCGACCCCCACTATATACATGGTACATCCATACTCCGTACATACGTAAGGTATGTACACACATATATCCAATACCACCGTACGGGTGAAGACATGTATGTATGCGTATGTACATACATACACATACAGACTTGGGACGGATTATCAGGGCTGTCCAGGAGCCAATGGGCGCCCCCGAGGGCAATGGGCGGTGACAACTGGGCTGGCAAAGGCGACTTGAGGGCTGCAAACCTGCACAGCTGCACGGGACCAGCCAGTCAGCAAAACTCCTTTTACTATCTAGACCTGCACTGTAACCGTTCGAGCCACTTTATCATCGGACCTTTTTAAACCTGCCACAGCACACAGAAGAGACAAGCAGTCCTCTTATCCACCAATTCAGTTCTCGTCGCACCTTATCAACCACAGCCTGCACAATCCGTCAGTCCTGTCGGTCCATACTGTAACCGCAGCCATAACTGCACTTTCGCTCTCTCCGTATTGTAACCTCTCCGTATCTATCAACAACACCAGACCAGACTAGAGAGGTGTAGAGGCGATCTTTGCAAAGCCAATTCGGTTTAATTCAATTCAGCTTAGTCGATCAATCGATCAAGTACATATAATAGCGGTAGACTTAGATCTAGCCGAGCCCAGGTCGACGACTAACGACGACTAACTGCGACTTAACTACGACTAAATTAAGCCCGACACAACTCATCCGTCAGACTTCAACCTCTCCATTCCCCTTTCGTCCGACCTCTCTTTTGCTTTGCTTCTGCTTCTCTCAACCGCCCTGCCCCGGGGGACGTCCACTGCTGAGTGCTGTCGCATACACGAATTCCCAGCCGTCGGTATCCAACGAAAAGCTCCCGGAAACATACGTTGCTCCCATCCTTCGTTTCAATCGGAACCGAACCCGCATTCTCATTTCCCTGGCAAACAATTGCACGCCATACGAGAGAGAGAGAGGAGAAGTGAGGAGAGGAGAGGAGAAAAGACAAATAGGACACCCTGTCTGTCTGTCTGTCTGCGTGTCCCCCAGCTGCCATTCATCATCATCATCAGCCATTCCTCGTTCTCTTGCTATATCTGATGACCTTTTGCTACTATTGACCGCGACCATCACATGTAACAGCAGTCCACCTGTCTACCTATATACGTCTGATACTAAGAAAAAGTATCCCAGACCGCAAAGAGTCCCACTCAATTCAATTCATGCGAATTGCTGTTGGAAGATCTCCCCATCGTGAATTGACATCATCCAGCTCCACCGAGCCCAGGCAGCCCAGGGTTCTCGCCCAACCGCCGATCAGTACCGACAGACCCTCTTTGTCGGCAGAGCCTGACAGGGTCGTTGCCTCCGTCGGAACTCGACCAGCCAGCCAGCCAGGCCAGCCCACAAATATTTGCGATCCATTTCTTTGTTAGCCCATTTGCACCTCGTTCACACCGACTGCGAGGCCAGGAGAAATACAAGCTCGACAGTCCCAGGTGTCCCAGGTGTCCCAGGTGTCCCAGGTGTCCCAGGTCAACAAACAAGCACCTCCTTTCCACCTTCAACTTTTGATGATATGTCCGCAGCTCGGGACCCTCACCCTGTGCTGAAGGCGAGCTTCGCCGACAGAGCCAGCAATGCCTCCCATCCGTTGTCCAGCTATCTTTTGCGCTTGATGGAGCTGAAGAAGTCGAATCTCTGCCTCAGTGCCGATGTTCCGACCGCCCGCGAACTCATCCAATTGGCCGACAGAATTGGCCCGTACATCGTCATACTGAAGACACATTACGACCTCGTCAGCGGATGGGACTACCACCCCCAGACTGGCACCGGAGCCAAGCTGGGCGCACTTGCGAGGAAACACGGGTTTCTCATCTTCGAAGACAGGAAGTTTGGTGATATCGGACACACTGTGCAATTGCAGTACACACATGGCACGGCCCGCATCATTGATTGGGCCCACATCGTAAATGTCAATATGGTTCCAGGCAAGGCATCTGTTACCGCGCTCGAACAGGCAGCCGCCCACTGGCGGTCACGCGTCAACTACGAGGTGAGGACGTCTGTCACCGTCGGGACCCCAGTTTCGGACTCGTTTGACGACGACGGAGCGGAGGAAGGGGAGGACCGTTTTGCGCCCCTGGAACCGCCAGGCCAGGGCATCCCCGGCCCGAACAATGGCAGAAAGGGAAGCATTGTATCTATCACGACCCTCACACAGTCCTTCGAACCGGTCGACTCGCCGCGGTTTGGCCGTTCCATTGCCGAGGGTGACGAGCGGGACGACCGGCTGTACGCAGGCATTGAAGAACCGCCTTGGGAGCGAGGACTCCTGATCTTGGCACAAATGTCGAGCAAGGGCAATTTCATGACCGAGGATTACACGAAGGCCTGTGTGGAGGCAGCAAGGGAACACAAGGGATTCGTGATGGGATTCATCTCACAAGAGTCATTAAATAGTGAGCCGGACGATGCGTTTATATCTATGACACCGGGTTGCCAATTACCCCCGGAGGATGAGAAGGAAAACGGAGTGGTTACAGGCGATGGCCTTGGCCAGCAGTACAACGACCCGTCGAAAATAATTGGAATCAGCGGTAGCGATGTCATCATCGTCGGGCGAGGCATCTTAAAGGCGGCTTCTCCGCAACAAGAAGCTGAGCGCTACCAAAGAATAGCATGGAAGGCGTACCTCGACAGGATAGGGCGACAGGCGTGAGAGAGAGAGAGAGAGGGAAAATAGTCGAAACAAAAAAGAGGTAGAACGGGCATCTCATAATCGAATGGATCGACATCAAAGCATGGAACCATTATCTTGATTTGGAGCCTGGAGTTTTATGGCCTGTATAAGTTATAGTTATGGTGACCGAGGAAAGAACTCTGGTCGAGCAAAATTGGATGGGTTCTTTTTTTTTTTTTTTTTTTAATTACAGAGAAAGAGAATTGGCGATTTTTATATCAAACCAACAAGTGCGCAGCGTAACCCATTTCATCTGAAAAGAGAGAGGCCCCCAATACTCCGTACCCCGCGATTAAGTGGAACGTGGGCCAGGCCTAATGTGAACTATGCTCTACTCCTAATGCAGCCCAGATACGGAATGCTACCTGGCTTAGGTACCAGTTCTGTCTGGGTTCTTTCGCTGAGTAGGGCTGGCAGACTACATACCTATGTTCCCATAAACATTATGCTATATATATATATATATATATATATTCGTAATGCGTAGGGTGTTGTCAAAATGTCTTACTAGTAAGAACTCAACTCCGACGATGGGCTTACCTTGGTAAGTTTTCTGTTCGACTATACTACGTAGTAGAGCGGACTTCTGCTTACTCTTATCTAGACTCAGATCGAGATGGATCACTTTATGGTAAGAAGTTAGCTGTTTCGTATGTTATTAGGTAAGACGTCAGCTTCAAGGTTTGGCTCTTTCAAGTTCTAATTCCAGGTCTTATATTCTTATATATAAGGCTCGGGGACAACGGACTTAACGGGGACAAGACATCGCAATCCCATGCCGTTCTGAACGACGCAGCAACGCTAACGGCCCCTAGCGGGCCTTGTGGAGGAAAGCTAAAATCGGGCTTGTCGGCATTGGCAGATGATTGGAGGGAGGGTGGGGTTGATCAGGCCCTGGATTGGATCTGTATGTATGTATTTGCTTGCTGTGCCGCCTCGTCTAATCTTCTCTTCTTGGAGGAGAAAGCGATCTCAACTCTGATTACTCCATCAACCGCAACACATGTGCAGGTAAAACTGCGACTTTACCTACGTAACTGGATTTAGTGTATATGCGATCCGCGGGACACCCTCTTTCGATTGCCCCAGAGTACTAGGAGCTCCCGCTCTTCGACGGCTGAATAATTACTCGAGAATTGCTGACTCTAATCCGCTATGTCGGCCCCCGAAGCGCCAGAGAGCATGGCGAAGATGGAGGACAATGCGATTCACGATGCCCAGGGCAAAGGACCACCTCGCAAGCGCAGGAGAATAGTTATCAGCTGTACGGAATGCCACAGGCGCAAGCAAAAGGTTCATACTCCACTACTACCTACCTAGTCATATCTATATATCAATACATACAATGCTAACCTCTGTCTCTCTTCTTCTCTACGCAGTGTGACCGGAAGATGCCCTGTACCAATTGCCAATCGCGGAATAAGGAGTCGGACTGCAGGTACGAGACCGGAACGCCGCTCGCGAAGGCCGACCTGAAAGGCCTCTCCCAGTCGAGCGACGGGAGATCGCCCGACACCATCGAGAAGATACCCAAGGCCGCCGACTTCGGCTACTCGCACGACGGCTCGTCGACCCTGGGGATCTTGCGCAAGATCGAAGTGGCGGGGGAGCCGTTGACGGAGATGACGACGCCGAATCACGACGGGGACAACTTCGGCGTGCGCGCGCGATATAAGGCCTTAGTTCGCCAGTTGCCGGCGCGGAGCTACGTCGAAAGACTGGTGGATATTTATTTTCACGATATAAATTGGCAGTACTTCGGCGTCGACGAGCCCGTCTTTCGCGATCTGATAAATCAGTGGTACAGTCTGCCGTTCAACGTGCTCTCGACCTCGGGCCCGCAAGCTCTGGATCCCATGTTGAGAGCTTTCCCTGCGCTGTTATTTCAGATACTGGCCTCGGCCCTCCTCTACATCCCCGAGGGCTCTGAGGAGACGTTTGAGGCTTTAAAATACACCAATATGGCTTTCGACGATCTAGCCTTTGATTATAGTGAGTCGGGCGTCTCTATACTATCGCTTCTGGGCAAGCGCCAGATGTCTGTCATTACCGTGTTGGCGGGTTGGGTACGGGCTTCTGTTCTCAAGTACACAGGAATGGTAACCGAATCTGTGAGTGGGCCGTTCGGACATCTCCCTGATTCGTCTATCCATCTGACTTTCCCTGACAGTGGCATCAAATCGGGACGTGCATTCGAGACGCGCAAGAGATCGGCCTGCATCGTGACCAGATGGATCCCCAGCCGAGTCCAGACGACTCGACAGAGGATGCCTTGGAAAAGCTGTGGATGGCCCAGTCCCGACGGAGAGTCTGGATGACCCTGCTCGGTTGGGACCTGCATACTGGCGCCGTCCTCGGCAGACCGACCAGCATCGATTACCGCGTGTTAAATCGTAGCACCCCAATCGATGCGATTATTCCCAAGGACCGGAAAAAGACGCCGATCCTGCTACGCGGCGAGAACGATCCGCCGACGCCCCTGACGCGCGCGATCTGGTCGTGGGAGATCATGCGGCCGCTGCGCGAAATCCTCGACCTCGAGAAAGAAGGCCCGTTCCCCAAGAACTTCTCCAAAGTCGAGAAGATCCACAAGGACCTGCTGGACCTGCAAGCACGCACCCCACCACCCTTCCGCCTCGAGAACCCCGACACGCGGTTCGACGAGCTCCCGGAGTGCTGGTGGCTGCCCTACGTGCGGCCCACCCTCCCTCAATTGATCTCGTTCAACATCATGGCGCTGCACCGGCCGTACGTGTTCACGCGGGCGAGCAGCCGGCACGAGGCGCTGCGCGCGAGCCTGGACATGCTGGAGGCGCAGCGGCTGTACTTCGCGGTGCTGAAGCCGCAGCAGCACAAGACCTTCACGCTGTTCTTCGGCACCTTCGACGCCATCATCATGATCGCGAGCATCTACATCTTGTTCCCGCGCGAGCACGCGGGCCTCCTGCCCACCGCCCGCCAGCACTTCCAGTGGGGCATCGAGCGCTTCGAGACCATGGCCGCGAGGAATAGGCTCGCGCAGGCTGCGCTGGGGGTCCTGCGCGCTATCTATGTGAGGTTGAAGAAGGCGGTGGGGAATGGGTTCTTGGCTATTTCGGCTGCCGATGTGGGGGTTGCTAGCTGTGGCAATGGTAATTGCTCCTCCAGTAATGGTGGCGCCGGGGGTAGTGGTAGCAGCCGGTCCGGGCAGTCGTCCTCGGATATGCGGACGCCGAGCTCGACGTCGGAGCTCTCGTCGACGACGAATCACCACCACGCCAGCATCGGCTCGTCGATTACGGGGGTGCCTCCCCTTGCTACGGGGACGACGGGGACGGAGCGTGGTGAGAGTGTGAGCTCGGGCTCGGGGTCGGGTGCCACGGGGTTGACGCCGGCGTCGGGGACCGGGTCGGATCATCTGTTTGCGAATCCCGAGTGGGCGTTGCCGACGGATTTTGATTTTAGCTCGATTATGCCTAGTGAGTTATTTCTGGTGTTCATTTGTCTTATCTTCATTCATGCGCGCAAATATAAATGTGTTCCCAGTCATTTGCTTGTTTCCCTGGAGAGAGTTAACACTGACTCCGAGTTCCATAGTGTATCCAATGGCCGATGTGGCATACAACGATCTAACCGGCGTCCTGGGCGGCGACACATCAGCAATGTGGCCAGAGGCATTCTCGGGGACCACAGGCGAGAATCTCGCAAATGTACCGGCAGCCTCCGCGGCGACGGCGGCAGATGACCAGGTACCGTGGCAGTTCGGGGGCGAATTCGGAAGTGATACCATCTGGAATATCCTGAACCAATTTCCGAGTTGATAGCCATCTTGCTTTACGTATATGATGGAACGAGATATGAGTATAAGTACTATGAAAAAAGAGGTCTATTTAAAGAAAGTAAAGAGGCAGTCTCAAGTTAGACATCTAAAGTTCGTCTCAGATAGGGCTAGTGAACGGATGTATATGAATATATAACCTATTAAGTATCTGAACATAGGTGCTATAAACTACGTAAGGCTAATGCTATAAAGTGTGGGGTTTGAGTTTAAGTCCGAAGTTGCCATTTCTTATGGCCGACAGCTCCAACAGCTCCCTGCCTATTGACGAAGTGCCAAGTTACGGAGATCCATGTACGTACGTATAGGCTTTCGGTGTTTGGATCGGATAGGACGGGCATCTTTTACTAGACGGAGAAAGCAAGTGATTAACTAAGTTGATGCAGTTTAATGCAGTTGTAAGTAAATTGTGGGACTACTATAATTTTGTCCCACGAGAGTATAGTAAGTTGTTAAAGATGGAGTTGCGGGTATGTATAACGTGGTCTTCATCGTGCCTGTTGACAACATCCCCAAAAAGGGGCTAGTATGCGGCGCAGCTAGTCGCTTATATGGCATATAGTATGTTGACAACTCCTGTCGGCATATACAGCTTCGTTATTCCCAACACAAACACGCGCTGTGCCGTCCCATAGACTTGCCAGCTCATCTTATCTCATACCCCAAGCCAACAATCATGGCGACCCAAACCCCAGCCCCCACAGTCCCAACCCTCGACCCCGCCGCCGTCGCGGACTTCCAGACCACGCTCCGCAATGCGACCCGCATTGTGGCCGTCCTCGGGGCCGGGCTCTCCGCCTCCTCGGGCCTCCCGACGTACCGAGGCGCAGGTGGTCTCTGGCGCTCGCACGACGTGACCACGCTAGACACGAAGGCGGCGTTCCTGCGGGACCCGGGGCTGGTATGGAAGTTCTACGCGTCGCGGCGCACAGCCGCACTCGCAGCCTCGCCTAACGCAGCACACGTCGCGCTCGCGGACCTGGCAAAACGCGTCCCGGGCTTCGTGGCGCTGACGCAGAACGTGGACGACCTGAGCCCGCGGGCCGGGCACCCGCTCGCGCAGCTCGTGCAGCTCCACGGGAACCTGTTCGACCTGCGGTGCTGCGACGCGGTCAAATGCGGGTACGTGGAGCGCGGGAACGTGCGGGACCCGCTCGTGCCGGCGCTGTCGGCGGATGCGGAGGACAGGAGGAAGAACGCGGCGACGCGCGACCCGGAGAACCCGCCGAAGGCGAACGTCCTGCTGCTCGAGGGCATCGCGCGCAAGAACCGCCAGATCCTGGGCGACGGCTACCGGGACGAGGCGCCGACGGTGGCGGATACGGCGTCCCTGCGGGCCGTCGAAGGCGACAAGCCGTCGGTGGTGGCGGCGGAGATCCTCGAGCGGTCCGGCATCGACCCCGCGGACCTCCCGCGGTGTCCCCAGTGCGGCGGCGCCAGCTTGCTCCGGCCGCACGTCGTGTGGTTTGGCGAGGGGCTGCCTGCCGACGTCGTGGCGGAGGTCGACGGGCTGTTCGCGGCGCCGGAGCCGGTCGACCTGTGTCTCGTCGTGGGCACGTCCAGCCAGGTGTGGCCGGCCGCTGGGTACGCTGAGCAGGCGAGGAAGAAGGGCGCGAGGATTGCGGTGGTCAATCCGGATGCTGGGGCCGCTAAGAACCGGCGGCCTGGGACGGATTGGCTGTTCCAGGGCGATGCCGCGGTGGTGGTCCCGGAGTTGTTGAGGCCGGTGATCGGTGGCATTGAGAAGTTAGTCCAGGAGAAATCTGAATAAGGGCTGTGTATTAGAGAATTTGCTTACTAGCCATGGGCTCATGCTACTGATGAAAGTGGCGTGTAAGAGAGATGTCAACGACTATTGAAAATTAGGTGACATTATTGGAAAGTTGTCTACAATCTATAGACTCTATTACACCAAGGTTTCAGCTAAGCTAGGTTACAATTATATAGGAGTAGAAATCACTATGGAATTTCCACGCAACTTCATACCTACGACGATCCAGCCCAGCTTTATTTTGAGGAAATTATTTTACATATAATACGGCTGTCTTTCCCCATGAAGATTCTTTCTGTGCCGAACCGTCCTGATAGTCCTCTTCAAGATTGGGGTTTTCGGGTCATAAATACAAGCTTTGGCTTTTTTCTTCCAATGAATTCTTCGCCAACATCGAACCGCATTTCCTCAATCTCCGCTCGTAGGCCACATTGTTCATAGAGCCGTCGCGCTACTGGGGTACCCTCGACGATCGCCTGCAGATGGATTATTAATCGCCTACCAAAAACAAGAGAGTACTACTTTGGATTTTCTAGATACCCTACAGATACCCGGAGGATGTATACGAGAACGAAAAAAAGCAATAGAGTATTACCTTAAGTCCCTGCTCATCTGCGGCATTGGTTCCCCACTTGACAAGAGCCGTGCCCGCTCCTAATCGCTGGTAATCTGGATGGACTGCTAGCAACTCGAGAACTGTATGCAAGATGTGTAAGAAATCCATGTCTGGTTCTTCGCCGCTGGTTCCCACTTACCATAAACGCCTTTACCGCCAGAATCCTTGATAGCCTGGGTCCGTGGTACCACGTAGTCTCTCCATAGGCGAGTCATAAATTCACGATCGCCTTGGTCTGGCCAAACCTCTTTCACATTCTCCGCCTGTTCAAGCTCAGCAGGCGGGGTTTCCCTCATGTATGTCCAAATAGCAAGGCCGATGATACGCTCCTCGTCCCCCTGGCTAGCTCGCGTGACTGCTTTCAAGAATTCGGAGTCCTTGGAGGTTTGCTTCCAGGTCGTCAGGCGCTTGGAACCTTGGACTTGTCCTGATGGCGTGTCATGATCCGGAAAGTAAATATCCACAAACGGAGCGTCGTGACCAAAACTCTTCGAGAGGACCTGAAAACATGTGGGCATCTCTTCATCTGAGACAAAGGCAACGCCTACTTTAGCAAAGGTACTCATCTTTGCAATTGACCGTCGGCAGAGCTGAGGTTCCTTCGGCGTGAAGTCATTCGAGCTCAAGGGGGTGTGTGAGCGCCTGCGTGTGTGTTTTGCCCGGAATATGAAAGCGGGGGTGAGGCAAGTGACAACTCACGCCACAACAGCCTTCCCAAAGCTGCTTAGCTCTGTACTACATATCCTGTACATATCAGGAGCATAAATAGGGGTATTGAAACCGCCATCCTTTTCATACTCACGCAGCTGTTGATAGTCCTTTTGCCCACCGATTTGTTACTAATACCACTTCTATGTATTGAATATGTTTCGCTGGCCTTCTACACTTGACGCATCCCCAATCGTTTCCACAAACAAGCTGCCTTCTACATCCCATACCCGCCATACTTTCGCTATTCAGCTTATCTCACACTTGAGAAGATATGGGTTCGCACGACTGTCTAATCATAGTGTCGCCCCATCAACTATTAAGGGGTTATTCAAATGTGTATGCTCTGATTCTCTTCCGGTGACCTGTTCTTATAACACCCGTCGTTCCATATGATACTGCACGGTAAAGTCTCTAATACTAGCTACATATTTGCAGCATCGTAACTTCTTCAATCTTTCGCTTTCCGAGAAGCTTGCCGTCCGCCATCCAGGAGGCGAATCTCCAGCAAGAGGTTACTCACCATGGGCATTTGAGAAAACGGCCGTACTCCGGCCTGATCTTCATAGTACCCCGAACCTAGACCTCACTGAAAATACTTCCCCAGACCAAGCATTGTCACTCAATTCATCACCTTCCCACCAGCCGAACGCCCATGTGGAATTCCCTAAGTCACACTCCAAGGCATTGTTAGATGCAAGAGAGCAGTTTGCGATTGGCCCACCAAATGACATTGAGTTTCCAACACCTCAGCTTCCCGAAGAGTCCCTTCCGGGATCCAATGCAGTAATGAATAACGCTTATCAAGAAATTGCAAATGCCTGCCGTACACTGGTCGATACCATAGAAGAGGGGCTGGGTGCTCCTGCAAATTCCATGAGCCTTACCGCAGGAGGCGCAAGGGCTGAGTTAAATCTGAACTTCTATCCAGAGACAGAGAGAAATGTTCTCGAAGACAGCGCAGATGCGCGAAGAAGTGACGGCAAACACACAGAAGACAACGGCGACGTTACTTTGCGACGTATTTGGCCACATACAGATCTAGGGGTCATAAGCGCCTTATTTCCAGACGGACTCGGCGAGACTGGCCTGGAGCTGCAGGTAAGGGAATCGCCAGGTGGAAAGTTCGCGCCTTTGTCTATTGAGGAAGAGGGTGATATGGTGTTACTTGTTGCAGACACGCTTGAACGCTGGACAAACGGTGATTTACGCGCAGCTGTGCATCGGGTGGGCTCGCCATCCCTTACCTCACTCACAGATGCAGCATTTAACCCTGGAACGACCCGCGTTCCTGAGCGAAGATCAGCAGTGATGTTTTATCGCGCTGCGCCAACTACAGACGTAGGCCCATTGCCATACTGTGTATCGGCCCATAACCCGCCTAAATATAAATCCATGACTGCTGGGGAGTATCTGAAGAACTATAACAAGAAACTTTACTAAGTTGTGTAATTATGAAAACCGATTGCCGAAAAACACCGGGCCCGGGGCTTGTACATAGACACATCTTCTACAAAACGCACAGAGACTGGGTATACCTCTTGTATGGGCCGCTTACATTGAGGGACTGACTGCTTTTTAATCCTCTGAAACACGAGGTCCTGATACTTCCAAAATTACAGGATATATACCCGTTGATTATTGCAAAGTCCATGTCTAAATGTATCTAGAGCCCTTGGGGAATATACTACTATAGTACAGCATGTGGGTCGCCCAATCTCCTATATTCTAACATACGTACCAGAAATACGTACTACTGAAGATGGTCTATATAAAGACATATCGCCTCCATTTAGAACATTTAGAATTAGAAGGCCAGCCTACTAGTACCCTAAAGGCCCTTGAAGAATTATTAGCTAAATTTATACTCCAAGCCCTATACAAGCCCTTGTTATAGAACCTTTCACTATCCCACACATTCCAAATGCGCTTCTG
The DNA here is from genome assembly GCA_022497155.1 of Whalleya microplaca. Classification (NCBI taxonomy): domain Eukaryota; kingdom Fungi; phylum Ascomycota; class Sordariomycetes; order Xylariales; family Xylariaceae; genus Whalleya; species Whalleya microplaca. Next base: position 315,182 of record MU385753.1, on the reverse strand, counting down.
CTTCTGCTTGCTAACGCTACCAAGCCCCTCAACTGAAGAAGCCGACTATGCAGCTATCATGCTAAGGCTATTCGTTGTATTCCGTACGTCACATTATAAGACCCTTGGCTTTATTAAGTCCATCCGCCACTTAGAAGATTCTCATGATGGTAAGAACGCACTTGCTTTGACTGTTGCGCCCCCTCACGTCCAGAGGGCGTTGTTATTTCATTAGGAAGATGCCCTAGTAGATTGTACATCAGTGAGAAATCTGGATATACTTAATCTTTGGTGTAGAGTACACCTACGCAAATGGAGGTAATTTACAAACTGCAAATAGGTAGTCCTAATATGAAAGTAATCTAATCTTCAATTATTGCAAAAAGTGATGATAATCTTTCTGTAACTAGGCGATATAGTAGATGGTGACTTATAGTTATTGGTAGTTTAATAGATAGGCTTTCTATGATTATACGTATGGATCGTAGAGTATATCACTCTACAGCCTACCGGGATAACAAAATAAATTTATCACTGATTGTTGGAAACTTCAGCATAAGTCGAAAGCCGTCATGGAGTTTTATAGCTATATACATGCGAGTGCAACCCCTAGAAAGAAGACTGTGTTTGTGCTTTCAACCTCTTGTGCAAGAGTATGTGGGAGTTTAAGGTATGTTGCGTTCCACGCCATGTTTGTGCGAAGGCTGGATCTCGCGGTTGAGAAGCGCGGATCGTATATTTCCATTCTCCATTACCTCCTTGATTGGTCCGGCGTAATGATTGTGCCCCCTGAAAACCCACAATATAGCACAAACTATTAATGCTGCCCCAAATACTACGCCTGCATAATTCATATTGGTGGCTGTGACAGGGAAGTAAGGTGGAAGGACATTGAATCCGATCGTCAGAAACGAAAAGGCGATGGTAAAGAGATTAACTGGGATACCCCATTTGCCTAATGCCCACGGGCCGAAAGGGATATTTTTCCCCGGATGAATACGACGGCCAAATATAAAGATAGTCGGAAGGACATAAGTTGTGTATTGACCCAGCAAGGCCAGCGAGACCATTGCATTAAACGCAGTCGTGGATCCCAAATTTATCAGGCCTAGGATCATGATTATAAACGCGCTCCATAGGATGGCGCGAACTGGTATACCAAAACGACTATCAACCTGTGTTGTTCTATCAGATTCAAGGCCTGGTGTTCGCACCATAGAACTTACATGGGAGAAATAACGTGGGAACGGCAACCCGTCGTCACGGGCGAAGGCCCAAATGAGTCGAGAGGCTGAGGCTAACAAACCCAGTGCGGAGAAGAATATAGATATGATCAAAGCCGAAATCATGGCATTGGTCGCCGCGTAGGATTTTGTTGCATTGAAGAAGATCTCGATAATTGGGAAGCCCGTAGGCGTTTCCAAGGCCGCAGTCACATCGCCAATACAAAATAGAATCGCTATACTCATCCCGAAGCAGAGGATCCCGCTTACAACGATACTCCATATCATGGTCCTCGGGACCACAACCGCTGCGTTATCTACTTCTTCGGCTGCCGTGTCGTGTTAGCCTGCAATGAACTCTATGGTTACGACTGTTCGATGCCTAGGCTTACTCACCCATATGAGAGGCGCCATCAACACCGGAAAAGGCGTACGTAGATGTTAAGAGACCGATACACCAAGAAACACCATTACTTTCCCATCCGCCGTTATTCGCGAATGACCGAAACACGAAGTCTGTAGAGCTTCGTGGGGCTAGGTGCACTAGAGGTACTAGGATACAAAAAAAGAAGATGATGTGTAATATCAAGGCTAAGGTCTCAATATAAGGGAAGATTCGAATGCCAAATATGTTGATGAAGACGATAACAAGTGTGACGGCCAAGTACATCAATGTACCGTGCCATTGCTGAGGTTCGTATGTATCCGCGTAGTTCAAAATGACCAGCCCCTGGATCATCGTCGCGGCCAGGAAGGCAACGCTGGCAGTAACCGCTATTCGCATGAATGCGGTGATCCATCCTTCGGGATGTCAGACTTATCTCTAGGGGGAAATGAGGAACTAACTAACCGGCAAACCAGCTGAAGAGAATCGAATAACGATGGGGTGCCAACAATGCGACCCAGTGGTATTGCCCTCCAGAAGTTGGAGAACTATAAGAAGGCACTTAGTCATTCTGGTCTTGAGTAAGCTTAAAAGTTTAATTAAATAGAACACTGACATTGATGCCATTTCAGCAAGTGAGGCTGCAGTGGCTAGAGAGCCAAAGAAAGAAAAAATCAATCCATACACTAGAGTTGAAGGACCCCCATTGATCAGTCCACCCTGAAAAGTCCTAAATGACCTGTTAGATACGTGTTTAAACTTCTGCCATATACTCACACCGCGAAAGCTTCCCAAGAGACGAGAACTGTTGTGGAGAAGCTTAACATAGATGTAAAGCCAAAGTTTTTCTATCCGGGCATTAATGCAGCTCAGTTCAACATCGAAATAGATCTTGACACTTACGCTGATCTGGTGCCTCTTGCTCAGGATTGCAACCGTCCTTGCATCTAGATCGAATGCTTCATTCTTCAGACGTCCATCCGCTCCTGTGTTAGATAGGACTCTCTGCCTCAACTGGTCTGACGTGAGTCTTAATGCGCTCATGTTGTCTCTGTAGCGATCGCAGCGTGGGCTATCAGGTTTCGTTACCGTCCAGGAGTTCAAATATTTAAGTGGCTCGATTCGATAACAAGGCTAGGTCCCATATACAACCCATCTAGCTCGTTGCCATCTCGAAGAATTCATGTAGAGTTCGTACGTAAGCAGTGTGGGGCAACGATAGTTACGACTACGAGACAGCACGGAGCTGCTCTACACGCGTAGATAGTTTCTGCTTATCTCAGCTTCCCAATAGCTATCTCTGCAGCCACGTTCCGCGCCACCCGTCCTAGGTGGTGATCCCGCATGAAATGGTCCCCTTATAGGAGTGATGCCGAGGAAATCACTTCCCACTCCTTTGTGTTACTGTAAATTATGTTACATGTGCATCAAGAAAAGTCATGTTGCTCGATGAAACCTTGTAATCAATCCGAACTGACACTTTGCTGCCTGACGAAGGCGACAGGTGGGGGAATATTAAGCTTTCAGCGAGTGGCGAGGGACTATTTGAGCTGTTATTGGCTCAATCCCGAGGGTTTTTATACACTACATATTGATTCTATTGCTTTGCCTCAGCTGCATGCACAATTCACGCGCCGAGGACCACAAAGCTACATGTAGGCTTAAATGTATCCTAGAATAGTATGTCACAATGTCGATCTTTTGCGGCAATGTTGTACAAGAAAACAAGGAGGATGCGTGAGCGCAGCCCCTTCATGCACCTATGCATCTACCTTGTATGCCTTGAACCACGTCGAAGGAAGAAGGAGGTTGTATCTATGAGCTTAGAGCGGAGCGTACTTGAAAGTAAGGCTATCACACGGCTATTCATAAACTTATCGTAGACTTCTAGATACGGTTCATAAATCTCTGGACCGGTAGCCGTATTCATAAGCATCAGGTACTACAACTCAGGCAAACTCCATTCTTGAACATTAGCGCTACCAATCAAAGCTTTATATCAAACTCTTGGGAGGGGGGGCGGGATAGGATGGACCAGTAGTTGGTATGGAAGAGAAGCCAAAAGAAACGTTACAATATTAGACAGCTATATGTATCGCCATAAAAGTGCAGAAGACGGAAGTCTAACATCTAACGACGCAATTACGATATGTATCAAGATCAGACCAAAAGCATCCTAATCGTTGACAATATATTAAGTAACACAAGGGCTGATTATTGGCTTATCCAACTAGGCAGGCAGATAGTTTGTTGATTACAAGCGGTGCAGAGAAGATATTCAATCCTAATCGACTATGACGATCATGTCTCACTTTCTGTACCACGGACCTGTCCAGTAAAAATGCTGCTTTCCGACTTGTACCAAGCAATATTTAGAGCATACCTTAGTGGAATCCTTCTAATATCTATATAGTATAGTCTGTACTCTGTAGATGTTCTAATCTGCTAGATCTATCGTCAAGGTAAACAACCTATTTGGAAATTGATCATCGACCCCAGGAGGCCAACTGAATTGACCAGCACCTGATACATACAGTTAGGAGGAGCTACATAACATTAGGGTGGTAACATTGAGTGCTGTCCTAGCTAAATTAAAGGTGTATGTACTTCTCAGGTAATCCTTTCGGGAAATACCTTGCAGGCTCAGTACCAATACCTAAAATAGTACCTAGAAGCAACGATGCAATACTGCAAGGTTCACCTGGTCCCCAAAGATGCCCCTACTAAAATCATCATACTGGCAGACTGTATATGTATATTTGGGTAAGCGTTGTACGTACCATTCATCATCATAATAATATATACTCCTATGAGGCCAATAATTCAGGGACGCAAATGGCGTTGGTTGTCGTATCGTGATGTGTATCTACTGGATCAACATGTTAGCCAGGTATTCGCCCAAGACCTGCGGGCGACCCAAGAAAAAGCCCCCCACCACCCATGAAGAAAAGGGGTTGGGGGGGATAGTACTATATCTTCACCAGTTTTAAACCTATCCAAACCCCTCTAGAGGTATTTTGCACTTTTAGAAAGTCCAAGTACAGCCATAATTAACCTTTTGCATGCAGGTTTCATTAATAAATGAACTTCGGCTTAGCTTTCGTGGCGTAAGGATGTATTCCATATATGGTATCCAATTGGAGATTTACGATGAGTCACCCACATATGTACCAGGCTATCTAGGACAACTTATTCAATCAGATATAATCCTGAACCTAGGTGCCGTCTTGACAATCAACTCTTCTGATCAATTGCTCTGCTCATGGCGTCAGACGGTGTTGAGTTTCCCATCAGTGGAGGAACATTTGCTCCTTACGGTGTGATCACTGATGCCAACCATGGCTCCTATGTCATTATTGCTACTTGGATTTTCGCATGCATATCAGTACTTTTTGTGGCAGTTCGTGTTGTTCTACGAACTTGGACGTCGAAACATTTTGGATGGGATAATGGATTGATAGTGACCGCGCTGGTACGATAGCAGCTTTTGCCATCTAGTAAATACTGATTTTATATTTCAGTGTTTCTCTATTGGGCAAAGTATCTCTGCCAGTGAATCGGTAAGATACGGATTGGGAAGGCATTTGAATGCCCTCGGTGAGAAGCAGATCCAGTCGTATTACCGGGTATGGTGTCCCTGAGAGTTGAAAAGAATTCAAGATCAAGATTAACGTCAAATTAGACTTCTTTTACAAGCGACGTCTTGTCGGTATTCGTATTCGTCCTCTCTAAACTTTCATTAATAGCCTTGTCTGGCAATATCACCCCGTCAAACACCATGAGAATTGTTTTCAGATGGTTTACAGCATTTACTATATTATGGGGTATATCGTACGTCTTATCCATCTCATTTCAGTGCGGAGCCAGAGTGCCCATGAGGGCTTTCGACAGACTATGTGTTAACGAGGTGAGTTTACCCTAGCATAGTGCAATGGCTACCATATGATATTAATGACCGGTTCCTAGAGAGCTCTTGTCTTCGCACATGGAATCATCAACATGTTAACAGACTTCCTCCTTATGATTCTTCCGGTCTTTATCGTATGGAAAGTCCAAATCCGAAAGCAGAAAAGACTTGTCGTGTTGGGGTTGTTCTGGGCTCGTATTGCGTAATACCCTTGCCCACATTCAACTTCAATGGCATTCGTTTCTCATACATGATGATATAGTGTATGTGTTACCACTGCTATTCGACTAAGCACAATGGAGCCATATTTTTCAAATGGTGATCCCACCTGTAAGCGAAGTCGGTCTTCGATATTCTAATGCAAGCAATTCTTGACGCAACTTAGGGAATTACCTCTTTCCTAGCTTATGGAATCAGTAAGTCCGCATAAGGTCGGTTTCAGTATAGCTACTTAATTGATACAGGATAACGATACACCTGAGAGTTATAACAGCTTGCATACCGTCCATCAAACCGTTCTTTGATAGCTTGCAGTCCAGTCTGATTGACTCAGGAATCCCCAGGAACTACACGCCGAATAATTTAATAGAGTTACGTCCGTGGCGAACGTCCAACAAGGACTCCAGCGGATCATCACGGAAATTTCATTCGTCATTACGAGGGATGGGGCTCTCTACAACGACACATAATGAAATCGAAGGTGGTGTTGCTAGTGATCAAGCTAGCACGAGGAGGTTAACCGATAGCGTGATCCATCAACAGCGAGATGTTGACGTAGTGATCTCTGAGGCTTTGGATCAACCCAGAGGGTATAAACCATCATACACAAGTCTTCGTCCTTAGAGGCTTTGGAACCTAGAAGAAATCATTGAATATTCATGCCAGTAGTTCAATATACAATGCGAGCGCCCGTACATCACGTTTTATGCTTGTAGAACCCATCCATAACGCTATTCTATGAGATAAGAAAGCGAAGACATCATGGAGAGCATCGAGCGCCAGTCAGCGGAATGGAGATTCTGAATATTACAGTCAATATTACACAACTTCGACCCTTCCACTATCTAGTAAAACTTATAAGCTCTTGCATGTGGCATCAGGCCAGTGGACAAATCCTAGCTGCTGAGGACCTGGAATGGTCGCAGCAGATCGAGTGCTTCGATAGGTGGGCATTGATTAGACCCCGTAAAATAAAGCCGAAACTAAGTACAACGTATTGATTAATTTACTCCACCCTGAGGTTTCACGAATACGTATCCTTGATCGCTTTGCTGTGAGAGTTTGCTATATCGTCGATTAATATCCAATCGGGTGAATTGCACGCATCGTGAGACTTGAGGAAGAGTGAGAGCGTGAATGTAACAAAGAGGGGTCCAGACAAAGAACTAGTTCACTATTAGATCACCCCTCCCTCAGATTAGGATTTCTCCACAATACATCTTGATCGATCCCAGTTATCTATCTGGAAGAGCCTTGAACTCTGATTGATAGATGTGAAAATGAGTGTAATGTGGGGAGTATAATACATGCCCCGATTCGCTCTCCTGTTTCCTGCCCGTCAGGCAAAGTATTACAGTTACAGTATGTATAAAGATTATTTAGGTGCTGCCGTAATTACTTTCGTAAAATTATATAAAGATCTAAGATCCGAAAGATCTTTTAGTTATAAAAGATCTTTTTTTAAGCTTATAAATTTCGGAATAATATTACTCCGAGATTTATAGGCTTAAAAAAGATTTTTAATACTTATATTATTATAATATACCCCTTATTTTAGCAGGAGATCTTAAAGAAATATTTATAATTATATAAATATAAATAAAAATAGCTGCCTTAAGCTCGCTTAATAAATATATAACTATATTTATAATTTATTATTTAATAACTTATTAAAACTTTAGCTAATATAATTAAAAATAGCTTTTCCGGTAATAATCCCGTTAGTTATTATAGGATTTTATTTTTAATAATATTATAAGATTTTTTTTTAATATTTAAAATTTTTTAAACTTCTCGAATATTATAATAATAATTTTGTAAATTTTTAAAATGTTTTCGCAATTACTACGCTTTTTTTTTTATTTAAATCTTTAATTTTATTATAACGATTATTAAATATTATATTTGCGTTTTTAGATTTTTTATTATTATTTTAATTTTTTTTATAATAAATAATTATATAATTATATATATTTAAAGCTATATTTAACTAATAAATATATAAATTTTTATAACTACTACTTAAAATTATAACTTTAAAACGTAATTTTTTAGTTTATAATTATAAGCGTATTTATTACGCTCGCTAAAAAATCGCTAAATTTAAAAAAAAATGTTATATTTATAAAAAAAAAGCGAAACGCTTTTTTACTTATTTATATAAGCGTTATTATATTATAAACTTTAAATATTGTTATAAGGCTAGTGTGCTATAACATATATATATCGCTTATCTTTTTCTTTTACTCTCAAATAAAACATACACAGCTTAAATAGCCTTATCGCCAGCAATAAATATATCGCTCCTTTCGATTAATAGCTATTATAAATAACTTTTTTATTTCGTTACTTCAATTACTTCCGATCAATTAAGCTATAAAGTAGCACCTCCTTTACCCCGATACCCTATCCCAAAACATTTAATTCTCCCAAACAGGCTTCAATTTTTTCGCCTTTCTAATTAATCGAAAAAAATAGTTTAAATAAAAACAACAATAAAATAGAACTAAAAAAAAGGACTTTAATAAAACCCCTAAAAACCACTAAACTAACCGAACCTATAAAAAAAAGCACTAACTAAAAAAAAAACTAACAGTAAACGATTATTTAAAATAAAAAAGTAATGCCAAAAATAAATAAATCAATAAAAAAACCTATAAAAAACCTATAGCATATATTAACAAGCTAATAATATAAAAATACAAAAATATAAAATATAAAAAATACAAAAATATAATAATACGAAAATACAAAAAAACATAAGTTTTAATAAAACAAATTAAATATAAGAAAATTAATAGCACGAAAAATTAAAAAGAATTAAAAAATTATAAAATATATAGCAAATAGTACATAAAAACGTACTATAATTTAAACCTATAAAATAAACTAAAATAAAATATAAATAATAAAAATAATATCCGAATTTTTAATTAGCCTATAAGTAATTTTATTACGCAATTAATTAATTAATATAATATAATAGTTAGGTTAACAATTTATTATCGAGATTTTTTTTAAAAGTCTCCTAACCTTTAAGACTATTATTAGCGTCCTAAAAGATAGCTATAATCTTATATCTAAAATATTAAAAAACTATAACCTAATATAATTAAAAGAAATAAAATATATTCCCCTAAAATTAAGTATAACTAGAAAATTAAAACAGCTAAATAATAAAATATCTTAAACTATATTAAATATAGCTAAAAAAAAATCCCTTAAACTAACCGATAATTAAAAAATTATTAACCTTACTACTAATTAAAAGTACTATTAAAATAAAAAAAACTCGGTATTATATAGTTAGAATATTTAATTAAAAATAACTAGCTAAAAAGCTTTATTTCTTAATATAACAAAAAATACATAATATAATAAAAAGTCTATAAATTAAGGTATAGCTTCCGATTAAAAGCGACTTACTATAACCGGAAGAACTAAGTTTATAGTAACGGCTACGTTACTAAACTCTCGAAACTACCTATAACTTTTATTTAATAAAAATAATATTACAAATTAAATCGAAAATATAATATATATATTTAATAAATATAGTTTAAAAAATAATATTAAAATTAGGGAAATACTATATTAAATAAATAACCAAACGAATAAGCGATAAATCAAAACTTTATTAAAAAGTATTACTATTTAAAAAAAAGTAAAAGTAGTTTTAAAATAATGTTTTAAAATTAGTAACTTAAAGCAGATAAAAACCCTTATAAAATAATTAAAAAACCTAAAAAAAGGTAATAGATTATTTGGACCGACAGAAATCTATTATTATGTTTTAGATTATTTGGTTCGGGTAAAGGACGTCCGGAAATAAAAGAAAATCAAAGGATAAAACGCTATTTTTGTCAGTAATTTATAGCAGAAAATCGATTAAAAAGTTATTAAGCAGATTATATAGTCTTACTTAAAATTATATAATAAATTTTTCAAACTAGATTATAAAAAAGCCTAAAACGTTATATATATATAGGCGGATATTATAATCGGCCTAATAAATTATAATAGCTATAATATCCGATAGGTTTTACCTAATTAATTATATAAAAATAATTCGGTTAATTGTTAACGTTCGGTTCGGTTCCGTTTATTACTAATAAACCTAAAGCAGCTTAAAGTTATTTTAAAAAAAGAAACTCTATTTTCCCAGTTAAATAAAATAAAGAATTTAATTAAGTTTATAAAATAAATATTTATTATATAGCTTAAAGCTAATAAAAATTTTATTATATTTATAAAGAAATTTCGATTAATATTACTAAAATTAGAATATTACGCCCCATAAAAAGAAATTTCTACCTAATAAAATGTTTAAAAACGTGAAGCAAAAAATATATTTTTTAATATTTATTACGCCAGGCTTTTAAATAAAAAAAAAATATAGAAAATATAATAACCGATAAAATTAAAACAATCGATATATATTATAACCGATATTATTTTAAAAGTATAATCGAAATATTTATTTCTTTTATAAGGAACTAGGCTATTTTTCTATTGCTTACTTTTTAATAACGTCGTTAAGCCGTAATAATATAATATAATATAATAATTAATTTAGGGGATATTTTATCGGAAGTTTTTAAACTGTTCCCGAAATTAGGAATATCTTATTTTTTAAATATATAATTACCGAAAGCAAAATAAATAAAAAAAGTATTATTTAAGCCTGCCTATAATTCCTATACGAAATAGAAATATATAATACTTAAATTCGGAAATTAGTTTATTACTATTTTTATAAATATAATAAAATCGAAAAAGATATAAAATTTAAACAAAACTATAATTTTACTCGATTAATAGCTAATTTATAAAATTATAACCCGGAAATAATATTAGTTACGGATTTAAAAGTTAATAATATTAAAATAAAAAGCCTAAAAAGTAATACTTTTTATAAACCTATAAACTTATAAAATTACTTTTAAAAAAAACTAATTATTAATAAAAACGGGAATTTTATATATAAAGTAATAATTAAACCAGCTTAATATAAAAGCAAGAATAAAATTAACGTTTTAGCATTAAAAAAGCATAAAAATATAAATAGTAATATATCCGTAAAAAAAACGATCGATAAGGTATTATTAAAGCTAAATTTTCCACTTTTAATAATATTAGAAACGCCGAAATAAACCCAAACTAATAAGCCAAAAAGCACTACACCTAATTAACCAGCTTTAGCTCTAACTTCGGAATATTAAAAAAAAAAAATCTTTAAAAATGCAGCAAAAAAATTTAAAGTCTTATAAAATAATCTAATTAAATACTATACGAAATTTAATAAAACATTATTCCAATACCTATTCGATAAAACAGATAAAACAAATCGGAAGCTTTATAAAACAATTTATATCTTTTTAACCGAAATAATTAATCAATAATAATAAAAATAATAATCTTAATTTAATTTTACACCAAACGCATTATAGCCAATCTTTACGCCTAATAAATCTTAAGATAGTTTTATAAATATAATAATTAATAACGTATTTATAATATCCGGTAACGCTACTTAAATTATTATAGCATTTTTGCCGGTATTTATCCGTAATATTAAAATATATATCCGACTATTATTTTAATTAACTATAAAAATTAGTTTTAAAAAATATAAGAATTTAATTACTATAGTTATTAATATAGGTACTTAATTAAATATTATTACGTAATTATACGTTTTTAAGTATTAAATACCTATATAAAAAATTAGAATTATATAATCCGGCTTTAATACGTTAGTAAATAATAAAACTAAAAGTTTTAGCTTAATTAAAAAACCTATATAATTAGTAAGCTATAATTTGCCGCTACCGATTTATATAGTTAGAAACTCTAAAGCTATATTCCCGTTATTTTTTAGCTTTAATTTTATTTTCTAATTATATATAATAATTTACCCTAAAAAAAGCTTATTAATAATTTCGATATTTTTCGGAAATATTAAGATTGTAATACCCTTTATATATAATAAGCTAACTAAATAAACTCTAGCCGACATTATTAATTTTTCGGAAAACTAATAACCGCTAATACTAAAAGCTAAGTCGATAATAAATAAAAGTTTTAAAATATTATAGTAATAATAAACCTAATAAAACTTAAAAATATAATTTAAAATAACTTAAATTTAAAATAAGCTAATAAATAAATAGAAATTATTATTAATAAAATACTTTAAAATAGCGATTAAATATAAGCCTTACTATTTAATAATTAATTGCTAGGCCTATTACAGGAAATTATTAAAAAAAAATCCAAACAAATAATATAATATATAATATTATATCGTAAAAAAATATTACGAAAAAACGAAATTAAACTATATATAATATATAAACCAAAAGTATAAAAGATTTACCTAGTCGATAATACCGAATTAAATAGTATAGTCCCTTTAGGGTCGATTAATTAAAAACAAGCGATATTATAAAATATAAAGCTAAATTTTAAACCCCTAAATATATTTAAAACAGACAAAAAATATAAAAATATTATTTCGCGTTTCGCTTCCGCGCTATAAAATATTAAATTAACGAAAAAATATCTAAACGTTATTAAAATAAAACTACTAAATACGGAACTTACAAATTAAAAAAAAAATAATACTAATCGAGATTTTTTATTGATAAAAAATAGCACTAGCCTAAGACTTTATAAAAATCGGCCGAATTAAAGAAAAAATGTCTTTTTTATATAAGATTAAAATAATATTATATAATATATAATAAGCCAAATTAATTCTTATTTTAGCGCTACTAAAAATACGGGTTTTAAATATTTTATAAAGTCGGCTTAAAAATAAAATATTAAAAAAATCCTATACTTTATACCGTAACGTTTAATTTATAATTAAAAAAAAAATAAAAGCCTTCGGTTAATTAACTCGGTAACAAAACTAAATATTATATAAATATAAAATGTCTTCCTCCCGAATAATTATAATAAATTTATGGAAAAATTTATTATATAAGTAATAATTTTTATAATAAATTTTTTTTTAAAATATAATTAAATATTATTATCTATATTTAGCAGAAATTATACTATATTTTCAATACCGATTAAGCTTTTCCGGATAACGACTTTGCTATAAAAAAGAACTAATTCGGTAATATAATTTCTATATATTATTACCCGGATTTTATTCGACCTTATATCTAATAAATATAAGCCATTCTTCGATAATATTAGTATTAAAAGGCTAAAAACGAGATATAATAATTAAAAGATCGCACTAAAAATAAAACGATTTGTTTATAAATATTTAAAAAATATCAATAATATTTTATTTAATTTTAAATTAATAAAAGCTATAATTAATATAAAAAAAAATAATTAATATAAAAACGCCGCCGTTATTATCGGCTACTTATATAATATTAATAGTCGTTCCTTTAATTAAATTAAGGTTATTAAAATTACGAAATAAATATTTTATAGTAATGTTTTTAAAGTGCGGGTATTTCTAGAAATTACAGTCTATTATTATATATAAATCGTATATTATATATTAATTATTTTATTACTAATAAAACTTTTCCGGAAAAACGCAAATTAGAAATAGGAAGTGAAGTAATAATAAGTTATAAATAGATTTAAAATAATATTAATTAATATATCCTGTTTAATTATGCTTAATTATATAAACGGATATATTATTTGGTTTAAAATTAATACGTTAGATATAAAATAAAGGTATATATTAGAATAAGAGATTAATAAATACGTTCGACTTACGAAATTTAAATTTAATATATAAAAAAAGCTAAAACTTAATTATAATACTATAAAACGAAAATGTTTCGGGGTAATTAAGTTTTTTTATCGATTGCGAAATTATTTTTATAGCACGAGATTTATTCTCGAAACTAATACTAAAGTTTTAATCGCTTAACTAAATAATAAATTTTTTAGCCTATTTAATATAATATTAACCCGGTAGATAGCTTTTATTAAAATATTTAATTTCGAAATAAAACATATCTTTAGGAAATAATATTAAATAATAGATAGCTTATTACGCAAACTATTAAAGCCGTCTAATAAATTAAATAATTAATAGAAAAAAAAAGTCGATAATTTTATTAATATCTAGCTTAACATCTTTATAGCAAGAATATCTCGATTAAATAAACTAATATATAAAGTACTAGAATTCTTCTTATTACCTATTATTTTATACCCGCTAAAAAGTTAGTTTAAAGTTTTTTAAAAAATTGTAATATACTTTAATACCCTAAAACTATCTAATTAATTAAAAAATTCTGATATAACGAAACAATATTATATAAAAGTAAGCTTCCGGAATAAAGCTATTAAATATATAATTTAAAAGGGAATTTTATAGCGGAGACCTTATAAAAAATATAGCCAATAATATATCGTTAATAATATTAATTAATAAAAATGTATTATTAAAAACTGCCACTCGAGAATTAAAACGTATTAAAAACGAGAATTAACTTATAACAAAATAATTAAATTTTATTACTAAAAAAGGATATATTAAAAAATTTAAACTACCGTTAAGTATTACTTAAAATATTAGCCTTTTATAAATAGACGATTTAAAAATTAAGGACTTTTTTTAACGCTAAAATAATTACTAACTATTTAAATTATTAATATTTAGTTTTTCCCGAACGACAATAAATATTTAGCTACTATTAAAATAAGGGATAAATTATTAAAGTAGCCTAAAACTAAAGCACTAAAAAATGCTATAGCAATTAAGGTATAAAAGTTTTTTTAGAATTATATTTATATTAATTATAATATTCTTATAATAATTAAATGTAATAAAAGCTTAAAAAATAAAGCAAAAGTAGCTAAAAGTATTATATAGTTAAATATTAAAATATAAATCGGACCCGCATATTACTTTCAGACATAAAAACAAGTAGAAATAAGCTATCGACCGATTATAAAATCCCTTATATATATAACAAGAAAAACTAGTAAATTATAAATTAAAAAACTTAAAACTATACTTTAAGTTAATCAAACGTTTATATAAAAATATAAGTTTATATTATATAAACTAATCTATAATAAAAAACCTATTATATTAATCGAAATAGTTTTATTATTTTAGCAAGTCTTTAATTAGTCGGATATTTATAATAAGGAAAATCTTATTACTAAAAAAGTAAAAATATTTAAATAATAGGACAAAAATGTCGCAAAAGTGGCATAGATTTTAATAAAAAAATAAAAAAAAGCGGCGGAACGAAATAATTAACGACACCTTTTAAAAAGACGGTTAAAACCGTTAAAATAAAATAGCCTAATCTTACTTTATAATATAATATAGGATATCGATATATTTAAAAACAAAAAACTAAAATATAAATAAACTAGGCCTTATTAAATTGCGAAAAAATAAAAATAAAATAGGTTTTTCTTTAAAGAATTAAACGGGGTAATATTATAAGAAATATTTTCTTTTAATCGGCTAAAAAAATTTATTCGAGATATAAAAAGGTACTAAAAATTTAGCAAACCTTATAATAACTATTAGTTAGGTAACTATAATAAAATAGGAGATAATTATAAAAATGCTAAATTAGCAGACAATAATACGGTATATCAAAATAAAAAAATATAAAAAGGCCTGGTAACCTATAGCCAGACTAAAAAGGTCGAATCTAATAAAAATTAAAGGATTATAAAAGATAAAATATCTAAAGGAATAATTAAAATCAGACTATTTGGGATATTATTAACGGAGCGAGAAATCTATAATCGAGTATTAAAAAAATAGTACTAACAAATTAGATTATTTTTTTTTACGTTTTATATAAATTAATATTTTATAAGAATAAAGTTTTATAAGGTTATAGCAAATATAAAGAAATAATAAAAGAAAAGAAGCTTAAATTAAAAAATATAACCGCAGACTTTAATATATAACTAATTAATTAAATAAAAAAAACTATTACGAGCTATAAATAAAGCCGCCTATAACCTCGGTAAAAAAAACGGATTTTCTTAATAATCTAGCCTAAATATATATTACTTTAAAAACGACTAATTAAAATAAAATTATTATAATTAATATCGCTATTAAAAAAAGAATCTTTCGATTAATAAGTTTTTAAATACGTATATTTTTTATCCCGGAATAAATATTTGTCTGCTTAAATACCGACTATATAATTTTTATATAAACTTTTAAACCAGCTTTTTATTAATTAATATCTATAAAATAACTATATCTTATTATAACGCTTATTTTTAAAACTAATAAACCGATTTTTATAAAGCCGGTAAAAGACTTTATTATAAGTACTATATTTCTAAATAAAAACTCCAAATTATATATAACAATTTTCGATTAAATAAAATATTAAGTTATTAATAAAATTAGTTTCGTAAATTTTAATAAAAAAAAGATATCGTTAATTAAAAAAGTATTTCGTTACTTTAAAATATTTAATATATTTTAGGGCAGGTTTTTATATTTAACTTTTACGATAGAATTTCGAGACTATAAATTCCTAAATATAATACCGACTTTTTTTAAAACTATTAAAAAATCTAATCTTTACTAATTAAATTATTTTATATTAATTAGCAAAAATTATATACGTTAAATAAAAAAGGGACTTACCCGGATAAACTTATTTATTATATTAGCTTTTAAAAAGTAACGGCTTATATTATTTTTTTAAAATAAAAGTAGTTTATTTTTATTAGTTTTTAAATTAAAGTAACTAAATTTAATGCTAAAATAAAAACCAGAAACGCGATTAACGTTTCTTACTATCGAGCTAAAAATTTTCGATCGTTTAAAAACGGCAGACCTAAAATATAAAAAAAGCTTAACGCTAAAATATAAATCGATAAAAAAAAAGAAATAATAAAAGTCTTTAGCTATTTATATAGCCGATTTACTTATTTCAAAAAAGAAGCGATAATAAAATAAAGCGGGATAAAGAAGTCGAAAAAAAAGATTACAGAAACTAGGGTTATTTTAATAAAATTTTACTCGATTAAATAGCGGGGGTTTAATACCTATTTTATAAGTTCTAAAAGAAGGATTGCCGATACGCGTTTCGTTCTAGATATTTATTAAATTCTAACGAATTATTATAATCCGATAAAAGCGTTTAAGGTTATTTAATTTTTAATTAACGCTATTACGATAAGGGATTTAATTTCTAGATATAAAACCTTTTATAAAAAAAAAAGGAATAAACGACTTACGCAAAAGCTTAATAAAAGGAGTTCCTTTTTATCCTTTTTACTCCTTATATAATAATAAGCCTTACGATATAACTATAAATAATTAATTAAGTAAATATTATAAAGCGAAAATAAAGGATAAATAGTTAAGTTAATAATTATTAAAAGGAAAAAAAGGTATAAAATATAAAAATAAAATAAATAAAGGGTATAATAAGTAGCTTGGAAAACGTATTAAGGCTAAATCGAGTAAGCCGATTTTTAAAATTAGTAATAATAACTTAAATACTTTATTATATCTGATATTTAGCTTATTATAAGTTTAAATAACTAATTAAAAATAAAAAGGACTTTTTAATTTACCTTTATTTATTATAAATTAAAACCTGGCGTAAAAAAGTTTTTTTTATACCAATTTATTAATAATTTTTATTTAATTATTTGTTAATTTTTTGCTTTTTTTTATTATTATTTTTAATTAATTAGTTAAATTTTTTTATAGCCTTATATTAGCCCGTCGCTATAGCATTATATCTTAAACCTTATTTTTTATATATTAAGATGTCGTTATAGCTGTCGTAATTTAAAAAGTTACCTAAAAAAAAAATAGGTATAAAAACTGGAGTAAAAATAAAAAAATTAATTAAGCGGCTTATAAAAATATTAAGCCTGCCTTAAAAGCTAATATTAAATTTAAGGCTATATTTAAAGACGAGACTAAAATTAAGTTTGCGGTTAATTTTAACCCTAAATATAAGGCTAAAATAACCTTACCTATTAGTTCGCCTTTATAAAAATAGCTTCCCCCTTTAAATTTTAATACGTTTATTATAGTAGCTAATATTAATTTCTATATTATTAATTAATTTTACGGCTTTTTTATTAAGATATACAGACTTAAACCCTAGACTAAAAATAGGCTATAGTACTTAAAATAAGAGATTAAATAAATTATCGATTTTTTAAAAACAGATTTTTTATTAGTTAAAAATAATAAAATACCTAAAATTACCTTTAATCGAAACGCCCCTCCTAATTATAATAAAAATAAATAAAAGATAAATAAAGTACTAAATTTATATAATGTTTTTTTTATTTATTATAAATATTAATATTACGATATTATTTTTATAGCTATTATAATTTAAATAAGTGTTGCTACTTTTAAAAAAAGATTTATTAAGACGGAAGTTTACTTTAGGACTACTGTAAAACTTAATTAAGAGGTTATTTAAATTAATAACTAGTTTTTTTTTAAAATTGTTTTAAATAACCCCCGGTTTTTTATATTAACGGCATTTATATATTTACGCGACCTTATAATTATTAACGTTAAAAAAAAGGCAGCCTTTATTTCTTTTTAATTATTATATTAATAAAAACTTGTATTACTTTTTTATTTAATTTTATAAATATTTATAATAAAAAAAAAGCTCGGGCTATTTTTAATTAACTACGCCAGGTTTAAGTTTAGTAAAATAATATAGTTTCTATTTGTATTAAACTTATTTAAATAATATAATAGTAAAATAAGTTTAGTTATAATTTTTAAATAGCTTACTTAATCTTTCGCTTTTTTTGTTCCCTTACTACATTTTTTCGCCTTTATAAAAATCCTTATTTTATTAATAAAAAATAAGAAATAAAAAGCTAAATTACGAAAATAAAGTAAACAGTAGCTTATAAGGTTATTAATTAACTTAATAACTTTAATAAACTAAAACGAGAACCCGAACTTAAGCTTATTTTTGCCTCCAGCTTATTTTAAGCAAAAAAGATATCCTAACGCTAGCTTAAACTATATAAAGCTTATATAAGTCTCCTAAACCTTAATTAACATTAACCCCTTTTAAGAGAACGATAAAAAACTACCTATCGAAATAAAAAAGCCTATATTCTATATAAATAAATAAGAAATAAGTTTGCCGCGTTAGAAAAATAATTATAGCTTACTTTTCCTATAAGATAAAATAGTTAAGTAGACTATAAAAAATATATAGCTATTATTAATCGATAAAAAATTCTTTTTTTTGCTAAGTCTAATCGATTAGAACGTATAAAATAACGTAGGTTTATTAGAAAATATATAAAACTAGATAAAAAAAAAAAGCAGTTAAGCTTAAGGCGAAAACTTTTAAAAAGTAAATAAAATAAATGCTTTTTGCGTTTATATTAATTAATTAGATTTTTTTATAATAAAGATATTTATAATAAAATTTAGGAAGGATATTATAAGGCTAATGTACCGTAATATATATATATCGCTTGTTTTTTTTTTTTTTACTTTTAGATAAAATATATATAGCTTAAACGGCCTTATCGCCGGCAATAGATATATCGCTCCTTTCGATTAATAGCTATTATAAGTAACTTTTTTATTTCGTTGCCTCGATTACTTCCGATTAGCTAAGCCATAAAGTAGCACCTCCTTTACCTTAACACCCTGTCCCAAAACAATATTACTATATTTTTTCTAAAAATAGTTAGCTTTTATTACTAAACTTTTTGCCGGGTTTATTTCCCGCTTCCGCTTTTAGTAGCGAGATTTTTAAGTTTATTATTTAAGATTTTTAAGGCTTTTTAAGGGACGATTTTTTACGTCCCGGCGGTAAGATTTCCGGTAGTAAAAGCTTTTCCGAAAAGCCTAATAATAGTAAAGATTTTCCCGAAAAACTTAACGATAGTAAAAATTTCCCCGAAAAGTCTAATAATATTGTTATATTTAAGTAGCCCGAAAACGAGCCCGAAATTTATGTTATAAAAAAGGAGGAGCGAAAAAGCGGTGCTTTTTTTAGTAACGAAAATAAAAAAGAGTTTCCGGATAATAAAGTGGAAAAATAAGTTCCGCTTTCTGAGATTTTCGATCCCGATTCCGGTAATAAATAAAAGCCGGAATAAATTATCGAATTTTTAAAGCTTAACTTTAATAAAAACGATTTTAGTATTTTTTTATTTTTTTTATCCGCTAAAAGCCCGGCTTTATTAAGTTTCCGAGTTTATTAAGTAATAAAAGCGATACTTTTTTTTAGGTTCCGACTACTCCTAAAAAAAGTTCCGGTATTAATAATTTTATAATAACTTTTATACCGTTTTTAACAATTTTTTCTAGTATTTATAGCGTTATAATTTCGAGTTTTACTAATACTTTTACCTATAAAAAAAAGCATCCCGCGTTTTAGCGTTATTTCTATTTTTCGCGCCGATTTTTATATTTGTTATATTTATATTTTAAAATTTAATAAAATTACGTTTTATAAATACCTGGAAATATTTTAAGGCTTTTATTATTATAAATACGGCTCGGGTTATTTTTACCGCTTAAAATAAAATTTTTTAAATTTTTTTTAAAGAATTTAATAAGCTAATATAAATTTTTATAGCCCCTTTTAGCTTTTTTATATCGCTTATTGTTATATTTATTTATATAGCACTACCGATTTTGCTATAAGTTTTTTTAACGATTTTAAAATTAATAATATACTAATTTTTATAACGCTACCGGGTTTTTAATAAAAATTTTAGCAAGCTTATTATATATATTTATAATAATAGTTTTATTTTTATTAACGTTAATAAAAAACTTCTCGCTATTAGCCCGAAAGCTTTTTCGATTTTTATTTTTTAACTTATTATAAGCTTTTACGTTTTTATAATTTTTAATTTATCGGTTCTTTCGATAACTCGCTTTTTTATCGCTTTTATAGTTTTTAATTTATCGGTTTTTTTATAAGCTTATTTTATAAGCGTAATTTCTGCCTTAATTATTACTAGCTTATCCGGTTTTACTTTTTTAGCTCTTTAATTAAAAAAAAATTATTTAATTCGCGTTACGGAATTTCTAAAAAAGCTTATAGATTTTTTAGGCCTAAGTTAAGTTATTTTTCCGGGTTTTATTATATATTAAGCTTTATTTAATTAGTAAGGATTTTTTATTTTTATATTTTTTATCGGTAAGGCTTATAAATTTAATTATTAGGAAATAAATTTACACTTAGTATTTTATTAGTTTTAAATTAAAATATAAGCTTATTACTTATTATTAAAGTAGTTTTTTATTACCTTATTTTTTTTATAAAAGCTTATAAAATTATTAAATATATAAGTTTAAATTAAGTTCGCTTTTTTTATTTCCTAATAATTTATAATTATAACTTTATTATTTTAAAGATTTAATAAAGCTTTAAAATATTCGAATATTTATTTAGAAAGCTTTTTAATAAGTCTGTTTATTAATATTTAATTTATAGCTAAATAAATTATTTCGAAACTTTTTTTAATATGTTTTTAACGAAGCCATATATTTTAAATATCGATATAATAAAGCTTAATATTAATCTTAAGTTTTTTTTTAATAATAAGCCTAATTATTTATTAATTATTATAAAAAATCCTTTACGGCTTTTTAAAATTTAAAGTAATATTTTAAAATAACTATTTTAAAATTATACTTTTTTTAATTATATATTTAAAAGCTATAATTTTAGCTTTAATTATTAAAGTAAATATAATATTTTACTTAATAGCTTTTTATATAATAGTACCCCTAAAAAAGGATATAATATACCTATAAAAAATTTTTCGAAATTCCGTATTATCAGTTACGGGAGGTACGTACCTGTGGTGCACAGACCACCTGTTGCTACGTACTCCCGTATGTCAATCGGTAACGGCACGGCAGAATGGTCACCGCCCGGCGGGGCACCCGGCTTAAGTTTTCTGAGCAATTCCCATAGTCCGAAATAGCTTTCCTCCCTATTTATTTATAAATATACAATTGGTACTTATACTAGAGCCCTGCCTCTAGCTATAGTAGTCTATACGTGAGTTTATTTGTAAAAAAAGCGTTACTTATAATAATTAAAGCTTACTTTTTAAAGCTTTTATTTTTATACCTAATATTTAAAAAGCGCGTAATATATAAATAATAGATTACCTAATTTGCTATTGCTATATATTTTAAGCTTAGGTTAATAAGGAAATAAAAGAGTTATATTATTATATAAACTATATAAGGATATATTATAATTGCGGTATATAAAATCGATTTTATATATTTTTGGTATTTCTTAATTTATTTTTTCGAAGTTTGCCTTTTATATTTAAAAAGCTTGGCGTATTATAAAGGAATTGCTAAAAACTAACTATTATTAGTTAAATTAAAACGTAAGGTAATTTTATCGATATAAAAATTATGAAATAAAGTAATCGACTTTTGCTATCGATTTTTTAATACCCTAATTTTTAAATACTAAAAGATCTTTTTTTACTCCTTAATTTCATATATTTTTTTTATAGCCGTAATTAATTTAATAACTTTTATTTAATACTAACGCTTAAACAATAATAAAAAATTGTTTATATAAAAAATTACGAAGATTTTTTTCCCTTTTATATAAAAAAGGTAAGGCTTTTTAAGGGAAATAATAAGGCTTAATATTTTAAAAGTGGTAGCAAATTTATTATATTATAATAAAGGTAATTTTTTTAAGTTATATAAAACTTATAAAATCTTAACGTATTTTTTATTAATTTTAAAGCTATTAAAAAGCTTATATATTATAAGCTTTAATTTATTATATAAAATATTTAAAAACGCGCTTTTAATATTATATTAAAAAACTTTAAAATCGAATTTTATAACGAACGTTATTATTAGCCTAAAAGATTTTATAGCGAGCGTAATAACGTATATATTTTAAATTATTCCTTTTTTTTAAAAAATTCCCGCGTATTATTATTTTGGCTTTATAAAGCTTTAAATATTTATTTTTATTAAATTTATAAATAAACACTTATTTTAGGGATAATAAGCGGTATTTAATACGCTTTTAATTAATAACTTTTTAAGTTTTTAGGCGTAAAAAATTCCTGATTTCTTTTTTAGCGTTTTTTTTAAAACGATCTCCTAAAAGGTAAATGTTAAGATTTTTTTAAGTTTTCGGGGAAGCTTTAAAAAAATTATCTCGGTATACGCATAGCTTATTTAATATAGCTTTTAAACGATCTACCTTATTTTAGTATATTATTATTACGATTATTATATATAGTATTTTATATTGCCGATTTTTTTTTAAATAAACTTATAGATAAACTACTATAGCTAGAGGCAGGGCTTTAGTATGGGTACCAATTATATATTTACAGATAAATAGGGAGAAAAGCTATTTCGGATTATAGGAATTACTTAAAAAACTTAAGCCGGGTGCCCCGCCGGGCAGTGACTGTTCTGCCGTGCCGTTGCCGATTAACATACGGGAGTACGTAGCAACAGGTGGTCCGTGCACCACACAGGTACGTACTTTCCGTAACTAATAGCCTATAGTTAATTAGATATATAAGTATTTAAAAAGTCTAATTAGCTTAATTTATTAAATAAAATAATCTTATTATTCTTATAAAATAATATAGTAAAGGCTATAAATCTTTGTTTTTTATTTTTAGTACTTTAATTAAAATTTTCGGGGTTTTTACCTTTTATTTGCCTGCTTTTTTTTATAATAAATAAATAGATTTTTCGATTTCGTTTTTTTAATATTAAGTAATTACCGGCTTACTATTAAATTTTGTGCCGGTAATTTATATCGTCTTTCGGCTATTCGCTTAATTTTTAACGATTACGCGAGTTTTTAATGCCGAGCTTCTCGGTAAAATATATCTTTTTTAAAAACTAAAAATTTTTATTATTTATTAATAATCGAATAATAATTATCGATTCGGCATTACTATAATTTTCTATATTTATTTCGATATTTATCTCTTAGTTAAAACTTAATTATAAAACTTATTTAAAGTTAAACTTTAAGGTTTTACGGGAAATTAAAAGTTTATATAGCTAATTTTCGGTAAGATTATTTTTTGATAACTTAATAATAATTAAATTATTAACGATTTTTTTAAGCGCGTTTATTTCCGACTTTTAACCTTATATTTTTTCCAAAATTTCGGGTTTTATAATAAGCTCGTCCCTTATTTAATTAATCTAATTAAATCCTAATTTTATTTCCGGAAGCTTAAAGTTTTCTTATATATTTAGTATTTTTATAATTTGTAATAATTATTTAACATTTTCTATTTTTATTAATTTATCGGCGAAAGCTTAAGGTATTAAAAACTTTTACTTTTTTTACTTTAGTAAATAATATAAATCTTTATCGAACCAAACGTTCTTTATAGTAATTACCTAATTTAAGTTCGGGATTTAAATACGGTATATATTAAAAGTTTTATAGCTAATTAAATATCCGATATATTTTTTAAATTCGATTTTAAATAATTTCTTCTTTTTTCCGGCCGTACGCTCTATTTTAAACAGGTAAACTTAACAGTTATAAGCGTATATATTATTTTAACTAAGCCGTAAATTGCTTGTTAACGTTTATATAATTGTTAGGTTATATTATTTAAAATATTACCTAAATTATAAATCGAATATTTTATAAGGAGTACGTAAAGTTTTGTTTTAAAATAGTAAAATATTATATAAATAGGCTATAATTTATACGTTTTTTAGCTAAAGCTTTTAAAAGAGCCTAGCTTTTATTTTTATTTTAATTAATTTATTAATAATTTTTTAACCAGCTCGCTCGCTATTTTCTATAGGCTTTTTAATATATAATAAGGGAAATTTAAAATTTATCCTTTTTTCTTAAGCTTAAAACTAATAAATAATATATCCCTTAAATTTAATTATAACTTTCTTATTATCGCTATAAATCTTATAAATCGGTACTTTATATTATTTATAAATCTTAATTTCGAATTATTATAAAGTCCCGAAAATATATAATTAAGCCTTATTTTTTAGCGGGATAGTAAAAATTATTCCGTTATATTTATTTTTTATTATAAATATTTATTCCGATTTTTCGTGCCTTTTTTTAAAGTCGAAAAGATTTTATAAAATCCTTTAAAAAAAACGGGGTAAAAAATATTTTAATCGGCGTTATAATATTACCTAACAAGCGTAGGTTATAATATAATAAAAACATTTTATTTATTTCGTATTATTAATTTTTATATTTTATATATTTATTATTTAAGCTTTTAGCGTTACTAGTTTTAAATAACTTAACTAAATATATTATAAAGCTTTAAAATTTTTTCTCGGGCGTACGGGATTTTTAGAAGGTTGTTATAGCTTATTTTTTTTTATTATAAAAAAAGCTAATATTTTTATTACGTTTTATTTATTTTTTTTAAATAAGGTAATACTAATTATTATAAGTTTATTATAATATAAAAAAAGCTTATTATATTTAATAAAAACTAAGTTATACTTTCGAAAAAGTTTTTTAAATATAACGTTATAATTTATAATACCGTACCGTAATAAACAATCGAGTTTGTAATATTAAATCCCTATATCCCTTAAACAAACTTCCGAAATAATATTTATATAGAATTTTTTAACAAATATTACATTAATAAGTTTAAAATCTTAAAACTTTTTTTTCCCTTTAACTTAAAAAATTTTAGGGAAAATCTTTTTATCTCGTTTAATAATAAGGAAGTTTAAAATGTTTATTTTTATTACTTTATTATTTTAAATAAGTTAAAAGTTCTTTAGGATTATTAATATTACGTTATTAACTAAATAAAAAGCTTTATAATTATTAACGATAATATATTCCGAGAGTGGGTATTTTTTAAATCTTATTATAATATAAAAGCCCGGTAATCCTTTAAGTTTAAAATCTTTAATAAGGTCGATTATTATTCCTATAAAATAATTAGGGACTATTAAATTTTAAAATCTTTTTTTAAATTTTTAACCCTTTCGATTACTTTTATTTTATAAGCCTTATTTTATTTGCTATCTCTAAAAATAAATCTTATCTACCAGGTTTTTTTACTTAAAAAGTTTAAAGCGTTTTTTAATCTCGGCTATATAAGACTTTTTCGGGATATCAATAGTTTTATTGCTTTTTCTAATAATAGCGTATTATAAAATTACATATAATTTAAATATTTAGCGATATAAATATTCTTTAGTTAGTAAATAAAAGTATGGTTACTTATTTTAAGTTCCGGAGTTATTATTAAGCTTACTTAAAAATTTACTATCGGTAGATTTTCATTTAAGGTCTAAATTATTAGGCTATTTTCCGAACGTAATAAAAAGGCCTAAAATTTTATTTTAAACCTTTAACTAATTTTTATATAATAAAGCTCCGAACTAATTTCTATATTAAGCTAATATAATTAGTCGATTTCTTAAACAATTATTTTTAATTATATTACCGAGCTTTTTTATTACTTAATTAAAAGCTAAGCGAGCTTTTATTATATTAAAAAAATTCTTAACCGTTAATACTCCGTTAATTTTAAAAAGCTCGTAAGTTTAAGCGTTTATAAAAGCTCGATATTATTTCGCGTATTATTTATTAGGCTTAACCGAGCTTTTTTTAGCCCTAATTAATATTTATCGATAGGTTTTTAATATTATAATTCGAGTACTCGCTATCGAAGGTACTAAAAAGCTTTTTAAAGCTTTAACGATATTTTAAACTATAATTATTTCTTTTTAAAAGCTTATAGTTATTACTAAAGTTTTTAAATTAAAGTTAACTATTTTAAATACCTAATTTTAAATTACGTTATAACGCCCGTAATTGCTATTTTAATTAGTAGCGGTAATATTATAAACTTTTGCCTAGTTTTTAAAGCTTTTTATTACCTTTTTATCGGTAGGCTCGGAAAGCTTTTTTAAAGCTTATAAACGGCTTAATTCTAATAAAGCTTGCTATTTTTACAGGCTTTCGTTATAAGGTCGGAAGATTTTTATAACTTTTATAGCCCTAACTTCCTTAAGTATAAGTGCTACTAAAAAGAAAGCGTAAGATTTGTTATAGTTAAAAACATTTAGGTTAATTAAATGCTATACCTTATAGATTTTACAGTTAGCCTTTAATTAGATATACTATTTAAGCCAGCTATAATTATCCTTAAAAAGCGTAATAATAAAGATTAAATCGGTTATTAAAAATATAGTATTAAGCTCGTTTATAGTTCGAAAAACTGTTATAAAAAAAAAGTATAAAAAATAAAATAGTTCAATTTTAATAAGTAATTATTAAAGAGTATTAGCCTTAAGCGTTAACCGGGCTTGTAACTATTATAGTTATAGTATATATAAAGATTATTTAAGTGCTGCCGTAATTACTCTCGTAAAATTATATAAAAATCTAAAATCCGAAAGATTTTCTAGTTATAGAAGATCTCTTTTTAAGCCTATGGATCTCGGAGCAATATTGCTCCGAGATCCATAGGCTTAAAAGAGATCTTTAATACCCATATTATCGTGACACAAAGGATTTGCTAAATGTACCGCCTCCCAATTCAATAACGAAGTGTGCTGTCTAAGGTGTGTAACAGTCTTAGAAGATCGAGCTAGAAAGTTACTCTCGATCCTTTTCTGTTACAATCTCAATATCAGTGGATCTCTCCAAGCTATCAACATCCGTGTGAGCGTGCCAATGAACATCGTACATTCGGAAGATTCCGAAGAACGCTGCACCGCTAATAGCCATTGTACCTGCTAGAGCCGAGTACAAAGCCACCAGCCAAGGATCTTTGGATACTGGTCCGAGAGCCATACCAAGCGCGGATCCCAATGCTGCTGTAAATTGCTCGAAGGCTTTCACTAGAGCCTTCATATTGGTAGGGGCCTCCACGTACGTGAACTCATTCAAGGCCACGAAGCCAAATATTTCACCAACTGCGAGGAGAAGGTACAGTGGGATCTGAGCCCAGGCACTGATCTCATTGGGCCGGTAGAGAATTGTGTTACCATCCGTGGCAACGATGGCGGCTTCGCAGGCTAAAGGCTGCGAAAAGCATGGCATGCGGCTGTAGATGAGTTTTTGAATACCAGCCGCATAAGCCATCGACAGTGCCAGCAAAATGAAGGCAACGGTCATTCTCGTGATTGGCCCGAAAGAAATACGGCGGCGGGAGAGAAACGGAAAAAGCCATATTTGAATTAAAGGATTAAAAATGATATAAAAAATTGCGTTGAAAGATTGGACCGTATCGTTCGAAATTCCAGATAATTCCATTTGGCTGGCCTGGGAAATGATGTTGTTGGTCGTCTGATTGAAACACAAATAGAAAATTGTGAAACAGATAACCACGCGACAGGCTCGGAGTCCACGGCGGATTTCTTGAACAAATGCTGATGTCCACGGAACTGATCGATTGTGATGCAGTCTCTGATGCAACGGATCGGCTGCCGTAAGGTGGAATCTAGATCGAGCCGCTAGGATGAGAACCTTCGCTGTATGAGGCAGCACATTGCCTTGAGCAGGAAGTTTTGCTGAAGACACGAAGTCAATAGTGGCACCTGAAGAGTTTGGTGAACATACTCAGCCGACCATTCCATACTACAAATGGCACTATAGATGCACTTAAGAAGCACAAGGGTAATAGATAGGCAGCCCAGAACCCGATCCGCTCTTCCAGGGAAGTCGTAGCGAGTGTAGCTAATGCCGCAATATTTATCATCCTATTCAGCTAGTGAGTACAGGTCGAGGCGATGTCGGCGATGGGAAATAGCTAACCAATAGAAAGCATTGAATACATATTGTATAGTAAGTTTTGGATCTGTTACAACCATCTCTCCGTTTCCGTCACAAATAACTCGTGAATTTGTCACGGGTATCTGGTCGCCTCGATAGGAGTTAGCCAGTTTGCTGGTAAATGATTCGTACAGGCGCTCACCTAGAAATGGAAATATAACGGCTGTCGTACCTCCCTGTCCTAGGCCAATAAGAAACATAGCAGCGATAATCCCACCCAAGGAAGTGTTTTTAGTCTTGAGTGCAAAGGGCAGAGCCGTTATGAACAGCACTATTTCACCTACTACGAAGATACTAGAGATAATAAGCAGAAAACTTCTAAATAGGACATATATGATAAATACATCAGGCTGACAAGTAGTGTCTTGTATCGCCCAAGCCATGAATCGGATAAAATCGCAAAAGGCAATGGTGCTAGATAGCTGAAGAATAGGAATGCATTGTTAATGATTGTTGCCGTAGATTGCCCAAACCCAAGCGCACCGGGAGGAAAATTTCCAGGCGGGTTCTGTAGATAATTCTCTAGTATGTGTTAAAGTGGATGCTTCGTAAAAATCAGAATCCAAGTTGCTCTTACGCCATGGCACCGTGGTACCGTAAAACGCGAAGCGTTGTGCAGCCCCTATAAAGGCTACAAGCCATACTATTACAGGGACATTGTCTGCCACATGTCGAAGCTTTGCAAAATCATCTGCTGTTGCTTCTCTAGGATGGGGTAATCTCGTAATAGAATCCAATCCGGGCGCAGTCACCGTGGCTTCGATTGACCTCTCATCTTGCGCAAGAGATGATAAGGCGGGTGAATGACTAGAAGGCTTGACTGACTTGCACGGAACTGACATGGTACATGATCTCTGGACACAATGAACGCTGCCCTTGAATGTAGCTGGTATAAGATGAAGCCGATATTTAGATATAAAGGTATAATAACATGCAATATAGTTTGTTAGATAAAGCGTCGTGACTCCTGCCTGTAATGACGAGTTCGGTCTATTTATATTGTTTATTTCTATGATCGCCGACATGACTTGTCTAACCGATGCAGACTGTGCTACCGCATGTCAATAAATGTCTTGCTAACCTAGCTCGAAGTCTTCATGAACTTTTGGACACTGCGAATCAAGTGCTTCGTTGCTGGACTAAAAATTTCGGCCAAGATTATACGCGCATCCTAATTAGGCAGCTCATAGGATGGAAGTCCTACCAAGAGGCTGGCTCTGGACCAGGGTCCTTGAATAAGGGTTTTTTTTCGTAGACAGGAGTGTAAGGCTATAAGCTATCTGCAGTGTTTGCAGCTAACTTTTGCTCCTTACTTTCCTTGATGCATTAATTCTCAAGGATCTTAGCTTAAGATATTGTGTACCTACATGCAGACTCTGGTTGTTAGGTAGAGGCCATGAGCCACCAAAGATAAGAAAAGCAATGTGAGTGAGATTCACGGACGTGGGGAAAACTTTCCATGGTGTTTCGTGCTAACATAATCTTGATCAAGTACACAGAATGGCTACTGAGAGGCACCACAGCGAGGCCATCAAGTCAAAGATATCTTGATTTGACAAGATTGGACTTAATTAGACTTAAATTTACTCGAGTATATTTTCCCAAGCCTCAACCAACTCAGGTTGTCACATACAGAAACCTCGACAATAATCAAATATATTGAGGATTACCTATATGCATATCTTAGTAATCTTATTTTAGGTATCGTAGCAATTTCCTGGTGTTTTTTTATTTTAAAGTTGAAGGCGGTTATCTCTTGGTTACCCCTGCTAGCTACCTATATGTATTGGCGACGTCAGATTTCTTGTCGCGGGCTTACGCTTTAGGCCGATTCAAGCCGATTTGTTAGGTTACAATAGGGTTGTACGCAGTACACTGTAAGTGTTGGGTTTGGGAGGGAGGCTGAGTAGAGGCAAAAGGTTGTCTTAGACGTGGAGGATCTCCTCGAGCTACCTAGGTAGCTACTGTAATTCATCTAATTAATAAGTGCGGGGGCACAGGCCACCCCTACAACACCTAATATACTAAGTACCAAGGTTACCTAACAGTACCTAGCAGCCTAGGTAGGAGGTAGACGTCGGGCACCTGGGCAGTCCCTTATTCATCCGGCGCTCGGGGAAACAATGGAACCGAGAGCACATCGGGCCTGGATCCAATGTACGGAATATATGTAGAACTACATGTAGGTTATGACTTTCCGAATAACTAGCCAACAACCACTTAACACTACGCAAAGAATATAACACTCAATCAGTCAATTAGTTGCGATACAGGGTGGCTGGTAATTAGGTAGCTGGGATGCCCCACAACTGTTGCTCTATTAGGTATGGGCTATCCCCCACGAGGACTCCAGTGATGATACTTCCCTAATAATAAATGCTATGATACTCGTAACCTGCGTCTATTTCAACAACAATCGCACGCACAATAACTGTGATATTATCATGAACATTCCCGAGATTTTTCTTCAGGAGTTTTTAGGTCAAGTTAAGGAGTAGGTATCGTCAAGCCAAGCAAAAGAAGCGTGACTTGGCTTGACTTGATTTGATAGCATGTTGACTAAGTGAGACCTATAAGATCGATAAAGAAGTAGGTACAATCTGGTAATCCCTTAGATTACCTTTTGGACGAAACCCGCCCCCCGAACAAAGACATGAAGAAACAATACTTACGCAAGCTCATAATCGAAGTCTCTCCTGACCCTGCTGGCTAATTGCAGGGCTTCCTTGCGACTCTTTCGACTGATGATTGAGAAGTAAGCTAAAAAGCTTAATTGGACTGCATTTGGCCCTTGTAGTTTACTTCCCCCCTTTTTCCACGTCATACAATCCGCCACAGAAGCATTAAGCTCTTCGAATTTTTGGAGAAATCCTTTACAGGCCTCGTCAGTTTTCATGATTCCCTCTCTATCTTCTGGCATTATAGCGATTACAAGCCACCACTGTGGCCCTCGCTTGAAAGGGTGCGCCAGTGAACGAAAGCGCTCCATATCTCCAATGGCGTATAACATATCTAAAGCATAATAATCGACGCCGTATGTCAAGTTAGAGGCAACATTTCCATAGTAGCCTGGGGGTCTAGCGTTGATTTCGTGGAGGTAAAAGCTCGGTGTCTTGCTCTCTACCCTATTCTGCTGATCTTCGATGAGGTCTTCCACTCCATTGCAAACAGCATATCTCATGTGGGAGTATCTGACGCGGCCTTCGCAGTTGAACACTCCATGTTTAAAGCCTTGTCGCAACAGTGTTTGATGCAGAGAGCTTCGAATCACATCAATCTCAATCTGTGGTAGCTGAGACGGCAATACCATTGATGTTTCTTGAAAAGAATCGTTCCATTTATTGTGCTTCTGGTCAGCCATGCTGGGAAAGTCATCTGCAACTTCGAAAAAAATAATGTCCCCATTCAAGAGAACAATATTGGCGTCGATCTCGGGGCCGTCGACGTACGATTCTATCATAACGTCGCCACGTTGAATTGGGGTTCTACGGTGTCGTTCTGAGGCCTTTTCAACCGCCTGCACGAGCTCTTTTTCAGCATGAACTTTCGAAATGCATTCGCTAGCCCAGCCTATGCAGGGTTTAACAACCACAGGGTATTGAATTGGGGGATATTCGTTCGAGGAGAGACGGCCTTTCAGGTGATCGATATCTGGCACCCGGAACGCAGTCACTTCCGAGTCTGGCTCCATCTGCCGCGACTTGAATTTATCCGCTGCAGTTGTAAATGACTCCAGGGGCGAGGTTGGGAGTCCGAGCTTCTCACAAGCCTGAGCAACACCGACCATACGCTTGTTGCTGACGGTAGTAATACCATGTATCGGCTTCCCATAACTGCGGATGGCGATGAGAAGGCGGTCTACAAAACCTTCGTCAGGGTCAAGATTAGCAGGAATGAAGCCTTCACGTATATTATCCCATTGAGGATGTTGTAGCCAGTGTCCCTCTTTGTCGACAATCACAATGGCGATACCTAGTACATAAGCCGCGTCCCAAATGCGCCTACTGTGGTCCATATTGTATCTCCCTCTCACGTAGGCGAGTCGTTTGAAGGGGGGACAAGATGGAGAGATCCAGGGGAAGGACAGACGACTGTCAAGTTCCGCTTCAGTACCGTCCAACGCATCAATGTCTTTAACAACCATTCCGCCCACTGCATAGGAGAGGATTCGAGAAAGTAGTGACGCATGAAGACCATCTCCATCTGACAAGTCCAAGCCATTAATATCTTGACGAGGTTTCAGGAAACTTTGCGCTGCAAGTACGGCGTCGAATCCATCCAGACGCCGCTGTAGAAAATCGGACAGTACACAGAAGCCTGAACGATCGGGAAGGATAAATTTGACCATAATAGCGTCGTCCCAACCTCCAGGCTGTTCTAATCGTTTTAAGGTGTCGATTACAAAGCCACACCATGGCAAGGTGCTGTCCAGATAGATCGGGCCGGATTCGGGGTTATTGTATTTCCTGCTTGCAATGGAGGATTGCGTCTTGACGACGTTTAGATCAGGCTTCCAATTGAGGATCAAATCTAAAGTCCGACAGTGGCGTTGTGCCGAGCTTTCATTCATTTTCCAGCAGGCTGGAACATTATCTAGAACTAGGTAAGCAAAGCTGTAAGAGTCATGCTATTATAATGCATACGCTCATTGCCTAATAAATTCAACGCGAATATGCAAGTATATGCCATTGCCCTGGTGAAAGCTTATCAGCTAAGTCCCAAGGACTGACTTCTGGGATCCTTAAGCGAGTAATTTAAGGTAAAGTGTGGTAGGGAATTTTCCAAGGTAGTCCCCCTTGATACTAAAAGACGAAAACGGCCTACATGGCTGTCATCACCAACATTTCATGCATCCTCCCGAACAGAGAGGCCTCGTATAGGCTTAACTACCGCTGTAGGCACAGCATATTACTACATTGTTATCCTAGACCTAGGATTCGCTCAGTCATCGCGACTCGATATGAGCACTTGCAGACTTAAGAACGCAGTGTAACCGTGCAACTACAGGTTCTTAATGTAAGGAAGCCGTCACCACTTGAATCTTGATTCAAATAACAGAGGACGATAGAAGGTATATTACTTAGATTGATCGCTGACTAACTAAAAGAGAGTCTATCTAGGGGGTTGGCGACTTGAAGTCTTTTATCTCTGAATAGCCTCTTTTAGCAGGGATGGGTCGCCAAGCCACTAATTCCTCTTGGCGACACTCTGTTTACGTGACTAACGGTTGCGGGGGTATTCAGGAATGAGAGGTTGTAACACTTGACATGTAGCGATCGGATTCTCATGTGGGTGGATTAACAATTGGCTTACTGACTAGATAGGTAGAGTGGGATGGTAAATTATTGCTAGATTGCTCATCTATGCTCATCGGCTAAAGCGTTACTCGCAGGTGTCCTTCCTCGCCCAATTTCGATGCGGTGCTAGGATTGGTGCCCCCCCAGACTTGGGAGTGAATGTAGGGGATCCCAGTATTTCCATTGACGGCTCGCATCTTTACTACCAGGTGAAAAGAACGTCGAAAGTCCCGTATCTCTATCGTACGACTCAAATGAGCACGCCAGTCTTTTACCCCCGCCACCAGGTAAGTTGACGACAAAATTTGGGGTCATGAATCCCGCTGTCGAGCCGCGTATCAATGCTTCGAGTCTCAGGATTTCATGCAGCGGGGTGCGCATATCCTCAATCCCACGTACCATATCACCCTGGAAAACGTAGTACTGAACGACAGTTAGACAAGACTTCAAGAATTGACCATTTCAACGAAAGGAGGTACTCAAATCTTACTGGCTGAATGTTCATTGAGGAAAGCTGATTTATCAATGACTTCATCGTGTCGACGTGGTTGTTGACACCATTCAAAAGAACAGTCTGGTTCCTTACTGTAACACCTTCTTCAAATAATCTCTGTGCTGCCACTCTGGTAATCCAAGTAATCTCGCGAGGGTGATTGAAATGTGTATGGAGAGCAACGCTCTTTCCAATTTTCCGGCCTCGCTGTGAGAGTTCTATTATGACGTTGGCCCATTCATCCTTTGGATCAATAAGCCTACTTGGACAAATGGCAACCCCTTTGCTGGCAATTCGGACTCGTAGGATATGCGGAATACCAAGAAGACGCAATCCGATACTTCGTAGTTGATCCGGGCTTAGACTGTAGATGTCGCCACCAGAGACTAGAATATCTGCAAGGGCCGGTGTGCGCTCAATATAATCAAACATGGTATCCCATTTCTTTTGTATAGGGAGGAATTTTGTTTTTTTGACCGTTTTAGTATCGGCCCCCACAGTATACGATCGTGTACAGCAACGACAATACACTGGGCATACTGAGCTTGCTAGTGTGCTTGTTAGTAGTTAACTGGTGATATAAAGCTGCTACCATACCGAGAAATACAGCCTTGTCTGGGTACCTATGAATAATACCCTTTACTGGAGAGTCGCCAGTCTCGTCTAGAGAGTCTAAGACAAGCTCTGGGTGGTCCAGTTGGATACGAGATCCTAGAGGGATGTACTGCCGCACAATAGGATCATGAAGAGGATCTGACCAGTCAATCAGACTGAGCAGATGAGGAGTAAGCCTAATGGCCATAGGAGCCTGCTGTATCCCAGATTGGATATCATCCACGAGTTCATTTGCCGTTTTTGGGCCTGCTTCAAATCCATTGCTCCAAGGGAGAACATCTGGGAGAAGTGGTCTCATAAATAGAGATAGGTGACGAATATTGTGGACCGAATTCTCGATCTGAAGAGGAGAGATCAATAGCAATCGAAGTTTGGAGAAACACACCTTACCTGCCATTGATAACTTATGAAATCGTCCTCACTCACGTCTGACCAGACAGGTAGCCGCTTCCAGTAAGCATGACAAGAAGCCGAATGCTGATTCACTGATAGATGGCGATGTGCACAAGATGCCCTCGGTTTTTGAGCACCATTGCGGGAATAAACTTGGAGATATGACGACACCCTCTTCACACTCATTGGTAAAAGCATGACTTAAAAATAGTTCACTGCAACTATGCCGGGGACTAATTTTAGTTGAACAATATATCAAGACAATACTCAAATGGCGAAATCAAACTAATTATAAAAACGATTAGTTCGAGAGTCCTATGTGCGAACAGGTTACCATTGAATATTAATTGACACCTGTACACAAGTCCCGGGAACAAAATGCATATCCCGTACATGAGCAGAAGCACTTGCATGCAGATTATAATGCTGATGATACCAAAATAAGCATTTGCATGAGCATATGCATGTTGTATAGACAGTATGGTGTGCATGCCAGAGCCCATATGAAGACTTGAACGATTCCGCGCTCATGTGGCTAAGTGTCTGACTCAGTCCTTCTCATACTTGGCATACTCCAAAAACCCCTGCCTGTATCAAAATATCAATTACTAGTTGAAACCACGAGAATAAGTTGGATAGTGTCCGCATGTATACGAATCAAGACACTTTGATAGACAAACATAAGTCAGTCAGGGCCACAGAAATTGGCATGGTCTGGCAGTCATTTACACGCTTTTCACAACAAAATTGCCCAGATGAGCTGCAAGGCCGTCATAAATTGTAATACCTATAAAAGTACTGCATCTATTCTATGGTATTTTTCTATCTATTGCAACTGCTCATGTCCATGTCTCTCTCTTTCTAATGGATAAGCACAGCAATTAAGTGGCTTCTTCTACTCCTAGCCTACACACAACAATTCTATTAGCATTATGTAGCAAAGCCGTTACCACATGTCTTAATTTGAAATAACACAAGGCGTAGAAGGGTGAAATACTTAGATTGATCGCTGGCTAGAAAAAAGAGTCTATCTAAAGGTCGGCGAACTAGAGCCTTATATAGCCGAGTAGCTTCATAGGGACAGGGGTGGTTGCCGAAAGCCTTAGCGTGCTTGGCAACCACCCTGGTCAGTAATTATCACAGCCACACATCCCTGTAATCCGTCATTGTCCGACAAGGTCACTTATAAGTTATCTGATTATTGGAAGAGTGATTAGCCGCATGAAGCAGCATTAAAACCTCTGAACGCTCTCGATAGCTATTAGAAGCGATATCGAAAACGGTCTCCCCCTTCTTATTTTGTCTCTGGAGATTGAACATCCCAGTCTCAAGGAGCAACTGCAATACTTCAATATATTCTCTCGGATGAGCCAGCTCTATATGATTCGCTCTGATAAAACCATGCAAAGGTGTATTACCTTCATTATTTGTCTCGTTTATATAGTCTTTAGCATATGGTAATAACAATCTCCAAATATCGGCATTGGGACGTTCACGGCATGCTGCCTCGTGAAGAGCGTTATTGCCATGCCGGTCGGCAATTTCGATAGCGGCGCCTTTGTTGGGTTCCATAAGAAGCTTGATAATATCGGTAGACGCACACTTCGTGGCCTGACAAAGTGGCGTCCTGCCATTAGAATCTTGATAATTTATTTGCTCAGTGTTCATATGCTGCAGGAAAAAGATGACGGCGGGTTTGTTGTTATATTTGCATGCCTCACCGAGACCATTCTGTTCGATTTTTTTTGCTAACAATGGATGGAAGGAGGATGCGGCCGACGTCATCGGCATCCGAAATCGTGAAAAAATATTCATATAAACTCGGAGCATCGCGATTGATCAAAGGCCGTTGGATAGCAAACCGCAGTGTACCATGCCCTGAACATGGATATTTTCGCTCAGAATTCCATAAGATGAATAAGTCTAGCACTTCCCTCTCAACTGAGTTGATGGCCAGTGCCATATGACTCTGAAAAAGAGGCCCTTTGACAAAATCGACTCTGTCCTCCTCTGGTGCCATGTCAATTAGATCATGAAATAACTTTACATTATTTGTTTTGGTCGACTCTCCTAGTGCCGTAAAATTTGGCTTCTTATCAGACATAGCCATATATACTTTGCACCCTTTCGTAATGAAGTATTGACATAGGTGGTTATGGCCGTGTCTTGTTGCTAGGATTATCGGTGTCAAGATACCCGTCCCGTTCGCTGAAATTGTGGGATCCATCCCCTGCTCTATGCAGTATTTAACTCGCTCAAGATCTCCTGCAACACATGCGGACGACATATACGATTTATTCTTACGCATAGGCGAAGGAAACATGTTCTCGGCGTTGTCGTGACTAGGATGGGAGGCCTGGAGGTGTCGGTGCAAGTCACGCTGTGTTGAAAACCCAACAGAGCGACGAGTACAACCGTCAGTGGGACAGAAAAACCCACAGTCATGTGCAGAAACATGGAGATCTCGGGTTTCTCGGTCTGAAAAGCCTTCGAGGAACATCCGGCACTGCGTCTTGGGGCATTTGAATCGAGGTTCCCCGTTCAACAAAAAGAATGTCTTTCTTGTTCTTCCATCCAGCTCCTGGGGCCTGATGACCTCTGTTACCTTTCGTATTGAACGACAGCGTTGCTCCAGGAGACTTAAGCAAGCCGCGAGCCCAGAGTCTTCCAGGAAATTTCGGAGCTCAAGCAGATCCACAGTCATAATATCGAAATCCAGTTCGACATCTTGAAGGTCCAAAAAACACCCACGAATTTCCGAAGTTGGTGACAGATTGTGGGACATAGTTGAGTTATATCTCCGAATGCTAGACGAATGTGATGCTGCCATGTTTCAACTGTATAGTCATGAAAGCCATAAAAGCCGGTCAAGGCTACTTGTAAGATTTCTTCATCGGATATGTCTTCTCTGAACGGCGGAGACGCCAAATAAGCAGACGAGAAAAGAGCTATATCAGCGTTGTGTTGAATGACGTTGACACGCTCAGTCTGAATCAAGTAGCTGATGAGCCATTAGCCACCTCGTCATTAAAAAAAAGGAGATTGTTGAACCCTACCGTCGGGCTGTGTCATGGACAATGTTAATAATAAGCTCTGTCCCTTTTAGTTCATTATCCCTTTGATCTGCCTCTATGAGAGACCCGCATAGGTCCTTGCAGCTATCGGCGCATCGTTTTCTAGGATTGCAGGAGCCCTTCTGAGCATCAACACATAACAGGCATTGAATCTCTCTCCACTTCAATGGTCTTGCTGCGCATGTCACCCAGTTAAGTATCTTTCCAGCTGCGTCTCTCTGTGAACGAGAGCGTGTAGGTCGATCAAGGATTCTAGTAATAACACGTTCATACCTATTGATCAAAACACAAAATTAACAGATATTTGGGGGATCCTCGTACAATGAAGAACTTACGCGGCACTTAGACCCTTAGGAAAATTAACCGTGAGCTCCTCATCCAGCTCAGCTGCAGATACCTGAGCCATGAGGTTGTCCATAACCACTTTTGTATAGAGAAACATTCCTGTGTATCTTGTATAAGTCATCAATCCAAGTAGTTTGTACTTCGTACTTTCTTCGGGGCTTTTCTTACCCTCAGATGTTGCCGTGACCTTCTTTATGATTTCGGCTTCTTCTTGGGGTTCGAGATCAAATCGGTGCCCTATTGCTGACACGCGCGTTTGGGTAAATGCGTGTATGTCGTTCAAGTGGTCTTCGAGTATATCGAGTTGGATTGACGGATACCCAGACAACAAACGATCAAGTGTTCCGTCTCTTTGTCCTGATACTAATAAGCAAATATTGGAGCCCATTTTCAAGCCGTCAGAAACGATATAAGTTAGGAACCACTTCAGAATGCGCGTGGCCTCGCTCGGGCTATCATCATCAGGGCACTCATCCAAACCATCAAGGATGATGAAACATCGATTCTGACTCTTTAGCAGTTCTGCAGCAAACTCTTTGAGCCTATACGAACTCCGAGCTTCTGATATGCTTATTGAGTGATACTTCTGGTAGAAGGCCTCAGCCAGCGTGCTATCTTCTTCCAGAAGTTGAACCAGCAAGGCTCGCAGTAGGCATGCGAATGACTGCATGGTATCACTCTGATGTTTGAAATAGAAGAATAGACAGGGACTACGATGTATTCCTGCAGAGGATTGTAAGTGGTTTACTATTTGTGATGCAAGCGTTGTTTTCCCTCGGGTCGTGTTAGTTATTTCAACAGTGTAGTGTAAGAAGTGCCACCCACCAGCTCCTGGCATGCCATTTATGTAGAGCACAGCATTGGTCAAATCTTGAGCAGTTTTCCACCTGACGAACTCGGGTTTATTCAATATCCAGCTTCCCGAGTCAATATGGCAGTGTTCTAAGGTAGAGTGTTGGTCGTCTTTATAATCAGGCGGGCCCAGCTTCTGAGTTATCATACTGATTTCCCGTAGGCGAGCTTCCTTTTCCTCCTTCGCCTGAATTCTATCTTCCTGCATCTTGACATCATATATTTGGTTTGACAGCCGTTTAGAAGTTTCCTGGATGTCTCTTGAAAGCTTGTCGAATCGATCATCCACGTGATGACGACTGGTTTGTATCTCTACCACAGCTGCAGTAAGCCTTTCATCTAGCAGCAAAGCTCTGTGGCGCTTGAGACTTTCGATAATCGGTCTGAACCTTGTACGGAACGTCTTCCATGTCGAGTCAAATAGTGACCTCCAACCTTTACAGGGGATTAGTATCAGTTCTAACGAACACTGCGATGTTTCTGTTCAATCACCTGGCCTTGCAAAAACTTCCAACGCGCTTTTATGGAATTCAAGAATGTCACAAAAAAGCGCTCGAGAACTTCAAGTACTGCTGGTGCATTCTTGAAGAGTTGGTCGTATTGCTGAAGACTGGGAATTACCTCGCCCACTTTGGCATAGGTGTCGAGGAGACACTCGAGAGTCTCGACTTTTGAAGCAGCCGCCTAGAAAGGACGTTTCAAGTTATTATTTATTTTTGATGGATAAAATGTGTCATCATACCATAAGTACAAGTTTTATTGGGCCCTGTAAGCATGTTAGCCGAGGAAAAATTCAATACATGCTAGGAAACCATACCCAGACAAATGCCACGACGCTAGAGACATTGAGAAATATCGTGACAAGTTTGTCAATCTCACTCATGGCCTCGACAAATTTGGAGACCCTCATTAAGTTGCGCAATCTCTTTGTCGAACCATGCCGATCTTGGATTCTCTGTATCTCATCTAGCACGCTGTCTATGGAATCAGTTGCGAATTGCTGCAGCTGGTCGTGGGTGAGTCTGTCCCGAAATCTCTGAATAGCTCGATCAAACGAGCCAGGAGGTGACGGCATTTTCCCGTAATACTCTTGTAATAGAAGCATTTGGGGGAAGAGGTAAGGAACTTCCAAGTCAAACTTGGTGGTAACCAACTGCTACCTTATATGACTCCGGACGAGGCTCTGCACCAATGTTACGTAGCCTGGAAATTGGTGGGCGATGTCACTGTGACCCCTCTTCGCCTAGTAGAGAGGCATTCCTGTCTGCCTTAAAAGGCTTTTCGCTAGGCTTCCTCGATAAGTCGCGGCGTAATTGGGTGGATTGTCTATGCATATGCAAGCCAATTTCTTTGACCTTCCACTTTCAAGGAGGTAACCAGCACCCAGCAATTACATAAGTTGGACAGCACGAATTAAACGCAACCTTCAATCATTTAGTAACATTTCAACGTTCGATAAAAGTTAAGGGAGGTAAGTAAAATGAACATGAGAAGATACTTTTTACACCAGATAGATAAGAAACATGGTTAAGCTTTAACATACAGCCCCTATACAAACAAGCCCGACAATAATTCTCATTCTCCAGATTACGACAGGGCAAATAAATCCAGTCTATGAGCTGCCATGTCCGATGGTACGTTTCTTAGGATAGCAGCGAAGAGAAGATGCGAAGATATAGATATACAAGATCATTGGGTACCTGCAAAGCGTGCTACGCCAAGGTCGTCTATGAGTCCACTTGAGCATGCAGAAAAACTGTATGTCTAATTGTGGACGGATAGCCTAAATATTCCCTCAATTGTAATAACGTTGGCCTTATTAGCAATTTACCAAAGTTCATTGACTTAACCCAAGAATGGGACGAGCCATCCGGCCAGGAGATGTGTCTTGACGACCCGCCAACACCTGAAAGTAACGAATCCATATGCTACGGATCTGTAAGCACAGTCCTTCTCCAAGTGTATGTGCGAGCTGACGTGATCTATAGCTATGTGATGTGAAAGTCAAGCTCAATCGAGTAGTGAATCTTGGTGTTGTAACGAGCACGTAGATTCGATTTCACGAATTTGACATCGTCTACCGAGAAGGAAACCACTCCATTAAAAGTATTAAGGACACTGTTACGGATGTTGGCATCCTCAATATCGCAACGTCCGATTCTCTACGCCTTGTACAGCCATTTTCAGGAATCACCCTCACCGCAGTCATGGCCTCGTCAACTGTCAAGCAATTAATGAGAAAGTCGGGAACAAAGACATTCGTGGCCGAAATATCGATTAATATCACAGGACCAGAACATCACTTTGTTGCCGTCGGGGACGCGTTTGATAAAGCCAAGACATATCTGCAGCATCCGTGTTTCCTAAGGGCTGGCGTCAAATACTTTAATCCGCATTACTTCTACCGTGACGGTGTTAAAAGTGACCTACAACACCTAGTGGGTCCTGTACTGAAGGAACCAAATATCATGCTGTCTTCACATAAAGTCGAGGAACTCCTAGATACTTGCGTCTATAAGGCACAAACAGAATCAAGACACGCCAAGGTTCCCGAGGCTGCCGTTGCTGAAAAGAAGATACTCACCCCCTTGAAAAGGTATAAGACAAAATTATGACTTGATCGTTTAACTCCCTAACAAATTTACAGTCACCAAGAGGAAGGCGTCAATTTTATTCTCACCAGGGAAGATATGGACATTAGCTCTTCCGTCTTCCGAGACTTAAACGGTCTTAATAGACATAAGTGACACCACATAATTCATATACGTGTCGAAAAAACTGATGTGGTTACATTAGATATCCCGAGACTTGCGAAAATATGGCCTGAGGTGGCATCATTGCTGATATGATGGGCCTAGGTAAAACACTAACAATGCTCAGTGCTATAGTATGTTCAAAGCAAGAGAACTACAATTCGATTTCCGATCACACTGGTCTGCAAATTACAAATGCGACTCTAATTGTTGTCACCTCTCCCCGTAGGTT
The DNA here is from genome assembly GCA_022497155.1 of Whalleya microplaca. NCBI lineage: Eukaryota > Fungi > Ascomycota > Sordariomycetes > Xylariales > Xylariaceae > Whalleya > Whalleya microplaca. The sequence continues at coordinate 272,631 of MU385753.1, read as the reverse complement.
TCACCGTATATCATTCTGTTAGACAGACACTCACATATTTCAGAGCTGCTAGAAGTCTGGGCAACGGAGATCGCTAAGTGAGTTATGTGAATTCAAGACAGCCAAAAACGTCTCAGCTAATGATCAGGCACCTGGGACCAAATATTTTACGCGTTGCCACTTTTCACGGTGCAGGCCGTGCGAAATGTTTTCAGGACATCGTGGATCACGATGTTGTTTTGACTACCTATCATACATTGGTCGCAGACTACGCTTCGAAAAAGCTGCTACAGAATCTTGCGTGGCACCGAGTTGTTTTAGATGAAGGTAACGATATTTCTAAACATGTCTTTTGTCTTTAAGTTATCAAATGGTAGCCCATTGGATTCGGAATACCTCCTCGCAGCAGTTTAAAGTAGCACGTAACCTCACAGCTTTGAAAAGGTGGTGTGTAACTGGAACTCCGATCCAAAACTCATTACAGGACTTACGGTCACTTCTTGATTTCCTGCGTTTCCGCCCCTTTTCAGAGGCATCGTTTTTCCAGACACATATCATTGACCACCTTTCTTCGAGCTCTCCCGATCCATTTCGGAATTTGAGACTTCTCCTTGGCAGCATACTCCTACGTCGAACAGCGGATCTACTATCACTCCCTCCATCCGAGGTCAAAGAGGTCAGAATTTATATGACGATCGAAGAAGATAAGAAATATGAAGAAATTCTTGAAACTTGCAAGAAAAACTACGAAGAGGTAATTAACGAGAAGTCTGCACTCAAGAAATATAGTATCCTGTTTGCCGCTACCATGAATTTGCGCCGGTTATGTAACCACGGGACTTTCGAAAGTTATGAAACCCCGGTGTCTGCCCCTTACTCTAAAGGGAAGAAGAGGAAGAGGAGGGGAGCGGCGTCACTTCAGGGGGAGCCTATGTGTCGATACTGCTGCGGTGAAGATGCGGACACCTTTGACGAATGTCACGAATGCTCGCGTTCTCTCGTAGGAGAAGATGCTGAGACACAGTCCCCACTGACTGCTACACGAGCGTTTTCATCCCCAGTCTCGAGTCTGATAACTCCTTCTGGATCTTCATCCAAGCTCTCTGCAGTTGTATACAATATCCAAGCCTCTCCTCCCGGGCAAAAGAAGTTAGTGATTACTATTACGGACTTACTTAGTTGTCACCAATGAGTAGAAACTGACAATTGTGCAGCCTTGTTTTCACGTCCTGCCGGCTTACAATGAATATCCTGGAGGGTCTTCTAAATCTACATGGAGTGCCATGTCTTCAAATCAATGGGTCCACAAGTTTCTCAGATCGAAAGCACATTCTCTCCCAATTCTGCCAGGACCCAAATCAGTGCGTCCTCATAATTTCCATTGGGACGGGCGCAGTTGGGTGAGTTGGAAACCGCCCCTCTCCGCCCACCTCCCCTCCCCCCCCCCTCCAACTTCCAACCCACATTTTCCGGGAGTGATAGACTGTTATTAACCAAAACCCAGACTCACTCTAACTGCGGCAAGTCGCGTCCACATCGTCGAGCCGCAGTGGAACCCGTCGGTAGAGGAACAAGCCATTGCCAGGGCTGTTCGAATGGGCCAGGATCGCTGCGTAACAATCTTCAAGTATATCACGCGGCGTACTGTCGAAGAGGTAAGTTCCCCGAAGTGGCTAAAATCACTGTGTTATTGGCTAAAGTCACTGTGTCAGCCTCAACAGGGCTGATACTTACGCCACAGTACTTTTAATTTCTGAATGGAAGTAGCTTTTCTTTTCGACAACACATCACTACCTATGCTTGAGGCTATCACCAATGCCGAATTTACTGGATTTATGAAACCTTTAGTTAGGAAGCAGCCGAATGACACAGCCGAATACAAATGATTTAATTCCCTTCCTAATAACGCTCTAAGTTATTTTAAACAAACACGCCATAAGCTAAAGGGGGGTAAGGGAAGCGGTGGGATGGGGTTATTGGATTTTCGTTACTGAAGAGGTTAATAGGTTAGCATATTAGGAACGATGGTAGATAATATACATCTATTCGCTATAGAAGATGTACCGTGGCACAGGTATCATCCCTGTTGAGGCTGACACAGTGACTTTAGCCAATAACACAGTGATTTTAGCCACTTCGAAGTTCCCTGCAGCGGAACTTTAGACTTACGTGCTAAGTAGTGTAGAACATAGTCGCAATCCAGCGGAAGAAGAGCCTGCTGGCTAGAATCTCATTAGATCCATCCGCCCGCAAGGACGCAGACACCAATACGGAGGTTTGTTTACCATGCGTGCGTGAGGCAGTCTCGACTAATATAAGGGTAGGAACTCATGGACATTCTCAACAGAGGAACGCGGTGACTTGCACAACAAGAAGACTACCAACTTTCGATCTCTACTATTACTTCCTAAATCTACAGACGTGTTTGGTTGGATGGATTGCTCCCAGGCCGTAGCAGATACTACAGTTCCCATATGTCCAGGATATAGAAATAAAGGTGCTTCAAAGACTGTTACAAGCAAATAACAACTTGAAACATTAAACTCAAGTCGAACGTCATCAAATAAGACTTGGCTTGGCTGCATAGCTAGACTTGGTTTTCTCGCGATAATAGAAGGAAGTGAATGAATGTAAGAAGGCAGAAGCCCCTCCACCAACCACAAAATAAATAGAAAAGAACCTCCCAACCGGTTTAGCAGACTTCCAAAATGCTGGAAACAAACCCCCGAATTTGGACTTCTTTTCACTTAGGCAGAAACGAGCGGACCTTACTCGCCTTATTAACTCACTGGGCGATATCACGGCTACGACGTCCCGTTCAAGGGCCCGGTACACCCGCCGGCGCGGGTGGGGCTCGCCAAGCGGAAGCTCTGAGGCGCGGGAGGCGGGCTGAACGTGGTGGAAAGCACGATAGGGATGACGGCGACTGCTTTATCTCCGCGTCCGACTTCGACGCCGTGCTCGGCCGTGGCACACGGCCGTCCCGAAGGCCGAAGGCCGCGGGTAGTGTGTTTGCGGCTGGGCTGATCGCCGTGCATCTGAGGCACCTATTCTCGGCGGTCCCGTTGTATCAATTTAATCAGTTTTTAGCTTTAACGTGACTTGACTTGGTTACGTAGTCGCCCACTATGTTACCTCCTGAATTAGGTACTCCGGAACCCCCTGGCATAGTAAATCTGTTAGGTGAGGCTCATGGATGTGATAGTAATTATTAGGTAACAAGTACCAAAAAAACTTCAGGTAGTTGTTACAATAGGTGGCTTATATAAGGAAAAATAACCTCAAAAATAAATGAAAAGGCATCAATTTTTCACATAGTCATAATTGATTTCGGTGAATTGTTGGGGGAGGGGGGGGGGGGGGGGGGGTTAATGTTGAAATACAGGGTTAATGAGACTTAGATTGACTTGAGGTTCAGCTATTCTAGAGAGTGGCAGATGGCTTATTATATACACGATGCTACTATGCGCCTTGCACTGTACCAGTTCTTGGCTCAATTGAACAGATCATACACAATTGATTCGAGTCAATTTTCCCTTGGGATTGATGGGACCGCTGGCTATTCTGAGCTTGGCATGTCTATCGCCGTCATCTCTGGCTGGGATGGGGGTGAAAGGGCTGGTGTAAGTGGTTGATATGGCGGCGAATTAGGTATTGGAGGCTTTCTTTAACAAATGTCTCTGTGTAGGCTAGGTTAGGGTGGGATAGGATGCGATGTGACGGGACATGGGGGCTAAGTTTGGTTGCGCAGAGCATAATAACATGACACGCAACCTCGTATTCAGAGAGGTTTCTGGAGCGAAATATTGAGGATGACAGGAAGCTACTGTGTGAATTGCTGGGGATGTCGTAGGAGTTCTTACATATAAATATTACGCGATTGAGGTTTCAAGAAGAGGGAAGTTTGAATTACGAGATTGGAGTTTCGTAAGGTATTGCTGGACATGCTCCAAGCTATAATCGCAAGCAGTACGATGACTTATCAAATGTTTCGTTATCGATATATTTGGATTGAGGCGTCTACGGTATTGCATCGACGTGGTTAAAAGCACGGTGAAATCGGTTAAAACCACAGTGGTCGATGCTTAGACTAGCTACCTAGCGCCGCAATACTTTTGACTAATAAACGGATGTACCTTTTCTATTGGAAGTCCCTAATTGTAACACTTGCTGCTCTTTGCTTAAGAGTATTACTTACTATAGCTAAATTTACCGACTTTTATACTACATATGATTTCGATACCTCCGAACCTCTTAAGAGTTAGATTCGATTAGATTAGATAAGATAAGAGAACGTGTGCGCTTGAATTGTGTTGTAATTTTAAAGGAACCAGAGCTTTTTATTACCTTGGTTACTATCAGTAAGATCGGCTGCACTTAGAAATAGATGGTTGTGAGAATTAGCAATAGTACATCCATTAGTTGAGGAAATGTACTGCGGCGTAGGTATATCCACTATCTTACTATACTTAGATTTTGAAGCTTAGACCACCATAGTTTTAACCGATTTCACCGTGCTTTTAACCACGTCGGTGTTGCATCGAGTATTGCTTCGAGACTGGACTATAACTCCATGTGTGTAGCATTAAGAAGATAAGGATAACGAAATGTCATGATACAGTCGGTATGTCTCTGACCGGAAATGGCATCACTTATATACGTTGATAAAATTGATAATTCAACTGTCATATTTGGAGAGAGTGTAAACCAAAAAGCCTCGGCAGTACCATCCTATCACGGAGTATATAAGGCGCTACTCGCAGTAATATCTGACAGGCATTAGCATTATTGCTTGATCCTAGTAGTTATCAACAAGACGACGAATGCTCGAGTATATTATGTCACATGTATATTGCCATGAGCATCTTGTTAAAGCATTTGTTGTTTAAATCGTTCTGAGATTATATCCGATTTCGGCATAAGACTACATGATCACCAGGAGCTTGAGCAATTGTAGAACGAAACTGAATGCCGATGTATCTGCTGATACCAGGTTGGAAAATTGATTATACTAGATATGGACTAAAGTCTATAGAGGTTGTGTGATAGAGAACAGGAGTTCTGGTGGTCTTCTACTAAAGTTGGGACTGATAGTCCTAGTAGTGGAATATCCTTCTACCGGGACAGGCAGGCCGGTCGTTTCAAGACCAAAGCATTGGACATAAAAGACGTAGAAGTATTCATTTTGTCCTACCTAGAATGGACATAAGTTTCCAATAGTCTACATAGCCCTTCGCCTCTGTATTAGGTACCAGGTGTGGATCGTCGCCTTGAGATATCCTCATGAGTGAGGCTGCTGGCATAAGTCGGTGTTGGTCACATGAACCTGCAGACAGTTGGAATCGAAGAGTCATTCAGGTAAGTACTTCCTTAATTAAGGCTGAACTAGAACTTTGTTTGCTGGCTGGCCTCAAAAACCAAGACGTCTGTGTTACCGGCTTGGCCAGACTTGAACTGCTTGGAAGATGAGCAACTACGCCGTCTTTAGCAGGGTTGGCTGAAGAAAAGTGTGACGGTTGGAAAGGATTATCTACAAATGCGGATGTTTGATGATTCGCTGCTGAAAGCCTACATCATGTACGACAGATGAGAAATGACGAGGCAATCTGATGCAGAAGTCTGCCTTATGTGCTATATGTATACGTGCGTACAACTAAGATATATTGATGATCATGCATGGTGATGGACGGCAGTCGGCTTCGTATTGATGGCTGTGTGCAGATGACAAGAACAGTATGGAAGAGACATACTACATACAAAGTGCTGATGCCAAGATAACGTGTACATTCACTCGGCTATGGTAGAGCAGCCCCTAACCTCACGCGCTAAGCAAAGCTTGCTCAACTTGGTGTATGGACCTGGATAGCGATTGGCTCCTGAGATTCGTCAAAGAATGCGGGTGTGCCTTGGACGCTTGCCTGTGGGAGGCAAGCATAGCCGTTGTTGGTGTTGTTGGTATTGGATGTTGGCGTTGGATGCTGGTGCTTATTCGAGCATTAATGAAAGCGTGAACCTTGACATGTGGCGAGCAGTTGAGATGCATGCAGTGGGTACTACGTATGTATCATTGCATCGTTCGTGAAGAAATGTCTCAAGCCATTTGCTAGCTATTCGCTCAAGAGAACCCCTTTTCTGCGATATGTTCCCATTGTCGAGCGCCCCTGATCCCTGATCCAGACCTGGCAGGCAGGGCAGGGAAGCATCACATACCTAGCAGCCCTAAGAGGTACAAAGTACATACTCCGACCTCATACTCCGTACCTTCCTCCTAGTAAATAGTAAGATCCACCTAAGGCTCCAAGGATATCTGACACCAAATTCACCAATGAAGCTCGTGCTCTAAAATGGGCAGCCCTGGCCCTGGCCCTAGCGGCCTGACGCCGATTCCTATTGTACATGTAGCTAAATTGACTAGTGGGGGCCTCAAACCACCCCCGGATTTTCAGATTCTGGCGCGCTACAGGGGGGCAGCTGGGGGTAAGCAATGGGCAGGGGCAGAAAGGCAGGGGCAGAAAGGCAGGGTCCATTTTATTTTTACAGCTTTCATCCCAGATCAACATTCACTTCTAGACAAGACCATCAATCTGATCTTGGAGCTCTCTTTTCCATCTTCACAAGACTGGACAGGACCGCTCTTCTCGGCTATTGGGAGATGTTCCTCTTAGTATCCATATAAATCCTTTCTTTCTTTTCTGTAGGGTCTACTGTCATACAGTCTGCATCCAACCTGATCTCCATCCAATTTACATGCAAATACATCACTACCTACATCAGAGCAGCAATCACACAGTCCGATATCCAAGCGGCGACCAACCTGAACCTGCCCGGCACTCAGCAATCAATCAACACGCCGTAATTGGCAAACAGTGGCTACATGCAATATTCTGCACTCCAAGCCCCAACCTCGATCGATTCTGCCCTACGGCCTATTTGGCCAACCCACTGTCCAAGCTGTTCTCGTCTTTTGTCGCCGACCTCTGGCTCGAGATACCTTCTTTCGCCGTCTCGCATGCATCCATTGCCCGGTAGCTTCCAAAAACTAGTGTAAATTCTAGCTCACTTATCGAGTCTCTTGAGCTGGCGAACTCAAAGTACAACATGGCGGGAGGAGGCCTTATGGCGTTTGTCGAACGATACCATACATACGAGGTCCAGCGAGACACTACTCATGAGTTTATCAAGGTATCCACGATTCACTTTTCATGTCTTCCAGGATGGGGGGTCTGACCAATATGTCGCTTCTTGCTAGGATCTTTTGCTTTATGCCGAACGCGTAGAGAGCCAGAACAGCCTTCTACGCCAGCAGTTGAGCCAGGTGCGCTTAGATTTGGACGATGCGGCGAAATCGAGACGAGACCTTCAACAACGCCTGCGGGAAGCCGAGGCTCGTGCAGGCGGTGCTCCGCAGGATCATGATGACTTGAAGGTACTTCGATGTTTAAAATACCCCTCCTTCCTAAGACATCGCAAGACTAATAAGACATGCTGCTAGACCTGCATTCCCTACGTCCTAATCTTGATCGACGGTGACGGTCTACTTGTAAGTCCCCTCCATATTCGACTGGGTATCTCTTGCTTTCTTCTTATCGTACTAATCTCGTTCACTATTTTAGTTCAAAGACCACTTCGTCAAGCAAGGCCTCGAGGGAGGAAGAAAGGCTGCTAGTCAGCTTTACCAAACCCTCGTTAAGCAGTACGATGACACAGATGATATCGAGGTTATCACCAAGGTTGTGGCCAATGTGTCCGGCCTAAGCAAGGCTATGCAGCGGGATGGCTTCATAGATAGCGACATCCCTCTCCGCGATTTTGTGACGGGTTTTAACCAAGCAAGAGCGTCTTTCGACTTTGTGGATGTTGGCAAGGGCAGAGAGCGGACTGATTTCAAGATTCGCGGTAAGTCTTCCTCCTTACGGCTTGCTTGCTTGCTTGCTTGCTTGCTGGTTGCGGTTGTTTTTCTAATTGCATGAATAGAAGCTACGAAGTTTCACTTGCAAAACTACAATTGCAAACTGATACTTTTAGGCGTCTCCCATGATGCTCGCTATGCTCCTTTACTGGAGCCTATCATGCGTAATGCCAACACTAGACAACGCATTGCCGTGCTGGAGGGTTGCCCTACAGTCCCGGGTATCGTATCTACTGGCGTTGCCATTATCCCTTTCAAGGATATCTTCCGGAACGAGAAGCTCATCGTCAGAGCCCCGGGTCAGATTAATGAGGTGCATGCGATCTCGTCGGCTCCGGTCGTCAGTCCTGCCATGTCGTATGCATCTGTCACTCAACGGGCTAGTCCACCTCCTCAGATTACGCTTCCCATAGCCCCGAAGAGTACAAGCACCCCAGTCCGTGTCGCCAAGCAACCTCGGTGGAATCCAGGACCTCGTGGGCTAGATCCTCCTATACCTGTCATCCAGACTGTTCTGGATAACATCAAGAAACGGAAGGAAAGCAACAAACTTTGCAACAACCATTACTTACGTGGACCTTGCTCAAAGGGTGATGAATGTTGCTTCGAGCATGGCTATAGTCCGTCTAAGGACGAGAAGAATGCCATTGCCTTGCTCGCCCGTCTGAACCCTTGCACCAATGGACAGGACTGCGAAATGGATAACTGCATTTATGGTCATCATGTAAGTCTCATAGAATCTGGTCTGCCTCCGTCTTGCAATCTTTAGTATTCCCCTCTACCGGTTATCGGGCGACTTTATAGCCGGGTACTAACTAGCACAGTGTCCTAGCGTTGTCAATGGCATATGCACACATCCATACTGCAAGTTTCGAGTTGACGAGCATCCGCCCGGAACTAAGTTCAAGACCCCTAGAACCTCCGAATCTTGATCATATTCGGAACCTTTGATTTGAGCCGAGCATTTGAGTCTCGAGTCTTGCGCGGCCTCTTGACTCTGCTCGTCCCTCACATCATAGGACGTACAAGCAGGCACTGCAATTCGCAGGGCCATGCTACTAGCATCTACTGTGTTTGAGTAGGTCGACCTTGTATCAACGACTTTGTTTAAGAATTATAGGCCATCCTATATATTGCTGCGACATCTCGGCCCAGACACGTGTTGAAGCACGGTGGCCTGTGAAGCAAATTCACGATGAACCCCCAACTTCCCATGTTCGGACTACACCTGATCTCTTATGAGATAGGTAAGAATATCAACTGCTTCGACCGAAAATGGTAGAACCATGTTGTGCGATGGAATCGAGTCAGAATTAGACGGCTGTCCACAAAACGGCCCCCGGAAATCTCCAGGAATAATACATAGGCTCGACTCCATAGGAATCATTTGACACACACCCGCGCCGTTGGTTCGACTGACGATCTGTGCTCTAGCTTGCTGAGTGACATCGCCAGGCTCTATTACTAACTAATGCTAGCCACGCTGGTCCATAGGCTCTTCCTCACATTTCAACGCAATAGGGTACATAACCTTGTGTAGCTTTGCAGTGTCTAGAATACCCGTTTCGTACATGGCAAGCCATAGGTAATGGATAGCATGTTAGATGATTCGTATTGTTTGCAGGGCACTCCTCCCCCTTTCCTAGGTTTAATGCATACCTATTTAGCACCTGGATTTGGTCAAGTACTTGCTAACTAAACAAGACGCGTTGATTTGCTTACGATAGGAAATGGACGTAGGGAGATGAGGCCTCCCCGTGTCGAATAGAGTTCACCAGCCGCATTTACGCAAGTCTTACGCCAGCTTATCTATCATCCCATCGCTCCATCCCATCCACACCGGACAAACAGGCTTCGGGTCCAGCATACATAAACCGAAGTCCACCTCGCATCTAGTGGCTGGATTGGGATGGCCTAGCGAAGCATCTTTATAGATACCGGTACAAGGTATTCTTAGACCTGGAGGTTCGATTTCTTCGCTGGCCAGCACCTCTTTCTTTTCTCCTTGGTATTCATTCCATTGAAAATTCTCTTTTGCTTGCTTTTAGGGTGCGCTCATTTGGATCATATATGTGGGCTTTGGTTCACGTCTTCTTCCACTTGGTATGCTGGTTATTAACTCTGGCAGCGGGTGTTTGTTGTCAGTCAACTTGCATGGGTATATATTATTGAAACAGCTTCCCCTGGCTGCGAGTCATTCCTGATCTTATTCAAAGAAGTCGCTCTATCGCAAGATTGCAGAAAAAGGTAACCCAGTAGGTCAGCAGGTGAGACTTGATGTTTCATACGGAAAAAAGTTTTCTCGTAATTGTTCAATCAACTAGATATATACAGACACCGACACGTCTACCTAATACTAAATTACGCCTTGATCAGATCGAAGCCTCTTGGCGTAGCATAGTAGGTAGATGTATAGCTGTGCCAAATCGAATAACCCTTACGAGACTCCCCTCGCTTATCAAGTAAAGCACACCAAATACTTCGTACCGAGTTCAATGCTTCTTATATTAACCACAAAACCACCCAGATCCTTAACGACAACCGCAGCAATGACAATGCCTGGAGTAAACCAAGCTCCAAAAGCACAACAATACTTTCCCAGATGACCTCCGAATCCCCTATACAGACATCACGAGAGCGATCTCCACCCCCGACCAATCAGACGCCCCCTCCCCGGTCCAGGGGCCGCGATCTGCCCACTTTAGCCGGCGGCATGTCACCAGCGGCGCGAGGAGCTTGGACACCGGCACTTCGTCGCTGGCGCGCTCTTGATGTCTTAGTTTTAGCTGTCTGTTCTCGAGGTTGCTACGTAATGGCCCGGTGGCGCCACGTGGGTAAGTAAGTCGGTAATGTGCGGCGATAGATTGGATCCAGGGGCAGGTTAGATGTGTAGGATGCGGGGAAAGAAGGCGAAGCTTTTTTTGCTTGATTAATTTCCGTGAGCTAGGTTGGCTAGGTTGGCTAGGTATATAGTAGGGAGGTAGATGGAGTTGTATATATATAATAAGATGGTCTTGGAAGCTAGATCTGTGTGTTGTGACTATATATTCTAGCTAAGTTGAGCATCGTGTCTCAGACTTGAACCCGTAGATAAATTCACGTCTCCTTTATATAATCCAACTTACTCCCAATCATCGAACTAGTAGCATCATGTTGTCCACCGTCCTCACGTCGGGCCTCATGGCCACTATGGCCTTCGGTGCCTCGCTCACGCAGGTCCAGGATTACAATAACAACGCCACTTCCAAGGCGCAGATGTGAGACTTCCTCCTTTCCCCACATTCGCAATGTATCAACTAGTCAGGCCCCCCAAGAATTCCCAACTAACAATCGACAAAACATAGGTACGTCTACAAGCCCGACAACGTAGTAGAAAACCCGCCGCTCGTGGTCGTGATCCACTCGTGCCAATCGACAGCGCAGTCGTACTTCCAGAACAGCGCGATCCCGTGGAAGGCCGGCTCGGACGGCAAGGGGTACATAACGATCTGGCCATCATCACCAAACAGCGGCACGTGCTGGGACGTGTCCTCCAAGCAATCCCTCTCCCACGACGGCGGCGGCGACAGCGCCGCCATCGCGAACATGATCGCGTTCGCGCTCGCCGAGTACGGCGCCGACCCGGCGCGCGTCTACGTGACCGGCGGCAGCTCGGGCGCCATGATGTCCAACGTGCTGGCGGCCACGTACCCGGAGCTGATCGCGGCCGTGTCGCTGTACAGCGGGGTCGCGGCGGGGTGCTTCGTCAGCGCCGCGGGCGGCGTCGACCAGTGGAACAACTCGTGCAGTGGTGGGCAGTCGACGGCGAGCGCGGACGCGTGGGCGCAGGTCGTCCTGGATATGTATCCCGGGTACGAGGGGCCGAGGCCCAGGATGCAGATCTGGCATGGGAGTGTGGATAGCACGCTCGCGCCGCAGAACTACCAGGAGGAGATCAAGCAGTGGACTGGCGTGTTCGCGGTGGGACAGGAGGCCACGAGTACCGAGGAGAATACGCCGCTGCAGGGGTATACCACGAGTAACTATGGGGAGTCGGTGCAGGGGATATATGCCCAGGGTGTCGGGCATAGTGTACCTGCGAACTTGACGGCTAGTGAGGCGTGGTTTGGTCTGTAATATGGCTCATGCGGCCGCTAAAAAATTCGGTAGCTGGGAGTGAGATGAGAGTACTCTTCTGGAGTGGAGTGGGTGCTGTGGTGACCAGCGTCAGCATGTATATAAGTCAAGTTGGATGCTGCCAAAGCAAGATGGTTTGTATATACAGGCGAAGCTCATTGAATGAGAAAAAAAGGTCTGCTTACGTTCAAGTTCGAACAAAAGCTAATCAACCTCACCTGTTAAGCTGATCATACCAGGTTCGAGATTCTGTATCTCTGCGGTTCCTCTTGAATGCCCTTTTATTCGTATATTTGAGGGCGAAAGTGTGGTTGATAGAATCCTACCTCCTTCACAGAATAAAATCCATAAAAGGACGAACCGCGGCCGACCAAGCGTTCGCGCTCCAAATACTGCTATATGGGGCGGAAGGTCATATTTGTAGGTGAGGCGTCATGCAACTCCAATACAGCCATTAGCTTGTTCAAGGAGTCGAGGCTTCCTGGGCTGAAGCGGAACTAGACGGCGTCGTTGCGGTCGAGTTCGACGACTTAGACACAAATCTACGATCGACGAAAGGGAACAAGATGTGCGAATCCATATCCCTATCGTTGCGATTCACAGTGGCGCCGGTCTTTTTATACCTCCACTGGCCCTGATAGACTTCATATTCAGCTCCCGTATTGTCGATCAGTTTGAGATCAGTCTTGACCCGGGGGTCTTGGTTCTTCTCGTAGTTGTCTATCTCCTTGGGCGTCCAGTTGAAGTTGTCGATGATCACCTTCGCGATCTCGAGCCTATCATCGACTTCTAAGACCATTCGAGGGACCCGCAGGAGGTGAGCCCACTGGTCACCGACCTCCTGAATAATTTGAGGTATTTCGCGATCGGCTATTCCTCGCATCCACCAGACGCCCTTGTTCATTAATTTGGCAAAACATAGAAAGTGGGCTATGATTACTAGGGCTCGCGGCCGAAACTCCTTCGCTAGGGGGATGAAGGGCTTTGGCGTGAAGGTGAAGAAGGTGACGATACGAAGGTCCATGATTGGGCTGAAACCATGCTCCTTGATCTCTCCGTAAAGCGAGCCCAGATACTTGAGCGTGTCATAGTAGGTTTGCTGGTGCTCGTAATCTGAGTCGCCTGGCCCGATGGACGTGACCATGAATAGAAGATTATTTGGAATATGAGTTGCTGACTTCTCGAGGTCCACTGGCGGTCGATAGAATAAGACCGCCAGGCCCGAATCATGCATTGCCTGCGGCGAAACGATATCGATAATGAGACCGATGCCTCGCCATACCTGCATCCAGTCGATGATGTATAGCGGTTTTCCATCGGGCTCGCGGAACATCTGGCTGCTCAGGGCAGTCATCAGGAGAGAGCAGGCTATCAAAGCAGGAAAGTCAGTCGGCTCCGCCCTCTCGATGGCATCCCGATAGCCTTCAAATGCCCTGGCGCGATAGGCGGCGGCACGCTTTGGTGAAATAGGTTGATTCAGGCTCTGGAGATGCAACGACGACAGTGCCATTAAACAGTGCATAAGAAAGGGCGATTGGAAAGCATGTTCAACGACTTTCACTTGCAGGGCATGGTCAACGACGTGGGAGTGGCCGGATTCGATCGAAAAGCACTGGAAGGTGTAAGCAGTATAGAACCATAGCATTTTCATATCTATGGTGTCGGCGGCCTGGCTGGGCCGGTAGAGAAGTTCGGAAGTGACATTTGTCTCGTGCCATGGTGAGGAGCCCCGCGAAGGCACGGTCAGCTCCCGAGAATCCCTAGTGGAAGCAGCCGACGCAGGAGAATTGGCTGCTGTATTTGCATTCGCATTTGAAGATGCAGATGCAGATGCATTTGGATATACACACGTCTCCTTTCGAAGTGTACATGCTTTACAAGCAGGCCTCGCCTCGTCACACTTGATGCGATTGTTAGCCTCTTAGGTAATTGTAGGATGGGCATATAGCAACATAGGATTCACCTTGACTTTGCGCCTTTTACATTGCATGCATCCAGCTCGCGATTTCTTGTGAGGTCGCTTTGCGTGGTATGGCTTACTCGACGATGCCGAGTTCTCGCTTACAGGCGCATTCGACGAATCAAAATCAAACGAAGGTTCCAAGGATGCGAGGCCTCCATCGCTAGTTATGAGATCGCTATTTATGAGCGTGTTGATATCCGAATTCAGATCCAGGTTGACATTGGCATCTGCATCAGAACCTGCATCGAAGTCTATCCAATCCATCTCCGCCGATTGAATAACGGCTTTTGCTGAGTCACCTTGATAGCATGAGAACCATCACTGAGTCGTATTTCATTGAGCTAAATATGAAGGGTGACTCAATACGTATATAATGACACTTGTGTTTTAGAGTTCTGGGGATAAGAAACAGGTGAGAATGTCATTAATAAGGTGTAGGATGCGTTCCAAAAATATAGTATGCCGACGTCAGAAGCGAGAAGCCACGCACCAACAGGGCGGGAGAGCTGAGGGGGGACATACATATGGAATTCAACACCTGGTAACCTGGCATGTCTGGCCCCCAATCTGGCTGGGCTGGCGCCTTATCATGGTTGAATATGAACGCCAAGAACAGGTGTTGGATGAGGTACGCGGACCCCATATTTATTAACAGGACCCGCGTCAGCGGCTCGGGATTAGGGCTGCCCGTCGCGTGGCAGTGTCGGCGCGGTGTGATAGATACCTCGCGAATCAGAGGAAAGGATTGACGGTCATTTTGCTATATGCTGTATTACATACGCGTACTACATATCAGATCCGCGAATTGCATAGCATACTAAAACAAGCCGCTTCCAAGGTTGTGAGATCTGATGTTAACAGACTTCAGACTAATGCTGCAGCTTTCACTTAGTTAAGCTGACAGGCTGATAAAGCGCTCACCCACTGGTGTCGATGTCAAGCTGAGTTAGGGTGTCAGCGATCATGTCAACAATCTTCGAGCTCCCAGACGAGCTCCTCGCAACGCTCATCGAAAGCTTCCCCTGCCGCGATGTCCAGATTCGAGCTCTAGCAACACTGCTCTACCCTCGCGCAGCACCATGCCGGAATCTCATCATCCACGGCACCGAAGCAACGGGCAAGAGCGCTATCACGGCAAGCTTGCTCAAAGCGCTACGAGACGAGTCCCCAGCCGCCGACCTCTTCAACTACGCCATTGTGAAGTCCGCCGAGTGCGTGACGGCACGACACCTGTTCGAGCGGACTGTCGGGTCCGTGGCCGACGCATTGCAATGGGAGGGAGCCTCAGTCGGGCGCTGTGAGACGCTGGCCGCGCTGACGGTCGAGCTGACCAAGATGCTGAAGTACGCTGAGCGGGACGCGGGCTGGAGGTTCGTGCTGGTGTTTGACGGGATCGATCGCCAGCGAGAGGCGCCGCCTACGTTGCTACCTGCTCTGGCGCGACTTTCTGAAATCGTATGTCTTCTCCTCCTTTCCTCTAACATCCTATCAACCTACCCATCTCCAACGTACCAAATTAAGACCAACAACTAACACAACTCCCACCCCCAGATCCCAAACCTAACAACCCTCTTCCTCCTCACAACCCCCGCGCCCTCCCTCCTCCGCACGGCCTCGACGCCCCAGCTCTACTTCGCACCCTACACGAAAGCGCAATACACCACGATCCTCTCCCTCCAGCCCCCTCCCCCACCCTTCCCCTTACCCAACACGAGCGCGCAGGAGACGGCGGACCTGTGGACGCGGTTCGCGGGCGCGGTGCACGACGCGCTGGCGCGCCCGGCGTCGCGCACGCTGCCGCGGCTCCGCGCCGCCTGCGAGGCGCTGTGGCCGCGGTTCACGGCGCCGGTGGGCGCGGGGACGCTGAGGGCGCGCGAGTTTAGTAAGTTGCTTATTGCGGCGAGGGCGTGCTTTCAGGACGAGGGGGTGCTGGAGCCGGGGATTGCGCTGAGGGTGCGGGATCCGCTTGGTCCTGGTAGCAGCAATAGTATCAGTAATGGCGGTGGCAATGGCAATGGTAACGCCAATGGCAAAGGGGCCCCAACAACCACCCCCACACCCACACCCACACCCAAGAAAAACCCCAGCACAAACACAAGCACAACAGACCTCGCAACCCTCCTCCCGCCCACAGCCCGCCTCCTCCTGATCGCAGCCTACCTCGCCTCGCACAACCCGCCGCGCCACGACCAGCTCCTCTTCAGCACGTGGCACACGGGGCACAAGCGCCGGCGCGGCGGCGGCGGCGGCGGCAGCATCGGCGGTGGTGGAGGTAGGGGGCGGCGGGCGCGCCACCGCAAGATCGCGCGCAAGTTGCTGGGCCCCAGCCCCTTCGTGCTGGAGCGCATGGTCGCGATCTATGCCGCCACGGTGCGGGAGTGGGTCGGCGGTGGCGCGGATGGGGAGAAGACGCGGATTGGTGTCGATGGGGACGTGGGCATGGCGATGGCGACGCTGGCGAGTCTGAGGCTGCTGGTTAGGGTTGGTGGAGGGGGGCCGAGTGGAGGTGGTGCGGGCGCGGCGATGGGGGGAGTGGGCGATTTGGATAGGGGCGGCAAGTGGAGGGTTGGTGTTGGATGGGAGGTTGTCAGGGGCGTGGGGAGGAGTATGGGGGTTGAGGTTGAGGAGTGGCTTATTGAATAATAGGGAGAGAGAGGGGATGGGATGGATATTCGAATACCGTAGAGAAACGAAACCATGGATGATCGACCGAGTTGCCTCACTGGTGTGATTAACACCGCATGTCAGATACCCCATAATACACGGGATAGAAGTCAAAGAAAACAGACTCTAATTTTTCATCTCTCTATCTTCAGACGCAGTTGACAAGTTGTGACGGGAAAAGAACCACTCGCTATGTTGCCATGGATACCTAACACTAGGACTCGTCATCACATCATCAAAACGGCTCATCACCTGTTGTCGTTCTCAGAACCGACTACATCTAGAACATTGATATGTATGACCCTTTTCTCCTTTTCCTCAATCCCACAGACTTTACTACTGCCTTAGCTCCGTTTCTCCGCCAAGAGCGTGCCTGATCAGACATCACTTCACGAGTTCTCGAGCGCAAATACCTGGAGGAATATGATTAGCCACGATTCCATCAAGGTGTCTGTCTGTCCATGTGTCCAAGACTTACCAAGGCAGTGCGGCTAGGAACGTAGATATGCGTCCAGTTCTTCCTACCATTCCACTCCATCGGCGTAGTAAAGAAGCGCACATTCGGGTCCACAAGGCCAAAGCCGCCAACCTCCTTCGTATCCGTATTCAAGACAATCTTATACGTGCCCGCAACATCCACACCAATACGATAGTCCGCGAAGCTATTCGTGGGATGGAAGTTGAACACGAACACCAGCCCGGCGCGCTCGAACACGATGACCTTGTCGCTCTCGTTCTTGAGGCTGATGTAGGCCTGGGGCGCGTGCAGCCAGCCGTAGTGGTCCTCGGTCAGGTTCATCTGGCGGTCGAAGGCGTCGAGGTCCTTGTACCGCAGCAGCGCGTCCTCGGTCAGGTTCAGCTGCCGCCGCGCGTACCAGAACGAGTTGGCGTTGCCCTCGCGCGGGAAGTCCAGCCACTCCGGGTGCCCGAACTCGTTGCCCTCGAAGTTCAGGTACCCCTCCCCGCCCAGCGCGTGCGTCAGCAGCCGGATCATCTTGTGCAGCGCCATCCCGCGCGAGATCACGGGCGTCATGGGCGAGAACACCGACATGTTGGTGTAGAGCTCCGCGTCGCAGAGGTGCATGAGTAGCGTCTTGTCGCCCACGAGGCTGTTCCTTGGGTTAGCTGTTGAACATCGTTTAGGGTTAGTATGATACTCACGATTGGTCATGGCTCTCGCAGTAGGCGATTGTCTTTTCGCCATGGCGCCTATTGGTAAGAGTCCAGCAGATGTTGGAAATGTCCCAGTCCTCATCCTTCTTCTCCTTGAGGATCTTAATCCACATGTCCGGGATAGCCATCGCAAGTCGATAGTCGAATCCGACACCTCCAAGCGACAATGCTAAGCAGAGAGCTGGCATTCCAGAGACGTCTTCCGCCACGGTGATGCTCTCGGGATATAGAGTGTGGAGCATCTCGTTCGCAATCATCAGGTAGACCACGGCCTCTTCGTCAACATCGGCACCGAAATACTCGTGGTATCCACCAGAGAACCCACTAGATTCCGTCAGTATCAAGACACGTTCAGAATAGTATACTAGATATCAACTTACGTCCCAATGCCGTGGTGTAGATAGAGCATACTCGTGACACCATCGAAGCGGAAACCGTCGAACTGGTACTCGTCCATCCAGAACCTCAAGTTGCTAAGCAAGAACCGTATAACCTCATGATGTCCGTAGTTGAAGAGTCTACTGTCCCATAACTCATGCCTACCTTTCGCACCGGCATGGAAGTAGAGATGATCCGTGCCATCGAACTCGTTCAGACCGTCAAGCACGTTTTTCGAAGCGTGGCTGTGGACCACATCAAGAAGAACGACCAAGCCCAGGCCGTGGGCAGTGTCGATCAGCTCCTTGAGGTCTTCAGGGGTACCGTATCGGCTGCTGGCGGCGAAGAAGTTGTTCACCTGGTAGCCGAAGCTGGCGTAGTAGGCATGTTCCATGACCGCCATTAGCTGGATGACATTGTATCCCAAGTTCTTTATCCTCGGCAACATGCTCTTGGTGAACTCCTTGAACGTCGTGACTCGCAACTCAGGTGAGGAGATACCAACATGGGCCTCGTATACACGGGCACTCAACGGCTTCTTGGGTCTGGGATTCTTGAACTTATACTTCTCTGACTCGGGAGGGTTCCAGAAACGGGCATCGTACGCAGGCGACACCGCGAGGTCCTGGGTGACATATTTGATCCAAGCAGGTAAACGGTCGATCAGTTGTCCTTGCGATGTTGTCATAGAGATCTATCATTCAACCTTCAGTACATGTCCCCGCATTTCGGCTCGAAGACAGTATCCTTCCTACCTTGATCTTAGAGTTATGAGGGATGGCAGGCTGTCCGTCGACGGCTGGTAGGACAATCTCCCAGACCCCAAAATCATTCCTCTTCATGGGGTGAGAGCCCCTGTTCCATTCATCTAATGTCCAGTCAGCCAGACGGCCCGTAAAGTTACTCGAACCACTGGTGCTCACTGAAATCGCCCACCAACCAAGCGCCAACGGCACCCGGGGCCCATTCTCGGTAGGTAATGTTGTTATCCTTGTCAACATTCAGACCGAAGATCTCGGCGCCCTGAATTTGAACAGGAGTGTTAGCACATATCTCTGGCGACGGGTTGAGACGCTATTCAGCGACAAACCCTCGAGAACTTCTCAATGCCGCCTTCCGTGTCGTCGATCTTCTTGATCCATTCTTGTGCCTTTGCGTATCTTCTCTTCAGAGCGTCTTTGAAGGGAGACAACCAAGGATCCAGCTGGACAACACCTGGAATGTGGTATACTGTTAAACCTCATGTAAAGAACAGAGTGAATGAAGGGGTATCACGCACCAGTGCCGTCATTGGGTACACCCTCAGCGGCATCTGAACCGAGCGTATTCGCAGAGTTATCTGCCACCTCAGTCATCTTGGTGGTATTTCGGAATTTCTTGTATGGAAGAGTGTTGTGGCTATGGTACGAGGAAAAGAGGAAGCTTGAGCTCCCCGCTAAACAAGCTTGAAAGCTACCTAATGGGATAGGATCTAGGTAGGTCAGATAGGCAGGTCGTATGTATGTACAAGAAGTTCACCAAATGACTCAATTGACTTTGTATATTGTTTACTTCTCTGGGATGTCAAAACTCAATTGAAGGGTGTAAGTGTTTACTTTATGCCTTAGTTGCCCTCAATTATTACGCAAACTGTGTAAAGTAGAATCCATCGATCTCCCTCGACTAATGCGCGTGCTTTCTGGAGATGAGGAGAGCTCGAAGCGCAGGCCTGTCAAATGACGTCTTTGGACTCTCACTGGACTCCAATCCAAAGGATTTAACAAACATTGTCCCCGCAATGACATTGCTCGGGCAGTCGGGGCACTGGAGCCTGGTTTCTTTACATAGCCGATCAACCAACAACCTGACCTATGTAGGATATGTACCTAACCACCTGCAAAGGCTCACATCATGCGCTTCTTATCCGCTTCTTATCCTACCTATCAAAGTCGATGAGACCCGCGAACTTGCCACTGGTATTACGAGACAAGCAGACAAGAAATCAGACATGTATATATAAATGGTTGAAACTTTCTGTAAGATCTCTTTTTTGCGGAGGCACATGTGGTTCACATGCAAAGAAACATCCACAACATAATACAACATAATATTCGAATTGGTATATGATTTGATAGGAACATTGAAGCTTAAGCAGTATTACATACATTAACAAGTACCTATGTATATTAAGTACTTATGGGAACCTTTTGACACCTGCATCTTCCCCGCCACGCCCGGGCCAAGAGCCAACAGTCAGTCCACCCGGTGGGCTTAGCTTCTAGCTCATACCCGCTCACACTGCTAATGTCCGGTTCAGGAGCTATCGTGAACCTACCAGCTGCCTATCAACAGACTCTCTGAGTCAAGTAAACAACGTGCCAGGTCGGACCTCGTATATCCAGAAACGATCTTCGATATCACTTTAAATACTATCTTTTTGTAGGTTCTGTACTGTTTCAATATACCCGGAGCACCTAGAAGTGGCCAGATATCCATGTGAATTCGCGGTATTAAGTCTCTGGAAGGAGTTGTACGAACAGGAGGGTAAACCTCCAAAACCGCCACCATGATGTCGGTGCTTTGCAGACCTGGGACATCCTCACTCGCCGTCTCTGTTCCCAAGTACCGATGTCGAACCCTATCGTCCTCCGCCATCCGGCCCACCCTAAGAAGAACCACCGACTTCAACTCTGGCTTCGTCGGCAGCTATGATCCCAACGAAGAGGGGCGAGGTCCCATGTTCTCTAAGAACACGTTCGGTGTTCCGAAGTTCTACCCGCGAGACCTCAAGAAGCGAGTCGACGAATACGTCGTCGGACAAGACCGAGCCAAGAAGACGATCTCCTCCGTCATCTTCAACCACTACCAGAACCTGAGGCGGCGGCAGCATCAGGAAGAGCAGGACAGGAAGCACGAGGAGCGGGTGATGCGCCAGGCTCTCGCGCGTGATAGGCATGCGAGGGAGAGAGACAGTCACCCGGTTGAAGGTTGGCCGCATCCAACGCCCATGTCCCTCCGATACCGCGCTGATGATGCACCCGAAGATGAATTTCCCGGACATCATGAGACGATACAGCATATGGATCAGATGTGGCAGCGGGCGAAGAAACCCGATGACTTCTATATACCTGAGGACACCAATCGGCCGCTGCCGGTCAAGATTGACAAGAGTAACCTACTGTTGATAGGCCCCACCGGTGTAGGAAAAACATACATTCTCGAGTAGGTATCTACGCGACAGTAGTATCTACAGGGGCTCGCGTAGCTAACTCTCTTTGCAGGACGCTTAGCAAGAAGATCAATGTGCCGTTCACGATATGCGATTGTAACTCGTTCACCCAAGCCGGCTACATAGGCCAAGATGTCGAGACATGTATCGAAAGGCTATTGATCGAGTCCAACTACGACGTGAACACCACCGAGCACGGGATCGTCGTCCTCGACGAATTCGACAAGATAGCGAAGCGCGAGACCATGAACGGACGGGACGTCGGCGGCGAAGGCGTACAGCAGGCCCTCCTCAAGCTCGTCGAGGGGACCAAGGTGACGGTGAACGTCAAGGACAACCGCTCGTCGTCGTCGTCCCGCTCCGCCAGCCCCATCACCACGAACTACACGGGCTCCTCCTCGACGTCGGGGCCGCAGGCCGCGCCCCCGCCCTCCGGGAAAGTCGACCAGTACACCATCGACACCAGCAACATCCTGTTCGTGATGTGCGGGGCCTTCGTCGGCCTGGACAAGGTCATCCTGAATCGGATATCGAAGCCTAGCATGGGCTTCAACTCCGAGCTGCGCAGCCGCTCGAGCTCCCCGAACGACGCTAACCAGCCCGATCTCCCACCAACGCTTTTCACACACCTCCCACATCTCCCTCCTTCCCCCCCCCCTCCCCCTGCCACCAACACCTCCACCACCTCCACCACTTCCACCGCCTCAGCCTCCGCCTCCGCCTCCGCCTTCTCCACCGCGGCCCTAACAGCCCTAGACCTGGCCTCCCCGTCCGACCTGCAAGCCTTCGGCTTCATCCCGGAGCTAATCGGGCGCGTTCACAACATCGTCGCGCTATCCCCCCTCTCGCGCACCGACCTCCTGCGCATCCTGACCGAGCCGCGCAACAGCCTCGTAGCGCAGTACACGGCGCTGTTCGCGACGTACCCCTCGACCCTCGTGTTCACGCGGCGCGCGCTCGCCGCCGTCGCCGAGCGCGCCGAGGCCGCGCGCACGGGGGCCAGGGGCCTGAAGATGGAGATGGAGCGCGTGCTGGCCGAGGCTATGTTCGATGCGCCCACGCCGTGGGTGCTTGTTACGGAGAGAGCGGTCAGGGGCGAGGAGAAGGTCGGGTATTGGGGGAAGGAGGGACGGTTGGAGGTGGAGAGGAGGGTTAGGGAGGAGGATGGGGTGGATGGGGGGGATGGGGGGCAGGGGGTGGAGGAGGTTAGTCTGGGGGGGTATCGGGAGGCGGGGCAGAGTGGTGCGTGAGTCCCTACCTAGGAAGTAGGTAAGGAGCGAGGTGGTTTTGCTTGTGAAGTTTTTCTTGGGTGCGTGCGTGCGATTTGCATGGGTCTAGCTAGGTATCTATGGAGCATCGTGAGCTTGGGTTTTATTTATCATATCATATCTGGGGGCGTTTGGGATTCATGGGGATCGATTGAGTTGGCGACGGTTATCTATATCTATATCAAGTTGAAGAAGAAGGGAGCGGTATATATAGTTGTGTGTGTGTATATCTGTGTGGAGAGGAGCCAAGTATCTAGGCTGTATATACTTATCTTGGTTGCACTTGTCTTGAGAGGAATGAATTTATGGCATGGTTAAGCTGGTATGGGGGTTTGATAATGAAATGAGAATGGGTGATATGGTCTATATATATATATCAAAACTCAGTTAGAATGTATGCTTCGAATATCCATCCGTACGTGTATGATGTAAATCGGATTGGACGGAATTGCGGTGTATCAAACAATACTGTGAGCGCCTAACTACAGACGTCATTTAAGACAACCGGACTACAACGAACATCACAAACATGAATACGGCCAGAGTTCTTAGAACGGCATAGAAGATTTGCATCTTGTACATATTTACACAGCCAGGTCTGCTCAATGAATCAGACCAAATAGCCTGCTTGTTTCTCCCCTCTTCATAGGTACTCCCGAGCTTCGTATCCTAATTGACATATATAAGCTCCGCATCGTCCGCCCCCATCCATCCATCCATCCATCCAGCCAGTCAGTCATTCGTGTTTCTATCTACTACGCTGTTCCATTTCCGAGTAGTTCGCGTGTTTCGAAGTTGAGATGTGCCAAGGTTCCCTTGCCGTACTTGGTTGTCATTGTCGTTTTCGTTGTGTGTACACGGAAGAAGAAGAAGATGATGATTGGGATGCATTACACTCATTTCGTTTCTCTCTCTCTCTCTCTATGGACAAATGAAAGAGCGGAGGAAGAGATATAGTGGTATATTAATATGCGGACGAGCTCTAATGCTTGGGCGGCGACTGGATCATGCCCTTGCCTGAATATCCCTCGGACCCGATACCAGTCAGGGGCTCGGCACGTTGGTTCTGTGGGGTCGTAAGTCAGCTACATGCCCGCTTCCAAAGGGGGGGGAAGGAGAGAAGGGGAAATGCAGGAAGGAAAGAAAATCGAGGATAAGGATAAACTCACCTTGAGGAACTCGTTCGAAGCCTCTTGGTACTCCCGGGTCATGGTGCTCGGGGGCGCACCGCCGAAGGCGCGGATCGTGGCGAAGATGGCTAAGCTGGACAGGATGCCGATGGCCGTGTACAGGGCCACCTTCTTCCCCTCGTCCGGCGGCGACTGGGCGCGAGGGCCATGGGGACCGAAGGCGATCCAGTAGGCTGCGGACAGCGTCAGCATTCATGATCATGATGGCTTCAAATACATGTAACGTGAATGGCCAGGCCGATTGTGGGGCCCCTCTTGGCTGGAGTTGATCATGCCAGGGGGGGTCCCAATTGCACAAAGTGACCCGAGTTTTAGAGGAGCGGGAAAAGAAGCAAAAGCTGCCCGATGAAGCCGTGGACGCACGATGGCGGGCAACGAGGCTCGAGGGTCTGCAATTTTTGCTGGCCATATAGAGGAAATATAGATAGATGTATATATCACATACCGGCCCTCTTCTCATTAAACGTAAGTTCGGCCCAGTTCTCCTTCATGCGGTCGCGCAGAGCCATCCACAGCTCAGCCTGCTCGGTCGGCGGCATGCCCTCCCACCGCTTCTCGATGTTGGCCAGGGTCGGGTTGGAGATGGCGTGGGTGGAGGCGGCGGCTCGGGGGACGATGGTGGTGGTCATCGATCTCATGGAGCTGGCGCGGACGCCGGCGCGGAGGAGCGAGGTCGCAGGTGTGCGCATCATGATGGGCAAAAGGGAGTAAGTAGAGTCGGTGGGAGAGGGATTTTGGAGTGGAGATGGGTCCAATTGAGGTGCTCGCGAGGTAATTTGGGCGAACTGGACGTGGGCGGAAGACGAGTGTTGTTTGTCGGAATAGTTCTCGACCAATTTCAATTGAGAGTCTTTTTCCAGCCAGTGGTCGTATGATAATGGTGGAGCAATTTACGGTTGGGAGGCCTGAGAATTCAGGCGCCACGTGCAGCTCCGGGTGTCAGCTATCTGCTATCTGACGGCTGAACTTCGGACCAAGGTCAGATAATGTCACTAACCTATAATAAAGCTATGCAGTAGAGGGGTGGAAGGAGCTGCCACAGCCAGGCGGCCGGGTCGCCGGGAGTCATATGAGATACACTGATAAGTTGAGCTCACTACCTACATATGTACTTCATATGTACTTCATATGTACTTCATATGATATTGATATAAATGTGATCTACCTTTCATATTGCTTTATGCTATGTGAATTGTCTTAAAGAATACTATTGGATTAATTGAGTTTAAACTCCTGTCATGTATGTACTGCTCACATGTAGTATTTATATCTAACTGATAAATACCGTTAAAGTGGCTGATGATTGATTCGTATCATAGGTACCTACCTAGTACTGTTTGTATATTAGCATGTGTGCTCCGTACTGATAAACGGCTTAGCCTGTCTTACAAGGTAACCGGACTATAGACATGAACAGATTTTCTTATTATAACGTCACTAATTGTTTTGAGAGTGGAAGTTGAGTTCTGTCATAGAAATGTGTGTATGAGCCAGTTTCATTTATCAGTGAAGCAATGCAATTCCTCTGGGATCCAATTGAGCGTGGAGGAATATGACTATAAGCTCTACTGACGAGACCTTGCCAGAATCTTGCAGAACCGAACTACATAAGTTCGATTGCGACCAAGCCTCTTACATTGCTCTGATGTCAAGAAGACAATGTCAATTCTCCGATATCCGTGATATGAATTGATCGAATGATGAGCGGTCAGGTGTAATTTTCCCCCTTGACTATGCCTTGGCTATCTCTGCTGTGTAGTATCGGACAATTTGTCTTGTTGCTGCTCATCTTTCGCTATTGATGGTTGCAAGTCTTTATTATTATACTCTTTGAATGCCGGGTTAAACGCATAGTAACCTTTATCTATCAGTATAGTTCACTATGATAGAGACTTGAGACCGTGGATCTCATACCATTCAATATTCCAAAGCCTACGGCGAGAGTTAAAGGAATGAAGTTACGGAATGAACCCATAGCTTTTCGGAGTCAGATATTTGAGGCCTGGTGGAATTGAGCGGGGTATGTGTGATGTATTGCGAGCTCAAGAAGTAAAGTAGAAGGGTGAAAATGTGTAGAGCGGTTGAGCTGGCATTTGTAGATATTTCTTGATGGGTGAAAGTTGTCTCTACAGCGTCTTTGATGAAGCCGGTGTTGAGTGAATATGTAGCTAGGTACCTAGTTATCGGGTATATGCATATATCCTTCACTGAGAGGTCATTAAGTGGCGTGCCCCACTACGCGTCTAAGTGCATTTGACGCGTCTGGACTTACCTTTTTTACAAACACCAACCTTCTACGCACGAGATGACCGGATTTCGCTACTGAGAAATAGAAAGCAATGCATTTCAGGCGAAATGGCGAAATGGAAGGAGCTTGGGGAGGTCCCGGACTCGGACGACGAAAGTGCCTTCGATAGCAATCACGAGTCCGATTATGAGCTTCCAAACCTGAATACTGCCATCAGCAATCGAGACGAGTTGGCCCCCGAATCTCCAGCATGTGAAGGGCAAGATGTTTGGGAAATTCCACGGTCCTCACCAAGCCCCCGAAAGGATCGAAAGGGACAAGGTACGGCATCCGGCTTGACTCCCATACCGCAGGCAGTGCCCGAGGTCGATATCACTCCTCGGAACCTCGACATATCGTCTCCTCTATCCTCACTCGGCCTTAGAGATCAACTTGAACGTTCAAATGGGACTCCTGAACATGGCATGCAGGTTTTTGATGAAGTCGAGGAGCCTGTTCAAGCGGACCAAGCTAATGTGCCGGTCCAATTCGTCGAAGACATATTTGGAGTTGTGGATATCTCGGACGAGGAGGATGGAAGCTCGCTACAGGACGGTCTCCGAGTTGGCCGGTCATTGAGGCCGCGGAAGCCTATTCAAGAGCACCCATACTTACTAGAGAATGCTCAGTATAGTACGGTCCTCAAGTCACATGGTGTGCGACCCATTAGAATGCACGCTGCGGAGATGGCAAGAAGGAAACAAGAGGAGGATTCTCAAGAGCAGGATTATGAAGATGATAGTCAGTTGACCGCCAAGCCCTCCACACAAGAGGAGTCAGAAGAGAGCCAGGAAACGGGACTTCAAGAATTACCCGACGATGTCGAAGGAATGGAGCATTCATCAGTGGGCAATCGGTCACCATCCCCACGGCGTCGCCCCATACAAGTCGAGATTTCACTGCGGAGTTCACAAGATGATGACGAATTGCCGGACCCAGCCGAGATTGACAAGTGGAAGCCGAGAAAGAGGCCGGAGAAGATCACCAAAAGACGAGCTTCGCCTAAGATATCCAAGAGGGAAAAATTCGCCAGAATACATGATCCCGTTAGGTCAGTAAGAGAGGTTTCACCAGCGGCAACTCATAATGATATTTTCGAGATCCCTCCGTCACCTCCTCAGACGAGTCCAGCTGTCCTTGGTCTAACACCAGTTACTGCGATCGTGCGTTCTAACCCTCTGACAACGCTCACTCCGAGACCAAGCAGCACAATTTCGTCACGAGATCAAAGCCCTGCTCCAGCAAACCAACGCGCCAATATCATTGATCTCACTGCGGTGGAAGATGAACCCAGCAATGAGCAGGTGACAGACACCAGTAGTGGTTCGGAAAGTGAGTCGGAAGCAGTACGTGCGGCCGTGAGGCGGATACGTGGTGTATTGCCTGCATCTTGGCTTCGGCTTGATCAACAAAGCACTCATAAAAAGAGCAAGAAAGACCACCCGCGGCAAAGCCCAGACCATTCTCCAGAGCGGTCGCACAGAAAGGGGGTAGCTCAACGCCGACAAGTCTCACCTAGGCCGTCCAACCACACAGCTTTATTTCTCGACGATTCAGATGATGATGATATAGCCTCACGATTTAATGATTTCAACGAACCTCCTGGCATCAGTGCAGTGCCTATATTCGAAGACGATGCGGATTCTGTTGTCGAAGATGACCACATTGACCGGATGCTTCCTGGGAGAAAAAGAGTCAATATAGACACCAACGAGTCTGAACAGCCAAGGAAGCGAAGGAAAAGCCAGCAATCGATTTTCAGAGGTCAGCCCAACCAGCCGAAACGGCAACAAAGGATCACCGGTCATCTCAGCAGGACGAAGAGCGCGCCAGCTAGATCTAGTGCCAAAAGCAGTCGTGCTAGCAGTGGCATTACAACAAGGCGGCCTACGAATGGGCATGCTGGGACACGTACCAGAACGCCGCCGCCGCCACGACTGGGTATACTGGATGTCGTTGAACCTGATGCGCCTGACTTTATCCGCATAGCTGCCCGAACGGCCAATAAGAGGTCAGACAGGGGAAGGTCAAGTCCATCGAAGAAACATATTGCTCTTGGGACTCGGAAAGACAATATTGAGGCCATCGGTATCATGAGAAATTGGAGAAAAGGCAGTATCCAACCGAGAATTACTACCACAGCCGCGACCAACGTCCCAACAAACGTGCCAGAGCCGCTGCAACCTATTTCTAATAATCATGTTGCTCTACCACCCAAAAAACATCAAGAGAGGCGGCCGCGTCGAGTTGTGCAGTCATCACGCTTCTCGCAGTCTCGACGGATGGTTAAACAGGCAAGCATGGATAAATTCGTTACTATTGAGGAAGAGACGCCATCTATATCAGATAATGATGATAATTCCACGCCCTCGTTCAACCAGGCTGTTACCGGCCGAGCAAGACCTCATAACACAGCTTCTAGACCTGCGCAACTTGAAACTGTAGGCGATAAGGTTAGCCAACATGCATTTAATGCGCGAAAACGGGCTCTAGATGCGCTATATCGAAAGTCCCGTAAAGCGTTATCTGCTCCGGTGAATGTTGGTCTTGAACGTTTCGTGGGTACCAGTGTGCCTCATAACAGCACACAACAGCGAAACGAAGTCATGTCCTCGGAAGATAGACCCAAGAGTCCTGATGATGGGGTAATTCAAAGGCGGCCGAAGTTCCGGAAGCGCTTTCGACCTCAACAGGTGGACGTCACTGCTCCTCAGTATGCGCATGCCAACGATCCAGTACCGCGTGAGCCAAGTCCAAGCTATTCCATCGCAGGATCGTCGAATATCTCGAAAAGTGCCGGCAAGTTATTGGGCCTTGGCCCATTCGGCACTCACTACACCCAGCACTTCGAGATATTTCCGTTAGATCCTGGGGTTTTCTTTCATGAGAGTACATTTGTCGGGAGTGGCCGGTTACTGAAATCGTTAGAAGAGACGTCCCTGGATAATCTTCATCGTCCTCGAGGCCGGCGTACATTTGTTCTAGATGAAAAGACGCTACTTTGGGGCCAGTGGGATGCGCAAACTTCCTCAGAGTTGGGCATTGTCTTTGACTGGATCATAGAGTACTTTCAAGCAGATTCCTCGAACGCCATCGACTACACGAGGACCGCGGTACAAGCCTCAGAGTTCATCTTGGACTATCTTCAAGATTCCATCAGCTTTTTAGAGCAAGAAAGCGAGAAGCACTTTGCAGGCCGTGCTTTAGAAATCCTGCAGAGTTTTGCGCAACGCTTGGAGGCTCTACCATCCCAGGCTCATCAGGCTCGGTCCCTCCTGGATGTGTCAAGTCGCAGTTTGGTCATCGTATTCCAGACTTTGCGTATCTGCCAGAAACTGAATCAGATATCCGAGTCGTTCCAACTCGAGGAAGTGTTGAAACGGATTGCCAAGGGGACTATTCGCGGGCTTCTAGCAACAGATCTAGATGATGTTCGAGACCTATACAATGACCTCCAACTCATGTCTTTCCGGGAAAGGGGTATTCGTGATGAGCAGTACTCAATGGTCTGTTGGGTCACTGTCATTCGAGTCCTTGAAGAGGCCCGTATCCCTAGATCCGGTTTCTGGGACGTGGCATCTTCTGTCATGTTAAACACTGATGCAAGCGCGGTCAATGACGCTCATGCTTTTGAGAGGATTTGGCGCAATTTGTTCACTATTCTCCCTCTCGGCGAATTTGACAGTACCGGAGTTGTTGTCCCAGGAATCAGGCATACGATCCCCTTGGAGGGTTGGTCCCTGCCGCAAACTTTACTGAAGCGCGTCTTTCAATTGTATGAGAGCAATTCGCGACAATCACCGAGCTTCAATGACTATTGTCGAGGGGTGGTTAGTCGATGTCATTACCTCGTAGAGCAATGGGGTTGGCGTAAGTGTAATGGGATAATAGGAACTATCTTCGACTTTTTCGCTGCCCGAGATCTTGCTCATTTACGAAATGAGGAAGCATACCAATCCCCAGCTTTTCTAGAGCATCTTGCACAAACGCCGTCACTCGCCATTGCACCAGAGGATCGGTGTTTCCATATCTTTTTGAAGCTACTAGCAATGTCAATCCAGCGCCTCAGGAGATTCGGCTTGACCAAAGACGTCAGGAATCTGGTCGCGCGTGTACTACCCAACCATAATCGCCAGTATGACAAGGAGAAAGGCATTCACGAAACAGAGCTAGCCGCCCTGAGAAATCACCACGACCTCCTCTGTACGCTTTTTTGGACAGCACCTCCGGAATTGCGTCCGTCTGTTCAGATCATCGAAAAATTGGTGATGGCTGGTAGTTCTCATAAGGAAGCATGCTTGATCAGTCTGCGAGCCTGGAGTCAATTGGCACGATTCGTCATATCTTCAGATAAAGACACTGCCACTTATAAACCGTTCGCCGATTGGCAGAGAAACATCTTCCAGCAGGTGATGGAACAGTATCTATCAGCCGAGTCCGATGTTCAGCAACAACTTTTGAGAATGTCCAAAGACGTCTCGAAGAGTATAAGCCGAGACATGATAAATGCGGTTGTGAAAATGAACAGGAAAAGCGCAATGGATGTAATACACTTCTCGATGAAGGCCTTCCTGGACGTCATGCGACACGCTCCGACCCTCGGCGCTGCGTCTTTCGCCTTGAACCATTGTATGTCAAACCCCTTTTGCCATGTTTAAGAGACGTGGCGTGCTAACTTCTCCCAAGACCAACTGGAGCAGGTATTCACGCGCTTTCCGTTCTCATCTGCCGATTTCGATTGGAGCAGCTTACGAGTTGGTCTGGATATTCTCGACCATTACGTTGTCCATATTGAACAGTTTCTAAGCCAAGGCCCCGCGGAAGCTGATCACTCATGGCACGGAGAGGACGCCATTATAGTAAGTATTGAGATTTTACCACAAACAGTTTGTTCTATCAGTCTAACCTTTCCAGCTTCTTGAACGTAAAATGGCCATGCCGTTCTTCTCCATGACTCGCACTATTACCGGAGCAGACTTCAAGGAGCTCACACTTGGTCCTACGAGTGATCGAGCCATAGCTGTTGAACAGGCTGTATCGGTTGCGGGACGAGTGGCAGCGCGTTTGATACATGCCCGACTCTCAGTGAGTTCCCTTGACAGTAGCTTGTGTTCGAAGCTAACATCACAGCGTGTGTCTCATTTCTTCGAGACTGGGAAGTATAGCATGTTTGGGGATCTTTTAAAGATTGCCAATTCACCTGCAAGGAAGTACCGCGCTCTCTTTCTAGCCATATTGATTGAGCAGGACATTGGCGACTTCAAGGTATGATTTTCCCATGTATCGCAATCAGACTCGACTAACAATATACAAGGATCTTGGCGTAACCATGCTTGCTCTGTTTCTGGTGGAAGTCGTTAAGCCGTTCGAGTTCTTGGCCTATGAAAATAGACTTGCTCAGGCAATAAAACGGCATGGTGAGCCATGCTTGAAGGATGCAGTCATAGAGGTTGGAAACAGCCCTGATTACAATTCGAACAGGGCATTGTTCAGCCGTAAGTCGACTTCGCTAAGCCACTACGTTCGTTGCTGATATTTCCAGATGCTATTACTGCAATGCGTAGGACGTTAAGATCTGCCGAAGCAAGCCGCAAACAACAGCTGCAATCACAAATCTCCAAAGGCCTACGGACTACGATGGAACGAATGAAACTTGACCTAAAGTCAATAACGCTAGATACGCCCGAGCATGCAAACCATATTGAGTTCGTTCGGTCAATCATCACCCTGATCAGGTCGCAAGACCTCTGCCCGGTAGACCCATTCTTCTACCAGATCAGTCGGGAATATTCGCCTTCCAGCCAAGACCCGCGCTTGCAAATAGCAAGCATCCTTTCGTGGGGCCTCAAGCTCGAAGAGGGCGACACGAAGGCAATACCTGGCCTCTTCTACCTACTGTTTCCAAACTTCAAGCTCGCACTCGCAAACGGCAAGCTCATGGATGAAAGGGCCATACTCGAGCAAGGGATGGGGAATCCCTACGTATTCTCGTATATGCTAAGCAGAATTTTCCCTGCGATTACCAAAACTGCCGTCCAAGTACCTGAGGGATGGGTGCTACTAGATGCCTACGTCGGTGCCTTTGAAGCACTACTATCAGCACCATGCATCCACGGGGCAATCGAAGGAGATAATATGGCTGGCCTCTTGACGTTACTCAACTGCGTATTGGTTGGTGTTCAGCACCTTGGGAGTCTAGATATGACCGAGCTACGCCCAGAGCACGTCCATACTCTGACCCAGATTACAAGATTCCTCAATCTAGTTTCTCCGTCACTTGCGGCCTACCTAATCAACGACCCATCCTCTCAGAGAGCGGCAGATATCATAGAGAGGATTGAGGCTTTCACCAATTTCACAAGAACGGCTAACGAATACCTCTCTACTCTTACCGACCATTTGACGTACCTGCCACTCTCTGAATCGGGACAAGCGTTTACAGTAAATCCGAACAGACTTTTTGAAGGTATACGGACATTTAGAGCGGATTTGTCATTAGAACGAAATGAACATGTGGACAGGTTCGCCAAGCACATGATACAGGACGTCAAGGATAACTGGGTGTCGACCCAATCGATGATCACGGTAAAGGGCCCGGCTAAGCCGCCGGGGCACTCATCAACTCAGTCAGGGCAAGGGACTCCAATCCCGAGGTGGAACGCTAGAGAACTGATACAAAACTTCAACGAACAACTTCAGGTGTGGAATCACGCCAATGATGCGACAACGACGATACGGCAAGACAGCTTGCCGTTTGATGACTACTTGTTTTAGGTGCATCGAGGGTGGCGTTCAGGGGTGGTGCTAAGGGGATAGACAAATAAAGGACTTACCTAGGGACTCGAAGAGGTCTTCCGCATTGCGTAGGATATACCATGAAGATCAATACAGTTAAAGACTACCTAAAGCGCGTACTTCATGAAATAATACATTCAATGTTCGTAAACATACCCGTTTTATTGTCTTTATGTATTCACTTATGTAAGCCTGATGGTCTGCCGTCAGTTTAGTCTTCGGTGTGGAGACGACGCTTGGACCAAGTCCGGCTCTAGACTCGGCGGCATTTGACAACCTCAAATTCTCCCCCTGCCACGAAAGGTCGGAAAGCCATGCATTCGCCTGCTCACGCCGAGCGCCAATCCTCCGAATGCATACTCGATGGCCACGTGCCTTTCGCTCGGCGGCACTACACCCACGGAATCCACGCCTACTAACGCGTCGCGCCCGAACCTTCCACACCTCTGCTGCTGCGAGAGCGGCCGCCGACGATGGCAACAACGGGCCGCCCCGCGATGACGGGAACAACCCCGAGAAGGAAAACGGGGCGGGCGACGGCGACAGCGGAGACAAGAACCTGTTCGGCGAGAGCAACACGGAGGTTAATAGCGAGAGCCACGGCCGCAAAAAGCCCGGGAACGGCAGCTCCCTGAGGTCGCGGGCGTTGCGGAATCGCAAGCCGGAAGAGCTGCCGCCCATGCAGCTGCCTAAGTATTTTCGAGCCACGGCCATCCATCGTTTCGGGGAAACGAAAATCAGGTCTCAGGAGCTGGAGTCGAACATCGTCGACCCCTGGATCGAAGCCGCGTTCGGTCCTCCCCCGAAAAAGGATGTGTTGTTTAATAACGGCAAGAGTTTCTTTCAGCCGGACGCTAATGTCGGCGTCCCCTATGTGGAGATGGACATTTATCACTACTTAAGGACATTAGTGCTCTCTACATCACCGGCGGAGAGATGGGCGGACCACATTAAGTTGGCGTTCGAAGCTGCTGCCTGGGTTAGGGAGTCCCTAACAAAAGCTATCGAGGCTTTGGAATCAGGTCAAGATTTGGCTTTGATAGGTAGGAGACTGGATTTCATAGTGGCCGCTGCCCATTGGCTAGTTGTCCATCAAAGTAAGCAGGCTTATGGAGACGACTCGATTGCGGAACTGCGTAAACGTACTTCCCACGCGACCTCCATGGATCTGTTGGCAGCTTTGCTACGAGCGAAGTCCAGAGAATCAACTCCCTCGCCAAGACTCGGTGACTACGGACCTATTATCCATGAACTATTTAATGGTCATCTTCCAGAACCGTTACTCGTCGGGCTGTACCATTCCGAGCTGTTTGATGAGATCATAGCATTTGTCAATGCTGATCTCAAGATCCAGGCCCCGAAGAATGTCAAACTTACGGAGCTACGGCGGCCTATAACGATCATCAACACATGCGACTACAGCGGGTTCTCCGTACCCCATGGCCTCGTGGGGCACATTGCTAACAAAATGGAAGCCGACGTCCTGCACTTGAGGGCTAGCGATATTGCGCACATCGTCGGAGGCTATCTGGGCCAGGACGCTGCCAGAGCGCCTGGTCTGATCTCGCAGCTGGGTTACACAGCTGCTAAGAACAGTGGGCGGTTAAAGGACGCCCGTGCCTCCGAAGAGGACAGCGACGATATAGACGAGTTCCGAGCGCCATACGCCATTGTCATGCGTGATGACAGGGCCAAGAAGGAGAACAAGAGGACTGTATCCTTGATGGACGAGTATCTGAATGGTACGAATCGAGGCAAGTCCGAGGACCTCTGGGAAGATCTGAAAATCAATGCGGCTATAGAGGAGCTGGTACATTCCGCAGACTCGAAGTCTGATCCGCTACGGCCGCTCATTGTTCACATCAACGACTTCAATGCCCTCAATATGGATCTAGAATGCGGTGCCGCTCTCATTGGCAGAATCCGGAAAGTGGTTGATGCGATGTGGCTGGACGGCCGAAAGATAGTATTGATTGGAACGTGCTCTACCAAAACCGCACCCATGCCTTACCTCAACGCACTGGGGGAACTAGAGGCAACAGAGCGAGTAAGCCATCTCCGTTTGCCACAAAATCTGCTCGACGTTGTAGAGTCGGAATTAGAGAGATGGGTGAATCTGGACTATCTACGAGAGAACGACGGGAACATTGTGAAGATGCTCTCATCCCTGATTGAGCCCGTCCCTGAAGAGTTGATAGAAAATTCCGGAACCCTTGGATTGGCAGACTTGACCCATCGATACAGGTTACCGGATTCATGGTCGGACAGTGTTCTTCCACTCGCTGAAGTGTACCGCATCGCATCTGCGATGATCGGCACAAGCTACAAGTGTCGAGATGGTATATTTAGCCTCGCTAATCTAGAACACGCCGGGCATAAGATCACGGCGCTTGAGGGCGCTAAGGAGAGGTTATTCAAAGATGGGAAACACATAAGGAATGTGGATGACGGCAAGGCTCTCAGGGGATTCTTCGACATGCAGAAAGTGAAGCCCTCTGATGAAAACCATGAGGAGAGAATCAAGTCAGGCCTTGTCAACGCGGCGGACATTCGGACCACTTTCAAAGATGTCCATGCGCCAAAGGAGACTATCGATGCAGTCAAAATGCTTACCACGCTGTCACTTATCCGGCCCGAGGAATTTTCTTACGGCGTCCTCGCCACGGATAGGATCCCCGGCTGTCTCCTGTACGGGCCGCCCGGGACAGGCAAGACACTGCTGGCCAAGGCGGTGGCCAAGGAAAGCGGGGCGAACATGATCGAGGTCAGCGGCGCGAGCATCAACAACATGTACGTGGGCGAGAGCGAGAAGAACGTGCGGGCGCTCTTCAGCGTGGCCAAGAAGCAGGCGCCGATGGTGATCTTCATCGACGAGGCGGACGCGCTGTTGGGGTCGCGCGGGCGGCGCGACGTCGGCGCGCGCCGCGAGACCATCAACCAGTTCCTGCGCGAGTGGGATGGCCTCACCGACACCAAGGCCTTCATCATGGTCGCCACCAACCGGCCCTTCGACCTCGACGACGCCGTGCTGCGCCGCCTGCCCCGCAAGCTGCTCATCGACCTGCCGCTCGAGCGCGACCGCGCCGCCATCCTGCGCATCCACCTCAAGGACGAGGAGCTCGACGAGGGCGTGTCCATCGACGACCTCGCCCGCCGCACGCCGCTGTACTCCGGGTCCGACCTGAAGAACGTGTGCGTGGCGGCGGCGATGGCGGCGGTGCGCGAGAGGCTCGAGCGCGAGGAGAGGGAGGAGAAGGGGGAGGAGACGGACAACGACGACCAGGAGTCCCAGTACCCCTGGGAGAAGCGCATCCTGCGCCGCCGCAACTTCGACACCGCGCTCGCCGAGATCGGCGCCTCCGTCAGCGAGGACATGGGCACGCTGTCCGCCATCCGCAAGTTCGACGAGAGGTACGGCGACGGCGGCGGCGCGCGCAAGAGGCGCCGCGGCATGGGCTTCGGGGTCCTCCCCGAGACGGCGGACGCGGAGGAGGCTCGGGTGAGGAATAGGAGACCATGATGAGCTTGTTGTCTTCGAGAGAGGGGGGAAGCAAGGGCTGGTGTGGGGGGACAGAGCGGAGCATTTGGGCTTATGGGACCTGGGTCAGTATTGCTGTATATTATACTGTATAGTACCAGTGTCTCTGCAATGAACTGAACTGCCGTCGTGCTGTATGTACATTCTGCTTGTTCTTGTGCTCTTGGCGTGTGCTGCTTTGGATAGGGGGGCTACCGGTATGTGGGATGCAATATAATTTACACGCGCACTAACAACCGCCAAATCAAGCAGTATGGATATTTTGGCACACAGGCTGGAAAATTGCTAGTGATTGTGTAGACTGTCTTGAATCCTGAGAGCCGAGTGGCATCTATGTAACACGAGCATCCTCTGTATTGGATCACTTATCGGCATCAAGCTGGCACCATTGACGACAACATTTCAGCGAGCCTTCCTGCCTGCCTACCTCATTTCAGACCTCTATCTCTATGGGCAATCTTCAAGAAGTTTCGACCTCTCATAGGTTGCTTGTCCTGCAGTCATTGGGCACTGACCACCCCTGTCGTATCTGACAGCCCTGTTTTCGTCCCTCTCCCATACAAACAGGGTGATCATGTGGCGTTCGACAGCCTACCTAATCAAACCATTCTGCAGCAGGCTTGCTTACTTCTTTATCGGCAACTCACAACTTCCACCCTATTTTCTAATGTACCTCGAGCAACTACCTCTTAAAGCGGCGAGGCTTCTGCACATGGGAAGAGAAATACCTGGTGTTTCCCCCCTCTGGGTTTTTCACCTGCTCGCGCACTCTGAACCTTTACAACCCTCATTGTCTCTCTGACTTTCAGTCTACAGTACTACTACTGCCAATCACATACACCCCCAAACCTCTCGCTGCTTGAAGCAAAGCCGCTCGCCAAGATGCCTAACTACTTTGAGAACTTCGACTTCAACACCCTCATTCACAACGACCAGGGATATCCTTTCGTCCTATACACTATGCCTCCCAGTGGTCAGGAGGAGACCCAGACTGGTGTCGATACCTCCATGGGCAACAATGGGGACACCGTCAACCTGTACAGCACGCCTTGGTTTGAACAAGAGCAGATTCAGGCCGGCATCGGCCTCAACATCCGCATGGGCTATGATTGGGACACCTCCAATCTCAGCTATCCGAACAACCCTCTGGGTGGCCAAGATATGCAGGCTGATCTCAACTTCGGCTCTTCCCTGCCGCTGCCTGATCCTCCTGCAGCCACCGTGGAACCGTGAGAGTTTTTTTTTTTAGCAGTTGCTAACAAAAAGGGTGTTAAGCCGGAGGAGTGGCATTCCACGTGGTTATGGGTCAATGGACACACCTTCTGCGCAGCCAGAACCAATCATTCATAGCGAAACCACTATGTAAGTTTTCGGAGGCTGCTTGACTATCGTTCATTTGTCTAACGGCAGCTCAGGGCCATGAGCTTCAAGGAACCTGTTGCAAACGTGCCGGTTCAGCCTTCTCACCGTGACGTAAATCGCAAGGCAGAGGGAAACTCCAGCACCCAGACTTCTCGATTCCAATGCCGGGTGTGCCACGAGCCCTTTCCGGATTATTGGTTACTTGACAACCACGCTGGGAAAGAGTCTCATGCGACCTATATCTGCGGTCAGCCTGGCTGTGACTGCGCCTTTACAACCAGCAAGAGTTGTACGACTCATGAGTCACATACCCATACAGCTGATCATTGTCAAATCCAAGGACTGTTGTGTGCCGAATGTAACACACAATTCATGAGCCAAACTGAATTTCTAACACATGTCAAGACCGAAAAGCACCATACTCCCTTCACATGCAGGTGCGGTACCAAGTTCGACCGCACTGACGCCCTCTATCGTCACCTTGACAAATTTAGCAAGAGCAAGATTAGCTGGGGTTGCTCTTTCTGCAAGCGTCACCGTGGCAAGCGTAGCTTCCACAGACGAGACCACCTAGTGCAGCACCTCCGAGGTTATCATAAGTTTGAACCCGAGGAGATCGACAAGATCTCTCCGAAGTACTGGCAACTTCGACAGAATCAGATTCTCGTATGCCCGCACGCCGGCTGCGAGTTTCATCGAGACGAAGCATTCAAGTCTCTGTCTTGGACTGAGCAGAACGCACAGAAACCATTCACCAAACAGTCCGACTACAGCAAGCACATGAAAGACGTTCACAAGGAAACACCGTTTCCGTGTCACATGGCTGAATGCGACCGAGTGGGTGCTAAAGGTTATATGCGCGAGAAAGACCTCATGAAGCATCTGGCAGGCAAGCACCCAGAAGCTCCTGAGTATTTAGCGAAGCCTCGGCGACTTCCAATGTATGAATGCAAGATCTGCGACAAAGGTTTTACAACTTTCCAAACCCTCGAAGACCACAATCGTTCTAAGACGCATAAGAAAAATGCAGAACGTGTAAAATATAGTCAACAAGGCAAATGAGGATTTGAGGCGTCGGAAATCCACAAGCATGCAAAGGTTACCACTCAATCGTTCTGTCTTTCCTTTCAGATTATCATCAGCACACCCTCATTTACCATTACAATACTTCTATATTACAGCTCTCCTAGTACCTTAAAAAATTCCCCCTTTTCTCTCTCTCTTTTTTTTCTCCTTTTTGTTTTCTCTTTCCTTGTGCTTGACTTTCACTTTTATAGATATCTGAGGCGGCATGGTTCACATGGACAAATATAAGGTAGTGATGGCATGTCATTTTTTGATCAGAAATGTTCCCAGATAGCTATTTATCAAATCAATTCAACGCTCCTTCCCTATATTATGAAGCTACTTATTTTTGCATCCATCGGCCCAATCCTAGTGCGTCTCTCTTCACTTGAATGACCAACTTGAAATGGACTTAGAAAGACGCTACTCATGATCTCACATTGTATGTGACTGCATTGAGATATATTGTAAGATGATACTGAACCAACGCTGAGTAGTAAATTGAGAACCTTACATAAATCGAACATTTGAGCATCGTTGTTTGAGCTGCTTCCAAGAGGCTAACAACATGCTGAAGTCGTTAAAACAACCATGCTCAGCCGGCCTAGGCATTGACATATTCTTCCAAGCAACCATAGTGATCTATCTGCCATCAGTCAGCAAACCAAACACCCCTTTCCGACTCCAGGTAAGCTCCCTCTCGAACACTCATTGGTTCGTAGTACAACCTCGCCTGTAGCCTGCAGCACTTCCACCCTACCTTCCACCCTACATAGGTGCATTACCACCCTAAATACCACCCTACTCGTCCAAGCAAGTACCTCTCCTGTACCGAGCCAGAGCCTCACCCGTTCTTTCCAGCGCACCTCGTGCCTAGGCACAAGAGCAGCTGGTCCCCCTCAACAAGACAAGCCGATTTTTTTGGTCATCCAGCCAATCATATCATTGCATTCTTTACCCCTTCGCAACTCAGACCCTCGTCAGCCTGGCCCAGTACAACCAGGTACCTGACTGGCAGTCAGGCAGCAACACCTTCGGGGACGCCTCGCTCAATGTTCCTGGCAATTACGACATGTCCACCGGCTTACACGACCCTGTACAGGGCGTGCAGCCAACCACTGGTCCTTCTGCTCTGCAGGCTGCCTCGTTGGAGGTGCCGGGTAGGGTGGAGGAGCGGTAGGTTTTTTTTTTAATGCAGCGCTGATGTGTTACCACCCTCAGTCATTGGTCCAATGATGCTGGCCTTCAAGTCCATAGTCGAATCGGAGCATTTTCGACTTGTGCCGAATGTAACCTGTCCTTCAACAACGATAGCCAGCTCCAAAAGCATGGCACGAAGGATCATCAGCCCTTTGGCTGCACATGCGGGACCAAGTTTACTAGACCAGATGCCCTTAAGCGTCACATCAGTCGAGCGGCTCGCCTCAGCATCCTTGCGAGTATTGCGATAACTACCAAGGCGAGAACGCATTCGGTCGCCGCGATCACCTCGTCCAGCACCTAAAGCACTATCACCGAATTACGACTGCCGACAAGCTCACCAAGAAACAGAATCAAGAGCAGTCTGTGGCCACGGCTGAGGTCACTAATACAGCAGGTCTACAGTTCCTGGGAGGACCCTACCATGTCCCAGGTTATAATAATGAATGGGGCTTGCAGAGCTCCCTTCCACAGGTCAACAATGATGGGTATCAAGTTATGATGCCCCCCTTTGGTCTTGGGACTGATATGCCTAGCATGCCACAGCCGAACATGATGCAGCAGTCGAACATGATGCAGCAGTCGAACATGATGCAGCAGTCATACTCCAATGGGGATGCCGACTCAATGTTCTGAGTCCTGTTAGCGATGGGGTCATGGTAGAGAGCTGAACAAGCTGCAGAGCGCATCGAGTCAGACATGGAGGATATGTTTTCTGGTGGTAGTTGAAGTCTGTTTCGTTTTCCTTTTCGCCTACCAGCTATGACATTACCTTGTCATCGCGTTGGATACACTACGGACCCGCACTATATGGGGCAGTCTCCAAGGCATGTCGGAAAACCCCGGTCGTTCTCTCGCGATGTCTATGTTATTGTTATTTATACCAGGTGTTTCAGCATGAATTACCACCTGGTATTTGACTCCCGTTTTCCCAGAAACATTGACCACGCCAATATATCGTAAGTCCGTGAGGATAATATGGCCCATGGGCGATCGTACCTTGAAATAATAAGTACTAAGGCCTCACGACAATCTGCCATGTTCACCGCAAATAGCCCTTGTATTCCAAAACTACAGCATGCTTACTTTCTATACACCCTCTCCAACCTTCGTATGACAGTCTAGTGAAATAATTCGGAGAAATAAATGATCCGACTACCTCTCCATAACAAGAGTTGCAGTCTATACACGAATCACCTGCATCATAGTTTTGAAACCCGTATTGTGCCAAATGCCGCCATATCCATTTCCTTCGTGTGAGGCAGCCTAGTCGGATTAACTATAGCACGCTCGTCGTTCAGTTCTTTCTCAGCTGATCCTTCATTTGAGTGGCCATCCAAGGACTCTGCCTTTGAAAACTAATCCTATAGTCCCCATGGAAATTTCGTTTAGTTATAGTTCTCATATCGTTTTTGCAACTGTCACATAGATTACTTATCACAGATACAGTGTGTGTAAAGATCATTTAGAGGCTGCCGTGATCACTCTAGTAAAATTGTGTAAAGATCTAAGATCCGAAGGATCTTCTAGTTACAGAAGATCTCTTTTAAGCCTATGGATCTCGGAGCAATATTGCTCCGAGATCCATAGGCTTAAAAGAGATCTTTAATACCCCTATTATCGTGACATTACTGTATCAATTTGTGCACTGCAACTCCATAGTGAAACACCTCCTATAGTGAATACTAAAGGCAACTGGATGGTGTTGAATTTAAACCAATGAAAGTTCAAGAAACTCATCGAATACTTCATATCTATGTCAAGCTATATCCCTTGATTATTCTGATGTCCCTCGTTCCCATCTCTATATCAGGGTCTAGACTGGCTCGATACCGACGAAACTGATACATTTTCCAACATATTAAACCTTACAATTGTTTAGCGTTGTCAAAGCCAGAGCTACGGGTATAGACCCGGAGCATTGTCTAAAGCTGGTAAAAGTCTCACGACGTTTCATAGTTTACTACCTGGGTGATAGCTTTCGAATCTCTAGACGAGGAACAAAGACGACGTATATCATCGATAAAATATAATGCTTGTCCGATCCAAGTCATGACTTCTTGAGGGTTCATTGAAATCTTGAGTACACGTCTCCATCGATTCCACTTAGACCGAAGAGCAAGTCAAGCAAATCCCGCAGGGCCATGCGCTATTGTTCCGAGCTTCAAAAGCTCGCGTGTACACCCGGGAGCCACAGAGGTAAATTTGCAAGGTTTTATAGGGAGGCCACCGTCGAGTTTCTGCAGGCTCTCGGAAGTAAAGAGAAAGTGAAAGACCTTTGCCTAGCGATGTGTCCAAGCCCTTCTCTAAGTGAGTATAGAGTTATTATCTATTTATACAAGTCAGGTTGGTTTTCCTATGATATCTTTTGTGTTCCTTCTTATCCCGCAACTATAACTACGGCCATCGAGCCTACCAGCGTACGGCTGTGAAATAAGGGAAAATAGAACA
This sequence comes from Whalleya microplaca, assembly GCA_022497155.1. Taxonomy (NCBI): domain Eukaryota; kingdom Fungi; phylum Ascomycota; class Sordariomycetes; order Xylariales; family Xylariaceae; genus Whalleya; species Whalleya microplaca. The sequence continues at coordinate 230,085 of MU385753.1, read as the reverse complement.
CACATTCTATAATGTCACTGATACCACCTGTGATACAAAACCGTCATTCAATAGCCCTTGAATCTTATCACATCAGTACATATACATTAGCCATTTACTTAAGAGTTTTAAACAAAGACATGTTCATTATATCTATCGAAAACAGAATGTTAGGCCTGCGTAGGCCTGCGCACACTCCACACTCTGTGGCTCAGCCACAGGTGGCTAGGGAGGTGGCTGCGCCACCTCTCTCCTATTATTAGGAAAGGTTTAAACAGCCGTCAGGTTCGTTCCTACCTTTCCTTAAGTTAAAATGCGGCCGTCCTATAACTCTATTTCCGCGTTATAAAAAATCAGCTCCTCCTATTTGCCCAACAGGTATTAAAAGCTTATCGGTTAGCTGGAGATATCGAATTTACTTAGCCACAAGTACTAAAATATTTCGTTTTTGTGTAACTGTCCTTGAGGCGTACAAGTAGCTTATAAATAAATAGCTTATAGCCAAGTGGCTTAACGGAGCGGTAGGCGAACGAGGCGCGCGGTAGGCGAAATCAAAAATCAGTAGTACGTAACACTCTGATTTTTAACGTATCAAGTTAGGAAAGGTGACATGGACGCCAGGTTCAAACCTTTCCTAACTTAGCTTTATCCTTAAAGCTACTGGGCATTTTAGCTATAGCTTTACATATATATAGTAGCTTAGAGATCATTAATCATACACTATTCAAGCCTCACACAGAACCTATCCTATCTCGGCCCAGAATTCGGTACGACCCATTTTAGCGAGCCATGTAGTTATCATCCAAATATGCTGTACGAGATCCCGAAACCTATATTTATTCTAATCGGGAAGTGTAGATCCAATGTAGTTTTTCCAGCCTGTTGTTTGCAACTTGGGCATTACAGCATGAAAGGATGAACAAATAATGGCGATGGTATATTCACAGACTGCAACTTTTTTTTCTCAAACTTCTTGGCAACAATCTCGAGACTTCTGCCTATATAGCTACATATAGCTATTCGATAATTGTACAAAGATGCGTGATGTGGATATGCGAGTATATACTTAAGTTATGTGATATATAGGTAGAAGGCCCTAGTGTTACAGTAGGGGTATTCGTTATAACCCCGTTTTCCTCACGGAGCTCGGGAAAGCAGTGGTCCCGAGAGCTTATTATTAAAATGGTATTTTCTTAGCAGCTTGTAGGAATTTAGACTTGATTCAAGTTGGCAGACTAGTTGCTATTAGGGTAGCACCCAAATGACGGTTATATATTATATAATAACTGTGATAGGAATACTATACATTAATATAACACTAAGATACTGATACCTAAAACTATGGGGTGATAGGTTCCGTAGGTTCAAGCTATAATCCGTTGGGATACTTTATTTCTTCAGCCCTAATGCGTTTTAATTTCCACGCTCGTTGCTATTAATTTGGTGTATGTCTACTTAAATCCAGTCATCCCATTTAAGTAAAAATTCATCTATCATAACTTGTTATAATAAGCGTCCCTAGTAATTGGCCTTAAGTAGGCAATACGTCATAGTCTCAAAGCTAGTTGACTGTGATGGTAGACCATGAGGTGACATTGAGATGTGTATCATTGATGGTCTCTCCAGGACTGACAGTCCTGGAGGACAGCTATCTAAGGACGGAAGATCCGTCCTAGCTGGACGGAAGATCCGTCCTAGCTTGTGGGGCGTTCCTGACATTGACTCATTATAATATGTGTCAAGAGTTCAGACTACTGAGAAAAATACCCGAGTTCTTAGTATAATCTCATGCTAAATCGGCAGTGATGGATAACTCATCTACCTACTTTCTTGGCTTGGATAGATCAGACTAGCGAGGGACTTTAGAGTTATTTATACTATATACCATTCCTAGTCATGTCTCGCTATGCCGTAGACTACATATGCCAACTGCCAGGAGATACCACATTTAGATAAATCATAGCAAGAACATCCTTAACCTTATTTCGAAGCCCCTAGTCCACCCGGAAACGTCAGCCTTTGTGAATTATCGCCCGACTTCCGTTGCCTTAAACCTCCCTCCAAGTTACAAGAGAAGAGCAATGAGCCATAATCTATGACCAGAAACAACGACCCAGCACCCCCAAAGCTCAATTTCCATACCAATAGCAACCACTCAGAATAATCCCAGAGTACCCTACCTATACGTGAATCCCTTGCCCTCTCCCTCTTTACCCCAAGAGCAAGTTCGAACCCCACCACCCCAACCCCGAAGCCGGCCGGAGACATACGCTAGCCCTCGGGGCTCCCCAGGGTAAATAGTTCCGGGATCGACGTCTAAGTTAGCAGCGGCTGATCCCCGGCCCTCTCGCGTGCCAAGCGCCCCGCGGTCTTGGGGTACGCGAGTAGGTAAGTAATTACGGAGAAGGGCGCGGCGGATGCCTGTCTGTCTGTCTGTCTGTCCGAGGCCGGTTCGCATGAGTCGGTCGCCTGGCCGGGATCGGCTGCGGCTTCGGGCGGTGGGTGTTCTTGTTGTAGGTAGGTAGTTTTTATGCGGATTCGGCATTGAGGAGGGGAGATTAGGTTAGGTGGAAGGTATAGAGAGGGTATTTGGCTATGGCCGCCACGCTGCGTCTTTGAGGCCGGAGAGGAGGAGTAGGTAGGTAGGTAGGTAGCTTATCGCCTAATGGTATCACTTGTAGATTTTAGTTTGCTTTTACAGCGTATGAGCTGCCACCTGGGCATTAGACGATAGCACGCGTTGACAGTACATTACTTCCAATATAGTTACATTCATAATTGTAGCACGAAGCGTTTGTTCCATCATGTTGCCAGTCACGGATGGGTTGGGGGAACTATCGAGGTAGGAGAAGCTTAAATAGCAACTGCTGGATTCCCAGTCTGTCAAGTATATTCGTATGAGCTAAAAGATAATATCGAGGGAAAAATTCAACGCCAAGCCGTGCCGGGTATATGCCCCCAATGCTGAGCAATCCAACTCCCTAGTTGCAATATGCGATAATAGACAAATTCTTCTATTCCATCCCATTCCTTTCCATTCCCAGATTCGTCCCTCGTCGTCGGCCGACATCGATGATGAAGCTTCTGCTTCTCGGCCAAATTCTAACCCGTTTTCTCGGTGGTGAGGACGACTTATCAGGCGACGTAACCATGACTACCAATGTTGGTGTTGTTTACACCTCTTTCGTGCCCGAGCCCCAACACGCGTTGCAGACTCTTCCTGATTCCCTTGCCTGGACTGCCAGTGTCTTCTGGGTGCGCTGTGTTTCCCGCTAGAGCGCCCGGATCCCCAACTACACTCTGCCTTCGTCCGAGAAAGCTAAGACTCAGCCTCCTTGCCGCGTTTGGTCTATCCGTGCCATTGTCTTTCCTCTTCCTGCGAACTGCCACGACGGGAGGAGGCTCAATGGCTCGCGGCGGCCATTCGCCATCTCGTTTCCATCCGGTAACACAAGCACGCATTACATCACCGAGGTTGACCGGGCATGCAGGTGTCGCAGACTGTACCACAATCTTGTCGTAGATGGTGGAATAGCTAGCCGGGGTAATGGAGGCACGCATAGGAACGGTCGTTGGCAGTAAAGGAGGAGGGATAGGAATGAGAGTTTCCACCGGAAAGGTGGACGAATCCTGTTTCGTATGCACCTCCTTGGATTCACCGTCTGATGATGATACGGCGGTAGTCTCGCCAGATGTGTGCGTTGCACTAGGGCTAAGGGGTGTAGTTATACCTGCTGACTCAGTAGGAGATAATGGTGATGTTGGTGTCGAAAGACGCCAGAAAGAGAGGCGCCTTGTTGTAGGTGACGAGGATGGTGGAGAGGTTGGCTTTGGACGAACTCGAACCGCTCTGGCGCCTGTCCACGCGTCCCGTCGGGCATTGAAGCAAGCCAGCCCCGAATTCCACTCCGCTTCAGCACGCAAGGCTCTCCTTCGCTTTGCGCTCTTAGCCAGGGCTGCGGCTTTCACTGTCGCACCTACCGTATCTGGGTTCTCGAAGCGGTAGGCCGACGGTGATATTTGATCATCGTCATCAGATAGGTCTGATATCCATTCAGCCCGAGGACGAAAATGAGCTTGGTCTTCAGAAACCGTGCTGTATGTAGAAGCGGCTTCGTCTTCGTAGTCGGCTTCCTCCACGACGAGATCATCCTCGTGTGTCTTAGTTGTAGTTGGCTTCGGCGTCTCGTCCTGCTTGTGTAGGTTGTGTGGATGTGGGAAGCTGTGTGGTTGGGCGTCTGATGCATCTGGTTCTATTGATGGAGGTGGCCATTTGAATACCCAGTCACTTCGTACCCTAGTGGTCAAAAAACGCTTGATAGCATCCTTCTGCTTGACCTTATCTCTGCTGACGAGGTCTGCATCATAGTCTGACGCAGTAGCCACCGGATGCGAATGCTGCCGCAATTTCGCGAGAGGTAACTTTGTCGACTTGTACAGACCTGAGAATAGCATTTTTGGAGCGGAGGTGGCAGCTTTCTTAGTTGTGCCTGCTACATTTGATGGAACGGAGCTCTTGTCTGGTTGATTGGCAATGGCAGCAGCACCCGTAGTGCCAGCGACACCAACAGCAGACGTGCCAACTATATCTTGCTCGGGTTGAGCTTCTGCTCGTGTGGAGTGCGGGGAATAGCTCGTGGTGTCATGGAGTGGTGACACATTGGCTGGGGACCAGGTCAGTAACGCTATGCAGGCGCATGTGCGCTGGCTCTAACATTCTCAGGCCGATGTTGAGTGTGATTGAAATAGCAATGGATGGACTATTGGATTCACTTGATTCACTTGAGGCGAATAGGATGAGACACAGTTATGGCGACCTTCTGAGGGTGCCGATTGATGTAACATAAGCTTTGGAGATATGATGACCAACGAACGAGTAATGAAACCAAAGTTCATTCTACTTACAGGTGGTGGGCTGGCTGTCGGAAATGTGAGAAGTCAGCAGAGAGGCGTTATAGGCGTTGTGATCCTCCGGCGGCTGAACAAGACCAGGATCAGGGTCAATTTGACTGTCGGCGTCGATCGACGGGTGATCCCCCGAGGCCGACGAGTTTAATTGTGCGGTATACATCAGAAAGGCTGCAGAAGGCGAGTCTTCTGGTGGTATTATTCTGGTGGGATTTCCAAGTAGGTGGAGGCGGTGCTGGCCGGCAGACAAAAACAAGAGCAGCAGCCCAGCAGCTGACGAGGTAATAATAGAACAAATGAAAAACAGAGGAAATGATGGAAGATAGCCCGCTAGTAACGGTACAGGAACGAGATGTAGGGGTGTCGTGTGACGAATGTGTGTAAGCTCGAATTCTGCAGCGGGCGTGGGATCTACCTCAGGGTTTCACCAATACACCACGACGATCGCGCACAAGTTGGGGCCAAAAAGCTTCATTCATCAATCAAGATGGTAGATACGCTCCAGGGCTCTGGGGAACTGCTTGCAGTAGCTAGGGAATGTACAGAATGTACAGAATGTACTATGCACATACCGCAGTGGGACATGGACTATCGAAGGCTAGCTGCAGATCTGGGATGGAGTGGTTCGACTAGCATGTAGCTGTGAGGTCGACAACATAACCTTTGCTCCGTTTATCGTCAATATGCGTTAATATGCCGGGAGTACGAGATGAGCAGGCAAGGACCCAGCCCGACGCCTACGTACGTTGCGTTGCGTGAGATTGAAATAATAGTAAGTCCGGAAGATGGATTAACGCATGATGGTGGCGGCTTAGTGTAGTGGTCGAGTGTTAGAGTGGGAAGGCAAGTCTGACAGGATGAATCTCCTTCGGCTTAGGTATTACAATTAGGTACTAGAACGGTTGGATGCCGTCGTGTACCACTCACCAATTGAGGAAAGATAGAAAGAGGTATATATTGCAGGTAGGTAGTATTGTATGTAGTAAGATAAAGTTGTGTCCCGCTGCACCAAATTAATGTTTCGTTGAACATTGAAGGTGTGAAGGATATAAAACTTTGCAAAGACTCGGTAGGAGCACCAAGTAAGTATTTCACCTACTGTAAACTGTATGTATGTACATACGACTATACTGTTTGGTTACTGCAGATGGTTCCAGGTGGTGACTGGCACAATAACCCTGGCGCCTGGTGGAGCCCGGGTCGAGCCTGCCCGCCTGCTCGTCCGGAGAATCTGAGCTGGGCCTCCACGTTGATCCGTGGCACATGACGTTGGATCTGCTGCGCTTACAGCTGCCACATGAAGAAGATTGGCTCGCTTAACGAGGCGAAGAGCGCCATGGGGTAATATCACTCTAAATAAATTTATCCCCCCCTAGCCTCCTAGAAGCCGATTGACATCATCTGATCTCGAATCTCTTCTTCGGAAACGCCCGCATAGATTTCACATGTTTCCGCTTGAAAATCACTGTAAAGTGAGACATCTACAGTGGGCTCACATACGGAGTAGTAGCTTAAGCAATCCTAGGCTAAAGTGGCCTCTGTCATTACATACGTTCACACTTCAGCTCATGCACGCGAGAAGCGCCAAAAGCGCGGGCGTCTTTGTGTCAAACTCAATTAACTAATTCTGGCCACCAAATCCCCCTGTTATACAAGTGACCGGAAATATATAGCAAAGTCCTTCGTTCCAGTGTCCTCCTTTATTCTCCGCCGAACGTGTTGCTCGGAAGGGTAGGTGACCGTAAAGAATGGCCAGAACGATGTGCGTGGTGTATGCCAGTCTTCATCAAACCGGATTATGCGTCGAAAACAAACACAATTCAAGGGTATCTGGAGTCTCATAGCTCTGTATGAACTCCCCTGCCGTAAATTCAAAGTCCTAATAATAGATCGAACCCCAATCGGGTGAACCGGAGCCCCGAAGTTCAAATCGAGCATTGAAAGACAGAAATACCGAAGAGGCAAGGATACGTCTGCTATCTCAGGTCCCGTTGCCCGTCGGCGATTCCGAGTCCGTAAGCGTACCACCATGGATGGTAAAGCCCCTAAGACCTAAGAGGATCAGACTGAAACGAACAATAAGGAAAGGTAAGAAGATAAGGCCTTCCCAGCTTTGTGTGTCGTCCAATCATCCAGCCTACCACAAATCCTCCATAGGACTGCTTTAGAAAGCAGAAAAAGCCAGTGCGACACAAACTTGGTAGCAGAAAGGCGACTATTTCGAGGGATACAGCAAGGTGTTCGAGAAGAACGCATGGGGAAGAGACTCCACTAAACGGGGCACCCCATTCACTAACCGGTTCCCGAGCCTTGTCTAGTATATCGGATTCTCCAGGCATCTTCATTGGCCCCGAGGTACCATTCTGATTACTGCTTGTCCGTTCTTGGTTTCTGTCAAGGCTGGGACTATGCCCTGGTCGCCGGTGGGTGTGTTGTAGGAAGTCCCGCCGATATCATTCACACCTCGGAATTCAAAGGAATCCATACCGGAGCCTGATCCATTCGGGGGCATCGGTGGACCGGTACCTCTCATCGAATCATTACCATTGCTTTTTGGGGGACTAGCAGGAACATTGATATACTGATTGTACATGCCCAATAATTCTCCTGCGTCATCCCGGATATTGAACGAGGACCCGGTCATGCCACCAGTGTCAGTATTTGCGCAGAATGTATTGGCATCCATTCCTGCAGTATTGTCCAACTGACTCATATTTATGCCACCCACAAAGTCACCGTCAGCCTTGAACGAGCCCATTGGGAGGTTGTCGATGTCACCAGCAAAGTCGCCACCAGCCGTGAACGAGTCCATTGGGAGGTTGTTGTTTGCATTCATGGATCCGGGAATATGGCCTCCGCTAGCAGTCATGCCATCCACATTACCCTGGGTCTCAAGAGCAGCGCTGGGGACCTTTTCATGAGTGGCAGAACTAGCGTTATCAGGAATCATCCCATGCTTGCCAATCATTCCACCATTTTCATATCCAGCAGGCCCGGCATTGCTCGGGGTCATGGGGTCGTTAAGCGCCTTATGGTATTCCATGTGCTCGTCGCCCGCCAGCGATGCTTGGACGAGGTCAAAGTATTCCGAGGCTCTTTTCTCGATGCGATTACGCATGTCCCAAGCACTGTCGCGCACGTTGTCAAACAGCAACACGCGTCCAAAGATCGTCCCGTTAGATGCCAGCTCATTCATGAGGCTGGCCTTATACTGTCTGATACCGAGGCCGATTCCAAATTGGATAGACATGAGTTCTGAGATATCGTAAACTCCGGTTTCGATATGACGCTGGAGGCCCTCGAAGATAGTGGTCGGGATGTGACGGCTGGTATCGGGAGGAGCTGGCCATGTTCCGGGAAGAGGTCTGGGATTGACGCCAACCATGTTTACATTTCCAGGAGTCGATGTATCCTGGCTTCCAACCGGCGTAGTAGACGTGTTAACAACGCTTTGGTGCGGGGTGGCTGGGATTTGAGGCGAACCCGCAGGCATGCTAACATTCCACGTCATTGGGTTGGCAGGAGAGAGGTTGACGTTAGAGGATCCAGGGGGCAACTGTAAGTTGAAGATAACTGGTCCAGAATTTGCGGAAGATGTGTCAAGGGCAGGCTGTAAAGGCAAGCTGTTAGTGGCTCTTGAAGGAGTATTGCTAGCTGATGCCTGTTGTGAGCCTGAGGAGCTGATGATTCTTTGTGCCTGGACATTGTGCTGCTGGGTGGGAGTATCCACGATGTTGGCATTGGTTGCGGCAAAGCGCGGGTCCTGTGGACTGGCTGCGAATAATCGTCGATTGGCCGGTTGCTGTCCCGTAGGAGTGAACATGCCCGTGGAGGAATTCAAAGGCAGCTGCATGACATCAGGGTACATGTTTCCGTAGGGGCCAAGAGGGGAAGGCGTGCCATTGCTCAGGCTGCGAGGCCTCATCTGGCTGCCCTGGGGAATAGGAGCTTGGGCGCCATGATGCGGGGTGCCAGGAAGCTGTTCAGAGGGGACTCGGTGGCCACCACCAGGAAAATGACCTAGAGGAGCACCCTGACGCACAGGCAGGGCTGGGTGCTGCTGGTTCGAACCTCTGATGATGGGGGTTCGTTTGACTGCAGGAGATCCGCCGCCAACATTGATAATGTCATGGGTGTTCTGCAAGCCTCGAGGCGCCTTTGATGATCTGCGCGTCGTGGTTGGCGTGCCTTTCTCTGACTTTGGCTTCTTGGCAGGGGTGATCTTCTTTCTCGTGGGATTGAAATCCTCATCTGGTCCCTCGCCGGGTTGGATATATGGTCGCTTCAAATGGGTAGGCATGTCGTCGACGTTCGATGCGCAGTCCTCTGGAAGAAGTGAGGTAACGGATTTGAGGGAGGGAGGAGGTTATAGATAGAGTCGTGGGATTTTTCTATGCCAGTAGGAGGACAAGATCACAAGATGAGAAGAAAAATGTGTGATGGTTCAGTTGACTCAGATCACAGGTGAAATCTGAAAAAAGTTGTACAGAGTGAAAAGTGAATGGAATCAATTGTATATAGGTATGGTACCAGTGTACCAGAGCTCAGTATGAATCATCCATATATATTTTTTAGGAAGTCATGGCACAATTAAGCACTGATTCGCTAGTCCTATTGTGCACAGGTCTTGTTGATTCGACAACTGTACCTAGGTAATGGTCTCTCTGGCGAATGCCATTGTGTTCATATATTCAAGCAGCAGGTACGTGAAGAACTTGTAGCTGGTATCCTGTGTCATATCTATATAGCAACAATGATGCGATAGGGGTGAAGATCCACCTGAAGGCACACTGTGACAACTCAGCCTATCTATAGACTTAGAACTACAAGATATCAACATAAATAGAGATAAATACCCTTACATGGGTGATATTTTATCCATACTCCCAAACATATCTAACATCTAAGGAACACGCAATAATGTTTGTCTAAAAAATAAATATATGCGCTTGGGAACACCCTATAAAACAAGAGAAACATGTACATAGCAACAACACCGTGTTAGTCATAGTACATGTGAATATGCTAATATCTAGAATGTACGTTATCAGTACAACTCCAGCCTGATTTTCTGTATTGATATTAGCAACGTCAACACAATAACATACCTAGATCATGGTATTACCAAGATTGGCCTGTGATAGCAGTATCATATTGGAAGGCTGGGAGGCATACATGTTCTCCGGCAGCTTTTGGAAGGGAATTTGATAAGCCACTACTTCACGCGAGTCAATCATCTAGCTGCGCCGTATACTGAACAGATTACCCTACTTCAGCGAGTATCTTGTAGATAGAGACAAGCATTAGCGGCGTCCTATAGCGCTTAATACCGAATAATTCAAAGCCTCATTGTAAATGAAAAGATCTGACGGTATCGTGTGACCGAATCGGTCCTGTCGTTCGAGCTGAGTCTCGTCGTCATCAACGCTATCCTAAATATTCGATTCTAACTCTCAACATATCTCCCCGCCAAATAGCCCAATTGTACCGTGCCACAAAGAACCCCATCCTCACGGTCGCAATTTCGCTCGTCTCCCAAGCTAATCCACCGATACGTCGAATTTCCCCCAGCCTACCAGTATCTAAGCTGACCACCTCCAGTCCGACTCCAATATCATCTCCAACAACCACGCTGCCGACGCGCCCCTAGGCACCGCAATGAGAACCCTAAACTCAATCTTCCGGGGCCTCTGAAACAGACGACTACGGCTGGCTAGGTGCTAACTGACCTACTCGCACTACGCCTAGCGGGCAGGTTAATGGCCTGCCTGCTACGAGCCCAGCCCGCAATAGCTAGTTGCCCTAATTCAGCCACCCCGCCCGTACCTACAGCAGGTCTACCTATACTTGGGTCGATGGGCGAGTCGTTGTGTCATTCTGGATGGGAGGAAATAAGCAGGGCGCATGGGAATCCAGTGGGTAGATACTCAGCTTGTATTCCCTGCGCCGCCCGATCGTACGCGAACGAGTACGGAGACTTGTCGAGACTTTGGGTATAGCTTTGGGTATAGCTACGCTGTATAGGTGGATGGTTTTGTTGATTCGGTGCCTCTCCATCATGGCGGATGGGGGAGTGGCGGGCTGCTGGTCCTTACTGCATATGATACAGGTAGTAGATATATAGGAGGATAATGATGATATGATCTTCTCTTCAGACGATAGGTCTGCTGGGAGCCTTTCTTCCAAATAGTAGAATATATATTATCTACTACCTTACAAGGAGGATTAAGACGACATACATCATACTTGAGATGATAGATTCGTAGCAAATCACGAAATGGAATACGCAAGGATGGTTAGATGAAACTATCGAGATTCATGTTAAACCCCTACAGCTACCTAGCCGCCTGTAACATCATCGTCGTAGTCATCGTATATAACATAACGTATAAAAATATCAAATCGCTGATCCGTCCTCCTCTACCCCCTTCTGGCCTTCGCGGCGGGAAGTCTCTCACTCCTCCTCCGATATCTCGGATTCAGCATCCACCGGCTCTTGGAAGTTCTTCTCGAACTGGTCCTCGGGAGACGCCATCGCCGTACCGGGCTGGGTCTTAGGCTCAGACTCGGCCTCGGACTCGGCCTCGTCGACCTCCAACTCTGGCACTGGCTCGGGCTCGGATGCGATCTCGTCCCACTCTTTCATGAGTTGGGCTTCATCAATCTCCGGCTCTGGCTCTGGCTCAGACTCGAGTTCGTCCCACTCCTTCATGAGCTGTTCCTCGCTGATCTCTGGCTCCGGCTCCGGCTCAGGCTTTGGCGCTGCCTTTGCCTTTGGCTTCGGCTTTGCTCTTGGCTTTCGCTCCGCCTTTGGCTTTGGCTCTGCCTTTGCCCTTGGCTTTCGCGGTGCCTTTGGCTTCGGCTCTCGTTTTGCCTTCGCCTTTCCCTTTCCCTTTGCCTTTGGCTCTGGCTCTGGCTCGGACTCGAGTTCATCCCACTCCTTCATGAGTTGCTCCTCGCTGATCTCTAGCTCTGGCTCTGGCTTTGAATCCGCCTTAGAGGTCGACGCCACACCGATCTGGGTTTGCTGCTCGGGACTCAACTTGAAGTTGTTCCACTCTTCCCATTCTTTCTGGCGTTGAAGCTCAAGCTGAGCGTCGGCCTCCGACTCGAACTCTGGCTCGAATTCCACCTCGGGGTCATCCATCATCTCCTGGAATTTCCGGTCGAACTCTTCTTGGGAAAGGCCCATTAGCGGGTCGTCGTCGTCCTGGACCTTAGGCTCGGACTGAGACTCGAGGCTCTTGGCCTGTGGCTCCAACTCGGGCACAGGAGGGAGTGCCCCGAACTCTGCGTCGAGCTCTGCCTGGAGCTCTTCGGCAAGGGCAAGGCTGCTGGGCTGCTCAGGACGTTCATGTCCACGGGCTCGCATCTGAGACTTTCGTTGGCGCTTTCCTCGGGTCGGGACTTCGGTATCATATCTGCTGATGTCCCCAGCTCCGGCCATCAGGTCCGCCAACACAGGGGCTGGCCTGGGCTGTACCACGGGTTCATCGCCGGTGAGGTCGATGACCACGGGGTTAGGTTTGGCCCGCTTAGCCTGTCTCCCGGTCGAAGACTGCTCCTCATCCTCGTCGTCTAGGCCGGCTTCATCAGCCCGTCTCTTCGCCTCCTCCTGGGCCTGGGCCTCTAACTCCTCCCGTTCCGCCAGTAGGAGATCCCCGGTGCCGGTGCGTTTCTGCAACAAGCGGATTTTGTTGAGGGCTGTGGTCTCCTGGGGAGTGGGTTTCCTCTAACGGGTTGCTTGGGTTAGCTAGGATTGTTTCACGGTGAGGGGAGGTGAAAGAGGGGGAGAGGATAGATCTTACTTGGTCCAACCAGGAGTACTTCTGCTTTCCAGTCCTGCCGAGGGCCACTCTCAGTGACTCGTTCTTTTCGGCGTCGGTGGCGTCCGTCCGCCACTCAGTCCGTCGTTTCTTTTTAAGGGCCCGTTTCTCCTTGTCGGTGAGGCCGTCATCCTTTCTTCCTCTTTTGCGCGTAGCCGGTTCGGGTGCAGGGGCAACATCATCATTACTCTCAATCGGCGCTGGCGCTCGACGCTTCAACGTGTAATGCCAACCTTTCGACAACGGCATCTTGACGTAGAGTAGATATAGTTATGTGTATAGGCGTTTGGATGAAAAGAGGAGATGGAGTAGGTCGATGGAGAGATACGTATAGGAGAGAAGACAGGTGGTTAGGATTTAGAAGATGTTATCAAAACACTGCACCTGAAATGATGTTGGTTTGAGTAAACGGAAGGTCAGAAGAGTTGCAAAAGGTTTCGTTGACTTAAAAATCTTCGTAATTTTGATTTTAATGGTGGCCTGAGGGAAGGCGGGCAAAAGGTGGGAAAATACCTTCGGTTTGTATTCTGGATTTGTGAGTCAGTTCTAGGGCCCAATACAGCAAATAATACGCATTGAATGTGTCTAATTCACCTGGTCCTCACCTTTTTATCGCTATGCTCTTGCCCATAAGCCACGATATCAAATCAGCACATTCAATGGACTCCAAGTCAAATGCGGGTCTAGCATCGATCATGTGTGTAGCATTCACCGTGTGTCTTTCGGATTGAAGCATTGTATTGGCTGTAAACAACCCAACCTCCTTCCATATGATAGAAATGACAATAATAAGATGTTTGCTGATATTGTACTTATGATCAAGTATATATATGCGGCCAATAGCAAAGCTTGAAGCAGCTTCCTAATATCTTGATATTGGCAGCCAACCCACAAAGGGTAACCCCCCTTTCGCAGTTGCTTAAGGTCAGGTCCTCATTCAATTGATCTTGATCACATGTTATATTACAGTACAATAGGGTATTTGAATTATGAGTCAATACAGTGTTATCACCAAACTATCAAGGGAGAAATCAGTTGATAGTAGAATGTCACTGTGTTGATGGGCTTCAGTATCTAATCAGCATCGCTATAATAGATAATATATCCAAAAATACCACTATCTTAGAAGCACATTAAGCAGGAATGACATATCCCCAATATAGTCAAGTACCAATGATTAATGGTTGATTATGTTTTCGGATCTGTCGAGGGTACCTCGCATCACATTGGATATAGGAGATGAATATTCCAATATTACATAAGCGAGGCACTGTAGCTAACCCTGGATTTTCAATTTAGTTACAATCCACTTCGAACTATCGTCAAATATCTGTCGAGTAAACTAATCAGAGTGTTTTTAATTCTCACCTCGTAGATACTGGTAGTTCTATCATCTTAGCCAGTATCTTCGTCTGTCAATCCAACGGAGCCATCATCACTAACGCAACTTCGAGTAAGCCCCGTGGAAAACGATGCATTTGTCTTCCAAAGCTATCAAACTTGTAAATACCGAATAGATCACGGTATCGTTCAGCTATGTCGCAATAAGTTCATGCTGCTATTCAATTTCAGCCGAACACACTGTAGGCCATAGAGCCTACTCTTGTCAACGAAGGAGATATGATAACCCCCAATCTTGACTAATTCCATGAAAGAGGACAAGCCGCAACTAATGTGCTTCGTTATCCAGTATACTAAACGAACTCCAATGAAACTTGACGATAATAACTGTTCAAGTCGCCAATATATAGAAAGCTACAAGCGGTGAATTACAACAATGTTTTGACGAGATACGAGGCTATACAGATAGAAAATACTGCCAGAGCTGTAAATATTTAGCCTAGCGTTAAATGAACTCCTACTCCCGTTACTGCTGCTGCTGCTCTAGAACAAACACTAGTAGCACATTAAATTACGCATTGATACTGTTGACGTGGGATGTAACGGACAGTTATATGTACACTCTGTTATTGCTTGGATTGCTAGACTACGCAGCAATCGGGCTAACACAGCATCATCTCGGTGTAGTCATGCCAAACACTATTCCCAAGCGATAGAACATCACTAGTAGTGGCCAATAAGCCTCCAGTAAACCTCCACAAGTAAAAGCACTGCGCCTAATCAAGCATCCACGACCTCAAGATACCTCCTCAACCATCTTTCCGCTCTTCAGGCCTCCCGGGACGAAGACCCTGCCAGAAGGCCCCGCGAGCATCTCGTCAGGCACGGCTACACGGTTGCCCTCTTTCGTGCTGATCCACCGGACGAAGATGGGGCTCGGCTTCAGCGCCTCGCCGTCGGGGGACAGCTCATCGGCAAGCTGAGACTTTCGGTTGGTCTTTGGTGCTTGCTTCTTGAGGAGCTTGTTGATAGTTTCCATCTAAAAACACGAGAATCAGCTGATCTTGCGCTGCATTTGTTTGGATCAAGTTTCATCCGTAAAATGGCTGCCTTACCTTGACTTCTTCGTTGCGCTTCTCGCTCAGATTGCGTCTCCGACGAGCCATCTCGGCACGGCGCATAGAGAGCTCTTCAGCCGTGAAGTGCTTCTTCGCTTGCACCTCTGTTTCCAGGTTAGTTTGGTCACCATAATTGTTGGAGGATCGGGATACTTGCCATCAGATAGCTTCATCAGCTCGTCGCCGTTCTCTTCGAATCGAGCGCGTTGTCGTTTAGTCATCTTGGTGAGATCGGGAGTCTCGGCTCGACTTCCATCACTGTCGAGGTCGTCGTCGTTCGCTCCGGCGGGCTCGGCTGCTTCGATCTCTTCGTCTTCGCCCTCCGCGTCCTCATCCCCTCCTCCGACCTTAACGGTGTCCTGGATCTCATCGGCCTCGCTTTCCAGCTCGCTGAGCTCTTCGTCGTCGTCGCTGTCCCTTGCTTGCGGTACAGCCGTCTTCGCATTGGACTTAGAAGAAGCCTTTGACTTGCTAGGAGTACTCTTCGGCTTAGAGACTTTAATCACAGGTGCCGGTGGCGGGATGGGATCTACGACCATATCATCATCTTCACCTTCAGCATCCTCCTCGTCGTCCTCCTCTCCTTCGCCATCGATATCCATGGTGTCGTCAACGATAATTTCGCCCTCGGCGTCCTCCTCGCCCAAATCAGCCATGTCCTCATCCTCACCTTCGGCATCTTCATCGTCGTCCTCCTCCTCTACTTCGACCTCAGGCTCGGCCTCGCCCTCGTCATCGTCGTCGTCTTCACTAACATCGACGACGTAACTTTTCCTCTGCGAGCGATTCCGCTTGCCCTCAATTATCTCGCCCCCGACAAAGTTCTCTCGGGCAGCCTGGCGACTCGAGGTGGCCTGGCGAAGCTTGCTTGTAGGAAGCTTAACTGTAACGTGGATATGCTGGTTAGAATCTGAGGGAGAGGAAGGAGGGCCGCGCGAAATGGATGCTGCGGCACTCTTACCCTCAGATCTACGAGATGTTCTGGACGACATGGTTCTGCCCGTCCGACTATTGGTATGGTTGTCGCTATCGACCATGTCAGTAATAGCGGTATTGGCCTTTTGCGCAGCCGCGCGACGTGGACGAGACGCCATTATGGACGCTGATCAAAAAGAGGGTGTGATAATAAGATAGGCAGAAGGGGAAAGGTGGAATATTCAGACGGGATAAACGGCAAGCGGCTAAGTAAATGGTGGGATTGGGTTGATTGGGTTGAAAGCCGGTAGGAATGGATAGGTTCCAAGATGATGGAGATTTTTGGAGGTGGCGCGTAAGGGCAGGAGAGGTTGAAATAAGCTTGCGGCCGTGTGTAAGATAGACAAAGGTAGTACGTAGGGGGTAACACGTTGTTCGCGGCAAACTACCGATGAGGCAAGCTGCCGAGCCTAGATAGGAATTTTGGGATGGGATTGGGGGAGGCCCGACCAGTTGAATTCAACGATATGGATATCGATATGTGCGTGAGGCAACACCAAAGACCCAAGCGCTGATGCAGCCAACACAAACACAAGCACGAGCGCTGGCACTGCTGGCACTGCCGCGCGCCGCCCCCGAGCCGAGTGTGGGATTCTTGTCCAACGTCGGTGGTCTGCGTGCCATCGCATCATCATCCTTTATCTCCTTCTAATCTCCTTTCCTTTCCTTTTCAGCTGCCGTCTCCCTTTTACGCTCACTTGAACAACATTTCTCTATACGATAGGGCTATGGAAATAGGGAGACGACAACCGGACCACTCTTCCACCCTTCCACCCTTTTCCGACGGCGGTGATTGAGTTAAACTAGGAAACGGCACAGCTGATGCTTACTTACATGGTGTTTTTAGACGGGTTTTAAAAGGCTGTCGGTGGCTGACGGACCCAGCTGTGCGACCGGTTCGATTGGACTCTCGTAATTTCTCAGCTCGCACCTGGACTCCTTGTTGGACGAAAGAAGGACAATTTTGAATGTGTTGCGGTTTAGGTTACCGAATGTGACCAAGCAATCGGAAGTAACCGCTAGGAGGCACCTGTCTCAACTGGAATGGAGTGAGCTTTTGCTGGTGATGCAGGTGGATACCGATATTCTCAAGTGAGCTGCTGCTGCTGCTGCTGGACGAGATCTCGGAATGCCGGCGGTGTCTACAAGAATAGGTCCTAACAAGATAACGTATGGCCAATATGACTCGATATCAATATCAAGAAGGAAATCAATCAAAAGGGACAGGTCTACTGATCAGAAAAAATAAATAAACCGCCTGGGAAACCTAGTTTCGCATTATCCCGTCATGAACAAGTAAAGAGGTGTTGAATGATTGACCAAGTTTCCGGACTTCAGGAATGATCACGTGGAGATAATCTCGGTGAGCTCGGTGAACGGAGAGCTAAACCTCAATACGTTAGCCAGTTTTTAGAGTACACTACGTAGAGGTTCCAGCGTGTTAGTGTGGGGAAGATCGGTACATAGACATGCTATCATTGCTTTTGCCCCATTAATGATATTCTCCACTCTTAGGTACCTACGTAGCTGATCATAGCAGAACGAAAAGAATTATAAAGCTCGGTTGTTCTCTGCGAAAAATGCCGAGGCAACCATTATTTTGAAGCTTCAGGTTCCAACTTAGTTGCCAACCCTTCACATCATATATTCCGCACCCTACATAGATCTTTTGTGTTTAAACCAACCCATTTACACGCTTTATGAGTTCTGTTTACTTTGTACCTAGTCGTTATCACAATGGCCGACCCTAAGAAGCCCGATGTACTGTCCTGGCAGCAATCGCAATCTGAATCTCATGCCCAACCGACAGCGAATGCTAGCGATGCTCAAAATGATGTCCTTGATCAGGTGCGAAAGTTTTTAAACGACGAAAATGTTCGAAATTCTAGTGTCGAAAAGAAAACCGAGTTTTTGGCGAGCAAGGGACTCGACAGTGCCCAAATCCGGGCATTGTTAAAGGAAGTGGATGGAGATGTACATGCTTCAAACGTACAGTCGGCCACCGAATCCCCGAGTCCAAATGAGAATACAGAGAAAACCCCAGACTGGAGGAAAGATGTCTCAGACACTACTTCAGCAGCGCCCAACGCCTCGGCGGCACCTCCGTCAACAGCGGACGCGCCGCCCATCATAACGTATCCAGAGTTTCTCACTACCTCTCCCAAGCCGCCCCCGCTGATCACGCCCTCGCGCCTGGCCAACATCCTCACTATCTCTGGTGGTATCTGGACGCTTCTCTATGGCACTGCTAGATTCGTCGTGAGCCCTATGGTCGACACGCTCACCGATGCGCGAACGGAGTACTACGCTCACGTAAACGAGAAGCTCGGTGAGATGGTGGAAAGGCTCGAGGGTGCTGCGAGCGAGGTTCCATACAGGAACGGGAAACTCTTGAGGTCGAACCAGTCAGAGGGCTCGTACCGAGATGACGAGAGCGACTTCAGCGATCCGACCGAGCTCTTCCACCGGGACATAGGGACGCAGACCTCCTCGCCACTGCTGGCTGCTCAAAAATTACCTACAAATACCCCCGAAAAACCAGAGAAAGTGATCGATGGACAAGCCCGTCGTCTTTTCGCTCTGAGAAGTTCATTGCGCGAGTTGAACGAAATGCATACGCGCCAAGCTGAGAACTCTGCCGATCTCACCTCCCTCCTCCGGGAGATCCGCGACGATGTCGACAAGATCGGTGCGCCCCCGATGCCCGACTTCACCTCTATTCATACCGGGTTGGGGTACCGCAGTGGTGAACCCGATGACGAGGTGAAGAAGACCAAGGACGCGATTCGCAGCGTGAAGGGCATGTTTTTGAGTGCTAGAAGCTTCCCAGCAGTGTCAGCCGCCAGATAGGAGAATAAAGTTGTCACACCGAGCTATCTAGAGGCCCAAGCGAAGAAAACACCAAATCAAGCTGTATTGCCTAGTCCACAGCAACTCTCGCGGTCTAGCGATCCATCCCAGAATATAAAATTCATAGAGAAGGCCCAGGGTAGAAAGCAACCCTCGCACCCTGTCTGGCTATCGAAGCATATAACATCTACAAAGAGGGCGCAGAGTGGAAAGGGTCCTATTGCATTAGGTGCTCTTGATGCCCGACCCAGATTGCCAGAATAGATTGATGGCTCTCGAGATTATACGAGCACTTTCAGCATCAGTGACGCGCAAACAAGCGCTACGCCCCAACCACAGCGGCTAGAGGCCGTTGCAGGTCCAGCTTTCCGCAGGGAGAGCTATATCGACAACCCGCCACAGGATGCAGCAGCTGGCAGGGTACATCTACACCACATGGCTCTGACCCCGCCGGGATCCGAGCAGATTGTTCACCAGAACAACTACGGGAAACTAGCTGGCATTCGCTTCGGCGATGCTCCGGCGATAGCCACTGGAGGGTCCACCATCAAACGGAAGGAAAAACACCGCTTCGTCGGCGTATTCAACAAGGAGTCGTCCACCCCTTTCACATGGCATTCCGTGGAGATGGACCACATGAAAACCGTGCTGAGCGAGACCGGGCGCGGCGCGAAACCACTTCGCCCGAGCTCGGGTGAAGTCTCTCCCGGAAAGCGGCCATGTCGGAGATACCAGCCGGACGAGCTGCTGGCTCTCAATCCGAAAAGTCAAACTCCTCGTCCTCGCCTCTGAGTATCTAGGAGAGCGAGGTCAGTTGTCCTCGAAGGGCTTGGTTGGGCGTTCTTGGCAGATATTGTTTGGTTTTCTTGAATTAGCGTTTTTCATTGTTATGCCCAGCTATTCGAGTCGAATATTATGTATGCAATTTGAATGAAACAGCGATTTCCTGCCTCTGATGAATAGATTTGCTCCCGGCTCAACTGTTTGTGTGTAGTTAGTTGCGTTGCTTGGTGATATGCCGGCCTTCTGGATTTACTAGTAGACTGTGCTTAGGTCCAGAAAGGGTTCTATTGTAAGACTGCCATTACCCAAGAAGAACACTCTTCCTTGTGAAATATGCCCTAACAGCCCTACGTTTAAGCCCGATTTTGAGAAAACTGGTTTGAAAACTGTTACGAGAGGGTATTAGGAATAGTATATATATCATGGCCACGAAAATCACACAAGATAGGACGAGTATGAAGCCCTTCTACTAGGCAAAGTCTTAGGTTCTACAATGTCACCTCAAGAACTAGTATTCAACTTTACACGAGCAAAATCACAAAGCCATTCAGTCATACGTAGCCACCGGTATATTGATTACGTCATGGTCTATCAAATGAGTGCCTCTCATTACACCCTCGAAGACAGACCTCTTCTTCATCCGTGCTTCAGTCATCACGACCGGTAGCCACCTACCACATCCACGAGCAAGCCCCAGAGGGGGGCGAGTTAAAACCCAAAAATTACGAGAGAGAGAAGATAACAATGCAGGTCGGCGCAAGCCGGGGGGTAATCTGATGAATTTCGTTTTTCTTTCCGGAATAATAATGACGCTGATGGCAAGGTAGTTTCTGCGACGCGAAAAGTGTCGCTACCCTCCTCATTAACACCCTCTTACCCTCTCTCTTGGATAGTAGATAATAATAAAAAAGCAAAGTAAGGCAAAGAAGCAATGTGTATAAATCTGCGCCGCCGTGAGGCTCAACCGTGACCGTCGTGATGTGATGATGTCCAGAACGCCTTTTCCAATGCAATGGACCAGTGACCAACGACCAAAGACCAATGCCTATGAGAGAGAGAGAGAGAGAGAGAGAGAATCAACGCTGTGAATAGTATGCTTGTTGCTTTTTTTTTTTTCGCTAATCGCTCCGGATCCAGTCCCTGCTGCAGATCCGTCCATCCATTCATTCATTAAGTAGCCGATCAGTCAGTCAGTCATCATGCTCTAGCCAGCAAACGGGCGAAAACTAGCGATACTACCGCTTCGCATCGCCGTACGTGACGTAGCTGCTCGTGCGCGTGTACGGCGGCACCTCCTCCGTCGTGACGGCGCCGCCGCGCACCGTGCCGACGTTGTTGTCGTCCTGCGCGTACGGGCTCCCGCTCCCGCCGTAGCCGGGGTGGCGCATGCCGCCCTCGACGCCGAAGCGGGGCGACTGCATGGACGCCTCGCTCCTCGTCCTACGGGGAGACCGCGGGGGCATCTGTGCCGGGTCGCCGTAGCCGTCGCCGCCGTCGCCCAGATTGCGTATGCGCAGGCGCCGCGTCTCGGCCGCGGGGTTGTTGTGGCCGGCCAGCGCGCTGATGACGCCGATCAGGATGACGATGACGTACACGAGCGTGAGGCCCGTCGAGATCAGCGCCGTCTGCACGATGTTGTTGTGCAGCCAGGTCGTGACGTGCGTGACGGCGCCCGTCACCTCGTCGGTGGTGACGCTGCTGGGCGAGGCGAGGAAGGTCGTGAGGTCCGAGTCGCCCGAGATGGATTTCTGGGCGCCGACGGAGAAGACGTCGTTGGGGAACATGGGGAAGTTGATGTGCGCGTGGTCGTGGACCCAGGTCAGGCCCTTCTGGAATGCCTCGACCTTCAACCCGATCAAGCACCGGAGCGTCTGTTGGACCAGGTCCTTGAACAGCGTATCGCCAAAGGCAATGGTGAGGCCCTTGTTGATTTCTTCTTGGAAGGTGTTGATCGTGTTGTTGACTGTAGAAGTGGCGTTCGTCACCTTGCCGAGAATGTCGTCGTTGATTTCCGTGCTGAATGATGTGATCACCCCATTTGCGTCGTCTGCCCACTTCTGGGAGACGTTCCCAAGAGTGTCAACAACTTGGTCCGCGAAACCACCCACTTCGCTGGCAAGGGCCGGAACTTCCTTCTCAATTGTCTTCAACAAGATGTACTGGCAGAGACAAGAGAAGAACCCGGCCAGTGCGAGAGATAGAACGAAGAGGGCTGGAAGCGAGGTGGCATAGGCGAAACACCATCGAGCAATAAGCCTACGCCTCTGGCCAAACCACGAGCCGAACTTGTCCCCAACGCGCGCTGAGATAGGACGCGAGACTCTATAGACGAGATCCATGTCGTCGTATGCGTTCCTAGCATGATTCTGAGCACTATTCCATCGGTGTATTTCCATGTAGCCCATCGGAACACATGCCGCAATTGCAAGCAAGATCAGTACTACTATAGCGACAATCTTGGCAGTATGGGCAATCTCGAAGAGCTTCTCGAAGAAGTCATTGATGACCGAGTTGTCGGAGCAGAAAGACAACGCCTCCTTCTGGGCAACGGGGAAGACGCTGTCGTTAAAGCTCCAGTCGCCATAGGCTTTATCGAGCTCCTGTCGAATAAGGTCGAACGGAATCGAGACGGCTTGGGAAGTCAGGTTCTTGACGTCGTCGAAAGTCGGGAGTTTCTCGTTAAGATCATCCAGGTCCTTGACAAACCCACTGCTATCGATGTGGACGTTTGAGAGCTTCGCAGCTACTGCCTGAATATCGCCAGCGACTTCTGGCTTAGCTGGAATATCGGCCCTGACAAAGAGGCTGGTAACTTCTGGTGGAGCCGGTTCGTCGTCGGCCCTACCAAATAGACCGCCAAGACCGTTCCCTAAATCACTGGCTACGCTTCCAATACCTTTTGTGGCGGTTTCAACAGCGCCCCCGACGGCACTCGTAGCTTGATTTCCAGTGTCCACCGCACCATTCACAAGACCATAGATAGTGTCGACGGGCTTTTGAAGATCCTCTGCGGTGCTATTGATGGTCTTAGCAATGTCGCCAATGGCATCATTTATCGCATCGGTGGTTTTGGTTACGGCGAGTGCAGACGCGTTCAGTCCTCCGTGCACCACCATGGTGATCAAACAGACATAGGTATCGGTCATCATGCCAATGACGAAAAGGATAAGCTGCTCGATACCGGTGAGGATCATGTCGAGAATGGTCATTAAGGCGTGGACGGAGTTGGTGATACCCGATGCGGTGAGACGGTTGACACCGACCGACAAGTAGTGAGGCATCGAAGCCATGGCGCTGCCGATATCCTCGACTTTCGTGCATGCCGACAAGGCCTTGACCTTGGCATCGTCGAGACCATCGTTCAGACTTGCGAGAGTCAAGAGGAAATGGACCAATACCAGGATAAGGAGAACTGTCCAGCGGTTGAACCAGATTTGCGAGAGCCGAGCACGGAGTCCGAGGTATGGAGTTATTCCTTGGCCTGCGTTGTGGGAGAACAAGGCACGTAGGCTCCTTTTGCGATTGCCGCTAAAGTCCTGCATCTCGTATGCATCGTGTCGGAGCGACGGCGGCACTTGAGGGAAGCCATCCTTTTCCCGAACCGAACCCATGAGCGTGACCCTATTGTTTCTGGCGTATTTGTAGAATCGTTTGCGTCGTAGCGGATGGTAAAATACAATAAGAGAATAATAAAAGTAAAGTTATTGTTGTGAAAATTTTGGTTGTTCCAGATTAACCAATACTATAACGTACGTGGGTTGGTGCGGCGAGGCGGCGAGGTGTCGTGTACGTATATGAATGGAAAAGAAGGGGTATCGTCAGGAGATGCAGATGGTAAGAAGTGAAAGGCAAAAAGGAAATAGATGCTCTTCAAGAACAATGGAATAGGTAGAAAAGGTCTAGTGAATGATTCAGTGGTCTATTGTTTTCCCTGACTCCATGGCCAACCAGGACGAGTAAGAGAAGGAAGTTGTTTGTAGGCTGACGTGGGTTGAAAGGTTTACCCAGAACAATGATATGTGCAGGTCCAAGTCTAAAAGAAAATCAGAACGTTGGTTAGGTGCGGGTGAGGTGTGGGTGAAGTGTTGGTGAATATACAACGCACCTCACCTCGAGGCAGACAGGCCACCATGACAGTCAAGATCCAGATGACCACAATTAGGCGAGTTTCAGGATAGCATTTAGAAAGTTCTTTGTTTCGTCTTCCAGATGCAAGCAGACAGTCCTTTGTCTCTCGAGTGCCTCCGTGAATGTTACGCGCGTGTGTGGAGCACTACCTAGGCGCTGGCGGGTAACTCCCAACCAGTCGATGTCTTTGTCTGCGCGACCTCACTGACAGAGAGATTCCTTGGCTGACTTGGTAAGATCTACTGACTGGGCACGCTTGAACAGACTTTTATAAGGCCCAGATTTGTACTTTGTAGTGAATTTCCTGGCTCGTTACGAGGCTTATACCATGGTGATTGTCAATACCAGACCAGCCTCACCCTATCTTTTATACACGACCCTAGGCGAATGTCGCCCATCTTTCCAAAGTCACCCCATGACAAGGTAGACGACTGGTTGACATTTATTTACACGCGACTTAGTAGATGAAGTTGCAGCACCTATGACGACACAAGGTACGCTGTTACGAATAGGTGAAGAGGTTTTGGATACACCCTTGTATAGCTGTGCCATCGATCGAGGTCGGGCTGCAGATTGCCGGGTACCACTGAGCCTCTATGCTGCATTGCATGCACTTCTGCAGGAAGGGTCGCCAGCCGCAAGCCTGTGTCATGAGGCTCGCACAATCTCGCTTTCATCTGAAGAATGATGTGTGTCGGGTAGGCAAGCGAAGTAGTACGGTACCTGCGTCAAGTAGATTCTGAATAGGTAGGTAGTTGCTAGACCGTGACTCACTTGCATGGTCCAACAGTATACGGCTTTCGACATCAGTCAAGCTACCTAGGTAGTCATCTCAAATAGATAAGAGTACCTAATGTGAGAGCTGTACGGAGGTACGTATGTTAGTCAGACATGCGAAAGGTGGCAGCGCGATGAGAGGTTGGAAATCCAGGTACGAGAACAAAGAAAAGTGGAGAAAGAGGCGGGGCAATCACCTCGGCCAATGAAAGACCCTGTCCCATCTGCACGTCAAGCAATCTTATCTCCGACCAACGATCTTCCTACACATACAAAACAGCCCTGCGTCATTCACCATCTACACTTTTACTTCAGCTTCAGCCGTGCGAAAGTAATATGTAAACTGGTATAGCTAATAATTTTCTCTGAAATCATGTAAATCACCCCACAGAATAATGTATGCCAGCTATTCTATCTACGTACACGTGCTTAGACCAACTCGCGGTTTACGCGCCGGCAACGGTGGGGCTATACTACCTAGGTACCTATGTAGGTTTAAGGCCATGAAGTCTTGTGTAAGACGATTGGCTGAGATCAAGGGATATCTTAGCGGCTGTACAACCTGCAACCTCGGCCAATACCGAAGTGAACATCAAGGTAGCATTAACACAGCTCAAACGTGGGTCGGCGTCTAGGACCTCTTGTATTCATATCAATAATTTGACTTCATTTGCGCCGCGCGCTTGTAGCACATGGTATAATTTCTTCCTAAAATACGCCTCGCTCAAGATGACGGTCGTGCAATGGTTACCTTTCGAACCTTTGACGAGTTTCGGGGGCTGTCTCAACCCATATGCAGCCACCCCTAATTCTTATGGAAGACAAATTTTTCACTCTGGTTCAATTTAAGCCAGGAACCCTAATATGCTGTCGCCAAGTTGCTACCCACTGCGTACCTGGATATAGCACTGCTGCGGAGTTGTGGCTCATTATATTTATGTTGCTGCATGTTGTGTCCGCTGACTAAGCACACCACATCATCCCAAGTTAGCTCACACCTACTACAACATTCACACACCTCTTAAATATAAGATAGCATAAACAACTACAATTAGTTCCATTATAGACACTCAATGTCGTCGCTGGAAGCCTTTAGGCTTGCTCATGTTATGTTTCCTGCCCTGATAACCCCAGGCAAGTAACCAAGAAACACTTATAATAGTTACCTCAAGAATTCGTAAGGCTCGTTTTCCACTGTCCCCTATTATATTTTCTAAACAACGTAGCGCAGTGTAGCATATATTTCAAGCTAGAATGATTATATTGCATGGTTTCATCCTTACTTCCTTGCCTAGCTATCACTAGCGTCGCGGGGATGTCAAATGTTGTAGAAAAGCAAAGCATATAAATCGATTGCACACGAGTTTGTCAGATTCATCTATTTACCTTAGCTGCTTTCATTATAATGTGATTTCCCTCATCATAAGCATCGATAAGCTCCAAGAGTAAACCTCGAGAATTAGCGGCACCGAAACTAATGCAAGGAGTCTAGTCTTTCAATATCGAGGATAATATACCCGAATATCACGGAGTTCATACTCCTACACTATCGGTCCTTATGATAGTCCTAGAGTAGGTAGTAAAAGGCCACGTTATGTAGTTGGGGCCATCCACTCATTCCAGCTCTGTTTCCGGGAGATCACAGTCTGCAATGAAAGGCCACTAGTAAGTCTAACCCATGAATCGACTCTCCAAATGTAGACCTTCCAGTCCTCCTTCAACATCGAGTCGATGACATTGCTACTGAGCCAAAAGGTAGCTGTACTCGTCTTCGTGACCCAACTGAAAGTGGTCAGAACCTTGACTCCATCAGACCTGATCTTCTGCGCTGAGGTTGTCGTATCTCCCTTTTCGTCATCGAGGAGAATCGGCCGCAAGTTCTTCGGCGGCTCATCGTACTTCCGATTGTTCCAGAATACCATCATAAAGTGAGGGTAGCTGAGGTCCGGGGAAATGATCGGAGGAAACGTGATGGAGTATTCCGCGATCGTCTCCGGTGCGGGCAGCAACTTGCTCGGCGCTACGAGGCCAAATGGGAGTAACCCACGCCAGATAGTAGCAAGAGTAGTGAACTCTGCAATCCACGGCTTGACGTTGATCGTGCGAGATGGATGTACCTTATCCAGAGCAGCAGGGGTCATCACGTACTTCCTTGGGGCTCTAGCCGTGGTTGTGATCTCGCCAGCAGCAAGAGACCTCACGACGCCCGATAGCCAGTGAGCAGGGTAACCCACTTCAGCCATGCGAATTAATAGCCTCATAAAGACGGTCATGTTGAGGGGAGCGTAT
Organism: Whalleya microplaca; assembly: GCA_022497155.1. Lineage (NCBI taxonomy): Eukaryota > Fungi > Ascomycota > Sordariomycetes > Xylariales > Xylariaceae > Whalleya > Whalleya microplaca. Next base: position 203,111 of record MU385753.1, on the reverse strand, counting down.
ACTAAAGTCCATCCAGCTTGTGGTCGAGGGAAAGGCAGGCATATCTTGAGAAAATGAGCAAATAACCAACTGCTCAAGCCTGATCGCGTCATCAGCTGCTCCAGGGGATACTCCTTACTCTGGCATCTCTCCCAACGAAGGTACGACCACATTGGAAAATCAAATGGCATTGGAAAAGGGTCTCTGGGTGGTGGGTTGGCGAGCGTGACTGAGAAGTGCTTTTGGATCAAGCTGGGGTCGTGCATCAATAGGTGTTCCGCGTTGAAATGATGATGGCTCTTCCACTGCGGTGGGTTTCGCAGAACACAAGAGGTCAAGCCCGATCCAGCAACTCCTTGTTTGAGGACAGGTGCAGCGTACAAGAAACTGGTTAAGGAGCCGCCGACATAATCCCTGATATTTGGGTCAGCTATAGATCAGCAGTGTTGCTCCAAATTCTTGGAAACATACGGTATGTTGCTCATGTGGATGATGTGGTACTGGCATGGCCAATCCTTGGAAGTCACGCTCCCATTCTCTTCTGGGCGGTCAAGAAGACCATAGCGAGCTCGTTCTAATGCATCGGTCATATCTCCAAGGAGGATTTCGACCGTCAATCTTCCTTGCAGTAGGGATATGCACCGGCTAATCTTCTTGAAGAATTCTTGTATATGCTTCATAACGCTCAGCTCTCCATTAGATACTCCCTTTCGTAACGTCACAGCTTGGACGATGTCGAAAGGGTCAAATCCCATATATGAGTCATCGTTACAGTTCTCGTAAGCCATGCCGGCCTCCCAATCTACATCAACAAGTGTGACATTAATTTTCCAAGATTTATCAATATAGTCGCTAATACGCTTCCGGGAGCTCTGATTTCCGCTTCGACGTTCCGCCACCAAGGTCGATAGATCTGGCTCGAATTTGGACAAGGCAGGATCAGGAGGTACCATAACGGAGAAGTCATCGAAAAATTGGTGATCCCATTTGCAGTCCGAGTAATGATCTGGTAATTCACCGGGAAATCCAGTCATTCCCGATGAAGCCACTTTAGCTTTAGAGATCTGCCGAGCCACAATCCCGCGCAGTTGGTCAATTTCGTAGAAAGTCGCGGCTTCAGACTGCCAGCTTTTCAGGATTTTGATGACCCTGTCCATCTGCGACACAGCAAGGTAAGCCCAATGGAACGGTTGCTCTTTTCTCTCGAGATTCTGCAGAAGTGTACATATAGTTTCTTGAAGCTTTTGCCACACGAAAGGTGGGATGATTTGCGTGCAGTATAGATAACTCAGACTCAGTAAGAGTACATCGCTAGAGTCTTGGTTTCGAGTGGCTTCTTGCAGCAGGCTAAAGAAGATCAGGTCTCGGGCTAGGACTGCTGGTTTGTGGTCTAGCATAGTAAGGTGTAGGCTCCGAGATTCGTTCTTGGCCGAAGTAAACCGCAACAGTGTCTGGAACAGGTGACGAGCATCACCAATGCCACAAAACATGATACCTAAGACTGGGTCTTCGTGGGCAGATCTCCCAAGTGCGGTTGTATACTGCGGTTCAGCTTCGTCGTTGCCTGGTCCGAAGTAATCCGGTTCGTCTTGCCTATGGGGTCTCAGTTCATCATCTATTTCAATGATTGCTTACAACTCACATGCTTGGCCTCAAGCGTGGCAATTGCAGCAGCCTCTTCCGTAATATAGAAGGATCCGGAGCGAACGCTGAAAATTCCCTCGACCCTCTCAGCGCGTCACCAAGCTCTTCGCGGTCTTTACTCTCGTCAATATTGGCCAAGAATTCATCGGCTTGGTTTAACCTCGAGCTAATAAGACATGCTCTTGCTGATCTAGTCAGAAGCCTTTGCCTAAGCATCTGGTTTCCTGAACCATCATCCAGGAGACTTAGTGCTTTGCTAGCGACGTCGATACATTCTACATAATTCCCAGCTTCGAATTTAGCAGCAGATAAATTTGATAGCGGAGAGGAGTCCGAAGGGGCAAGTTTCGCAGCCTCCTCGTAGGCTTTAATTGCTGCAAGAAAATGTGAGTATATGTGAAGATACTTTATTTTAAAAATGCTAACCTTTCCCAAGCTGGCCCTTTCGATAGAACTCATTACCGCGCTCCCGAGCCTGAGTAGCTCCTTGAGAATCTTCGACACTTATCATAGACATAGACTATCGGGTCTTCAATTGGCGAGCTTTAGAAATTGTAGGTCTATGTTATTAATTGTGAATGAAATCGCGGGACACCCAACATAGGTAGTCTCTCGTGTAGTTACAGTTCCCAGCAATGATCTAAAGAAATTTTAGTCGCTGCGCGGAATATCCATATTCCATTGTAATGATCATGCCTGTGACTGCTCAGATCTTCCTCCTTAACTACAGCTAAATAACAAGAGTGCACGGATTCAATAGCGGTCTACACTTAGTAGGGGTGTACCACTGAGCCACCAGGAAACATTCAAAAAAATATCATCATAGATAACCTATATGTGTGTGAATAACTTCAAAATACTTAATAGTGTATCAGTGTTGGTCATTGAGAAAGCCATTTAGCTTTATCAAGTCGAAAGGTATTGACAGTGCTGTCTGATTACCACCATCTACATCAGACAACTTGATGTTCGCATACGTATCTATTGCCATGCAAACCTAGTAAACTAACGCAACATCCTTGCGTATGGATTTGCTGTGGTTGATACCTGGGTCCACGGGCTGACTCTGGTCTCATTTTGAATGGTTTGAAAACGTTCAGTTCGGAACTCATAACAGGATACCAATGTGGCGATGAAATCTCAATTCGGGTACCTAACTACATATACAACGGCTTGTCATCAGGCAAGACCACCACTCTCTGGGGCTACAAATCATCATTGTCACCCTAAACAAACCCCCCTCCCCCCCCTCAATCTGTCCGTAACCGGCAACGCCATAGGTTCAATTACCTAGAGGCTTGCCTGTACATGTAGTTAGGATGATCGTCACACAAAGAGCAGAGCTCATTGATTTCAAGAAACATCTCATCGGAAGTCTCGTCCGGTGTATAGCGCTTAAGAAGGTGATGAAGCATCCGGATCTCTCTCCAGGCGAAGCGGACCGCCTCCTTGAGATCTCCGCCGTTCTTGCTTTCCAGCGACCCGGCAGCCTGCCCGTGTTCGGCCTCGTGAGCCTCGTGGCATCGGAGAACTTTAGTGAAGTACTCGCCAATTCTGTCAATGTAATCGAAGGAATCCCATTGGTAGTTTATAATGATTTCCTGGTTTGGGCGTCTCATCTCCGACATTAGCTGATCGTTTTCCTCCTGAAGCTTCTGGATGACGCGCCAAGTTCTGGCAACCGACCCGGTCGCCTTGGGAAGCAGGTGTGCGACACGCTCAAGCACCTCACGATGACCATCCCCGCCGTATCCCATTTGCGGGACGTGCTCGCGCAGGACTCGATCAAGCTCTGCTCCAAACGGCTGGAGCATCTCGTTCTCTGAAATGACTTTCATGCACTGCTCTTGAAGCTTCGTGAACTCCTTCTGGGCAGCCGACATGGACTTCGCCATCTTGTCCATCTCATGGCCACGTGCGTCCAGTCTGCGTCGGAGCTTGTCCATTGCCTCAAGCTGCTCCTGAACAGAAGCGGGGCGGGAGTAAACCGGAGGATCTCGAGGCTTACCACTGTCGGAGGGGACAGAGATGGCAGTCGTATCCTACATGTTCAAGTCAGATAGGCTTTCAAAACAAGGGTCCTATGACGAGTATGAACGTAGAGTCGTTGATGAAGTAGAACTTACAGGCTCAGGCTTCTTCATAGCACCGGTCATTGCAGCGTAGTCGCGTTTGCCAGTCGATGTGCTGCAACCTTCGTTGCCGCTTAGTTGGCGGTCCATATACTTCTGGGACTCCATTGTGCCTTGTCTAGTCTGCAAGCATGTGTGTCAGGTTAGCTGCGGTCGTATATCATATAGTTAAAAACTGCATCTAGCATATTGCTTGAGTTGTCGTATAATAAAGGGAAGAAAAAAGAATAAGCATACCAAAAGCACAGCTTTGTGATGTCTAGGCACTATGTCTGAAAACCTCGAGAAATATCGAGGGCAGAAAGGTTGTGTGTTAGGTTGCGCGATTGCAGAAATATGTTGTGTCGCCGAAAAGTGCAGTGTTATGTGGGAATCAGGGCAAAGCTGATCTAGGTGCGTGGGTGCTCTGAGTACGTCCCGCGTTAAATCAGTAAATGGCAGGTCCAGTCATATTGGTACGTACTGGTCATTCAACCGATTAAAAACATTATGTGACTTTGTTACTTCCCATAATAGTAATAAGAAATGGGAGGGTCAAACAATCAGTATGTGAGACGCCGACCTCCTATTGGAGGTAGGTAGGTACTCTAGGCCAGACTGACGTCCAGTAGCAAGGTTTTACAATAGGGAAATATACGGTAGTATGTACAATACCCTACCGAGTACAATCAGTACATAATTACTTCTAGGCTTTGCGAGATGTTCTTGTCATGTATCTGTGTAGTATATTTTCCTAGCACTGTTATCATAGCTAAGAAATCTACCTAGGTAGAGAACCGCATATCATTGGGCAACGGACCGTACAGTCACTTAGGAGGGTGTAATAACTAAATTAATAGTACCTCTTTGCATATATATGCTGCTATGCCACCGAGGATCAGAATGCTGATCCTGTCTACTAGCAGCACATGTAGTAGAGCTACTCTGGCCCTCGATAGCACTGCCCTAATCGAAGATTACGCTCCCTCCATCCACCGTTCGACAGTAATATCAATTATTCCTGTATCCCTGAGATACCTTGACTGCCGTATATGTACTATGATTGCTGAACTATTTGATATCAACTAACGCACTTACCAATCATCATAGAAGCTCCGGTGTAGGGAGGGCTGCTGCGACCTTTTGCTCTTCGGACAGTAAACTATCACCTCCCACAGCGCGTAACTACAAGCTTAATCTTATCGTAGTATAAATATCGACAACGTTCCATGACCTTGGCACTGCCAGCCTTTGAACTAGTACATAATCCAACCTCACCAGCGCTGCGGACACACAACAGCGAGATAGTAGCCTACAGAATGAGCATTAAGCAAGTGCTATATCTACCCTTGATCCTGTCACAAGAGTCCGACGTATTAGAGTTTCACTAATTGCTCTACGTATTTAGGCAAAGGTGTAACTGTCTCAGTAGGGTCCAGTACCAGCAGAGCTGTCAGCTCAACCTGGACACATGCAAATTAATGGACGAACAACTCGTAAAGGCCTGGTATAATTCATCATCGAGTAAACCGCAGATATGGACACCGCAGACCTCGCCGCCGTCATCTCCATCTCCAAAAGAAATTCACGATAGCTCCGGGATTTCCTAGCAGAGTCCCAACAACCCCACGCTGCTAACGATCTAGTGGCCCATAGGTCGATCAGCCTGGCACCTTTGGCTTGCGGTATGCCATGAAAACTGTCGACATTGACTAGAGGGAAGCAGGTGACCGTAAACAACTCGACACACGCACAAGCCAAGAGTCCGTCCGTTTCATTGCGACAGACACAGCTACGAATATCGTGGCCCCTAAGAGTATACTGGACGCCGTGTTAGGGGAGATACGATCCCAGACGGAATACCTTCAACACCAACAGGACCATGTATGGGGTTGAGAGAGAGAGAGAGAGAGAGAGAGAATGACAGTATGGAGATAGGGACGGGGATGAGGACTAAGAAGCCCGGTTAGCTTCTTGCTATCACGAAGGGGACAACTGCAGTCATGCTCATGGATACTGGCTAAGGCGCTGCAAAGAGCAGTAGGTAGCAAATAATAGTATTGCAGCCATTTGAATGTACCTGGCTTTTTGCTAGCATATTGAAAATTACTGAACCATCATTCCGTATATAGATGTAGTGATAAAGAGTACCGCTATCGCCACGAATTTAGGTGTCACAATAGACGATAACTAGGAACGTAATGTTCCCCCTGATCACATGCTCTTTAAGGCCTCAACTGACTATCTAACCTTAGGTACCTATGTCCGTAGTTCTGGTAGTATTTCTGTAGTTACCGATACGGGATTACAATGGTTGCTTGGGAGGCGTTTCGATCTGGAAAAGGGTGATTACCTATTGTAATATTTGACTCATCTTGTTGGCTAGCTCAGCAACAACCCCCCCTATTGTTTGGAGGTGGTCGGTGGCAGTTGGTTGGCGGCTGTGGATGCAGACTTGCAAACAGCCGAGGACAATGATTGTCTCAGAATTGGATGGAAACGGCTTAGCGGCAAATTCAAATCAGTAAATCTACGGATGTACATCACCTAGAATAGAGTTTTACATTTTTCCGACTCCATATTTTCTATTTTTCCTACCTCTAAGGTAGCCAGCCTACGGATTACATATATGTAGGTACAGTACGGATGTACTAGCCAGCCTGCCAGCAACCTATATGTACGATTGTACCTAACAGCACCGACCACCAGGCGCGATTCGTTCCGTACCCACATCGACTTCCACCCATCAACTCTCTTCCTTCACTCTCCTTTGCAAAATTCATTCACCACAACAAAAATCCTAGTCGCAAACCCCGTCACCCTTCCCTTCATCAGTGATTCCGTAAGGTTCGTTGTTGTCTTCCGAAGTAAGGGATATAGTCATCTCGCGCGCGCACAAACACACACGCTCTCTCTTATTCTCTCTTGGAAGACGGAGAAGGATCAGTGATTTATTAATCATTAATCAAGGTGGCCTCTTTCTCCCTGCCTTTGGTCTGTCTGCCTTTGGTCTAGATCAACGAGTGAATAGGTACTACCATTTGTTGCGACCGCTTTGGATGTGCAATACAATACACAGCAGTACACAATACAGCAATACACAATACAGCAGTACGCAATCTGCCAATACACTTTGACAATACACGGCAACTTTTCATTCACTCGGATCAAGCAATCAATCAACACTTTCTCCAATCGAGATTCACTGCACACAGACCTGCTTCGCCTCTTCTACAAAATCCCCTTGACTGCCTTGACTGACTGACGTACATTGACATTGACCAACCACTTCCTGCACCAAAGTGAACCTGCATGTTCTGCTACTCTCTTTGCTCTGCATACGCCGGCTGAAGCTCGTCTCTTTGTCTTGCTACCTCTCTCTGCCTCTCTCCCTCTCTGTCTCTCTGCGTGTCTGTACCTCTCCATCACCTCTTCACCCTTCCATCTTCCTACGCTGTCTGCAAGTACTCGCCCTTGAGACGTCTTTCCTGCAGGTCTACCCGGTATCCCAATTGAACCACCTGTCGCCGACACCATGGCGGATACTCAGAGAAGTATCGAGTCTATTCTCGCTGCGCTAGGTATGTACCATCGATCATTATTCTCAGTCTGGCCTTGCCGTGCCCCCGTTGTGAATCACATCTGACAATGCTTTGTCATCGCCTACAGCCCAGCAATCTGCGCCTGCCACCGCCGCGCCGTCGAGTCAGGGCCAGATGCCGCTTCCTGGATACCAGCACAGCCCAACCCCTAACGCCTATCCGCCGACAATGCCCCCGGCATCCCAACCTGCTCCGTACGCGACTGGATCTTACCAATTGCCCCAGCCCTCAGCAAGTGGAAACTTTGACTTAAGTGCAATCAAACCCGTCAACTCTGGTACTGTCAGTATTGCCGATGCCGTTGCTCAAGCCAAGGCCTATGCTGCCGAGAAGGGTTTGACATCATATGAGCGACCGCCCCCAGGTGCATATCAGTCGCATGATCCTGCCAGACACTATAGATCTCGCTCTCGTTCTCCATCTGCACGGCGTGAAGCCTTTCGTGACAACTTCAATCCCTACAGGGATGAGCGCCGTGATGATCGTGCTAGCCATGCTCGTGATTATGGTCGCGATCGTTCTATGTCACCAGGTCTTAACCGTGGCCGTCCTGCCGGCACCTTTTCTCCTCGTGGCACCAATGGCCGTGACCGCGGCGGGGATGATGACTCTGAGATGATCGAGATTGAGTCGAGCCTAGTTGGATTAATCATTGGAAGACAAGGCGAGAATCTAAGACGAGTCGAGTCTGAGACCGGGTGCAGAGTACAGTTCATTCCGGCATCTGCTGAACCAACCACATTTCGCCAGTGCAAAATTAGTGGTCCTCGTGCTAGACGTGCTGAAGCCAAGGCCGCCATCAATAGAATTATCGACGACAGCGGCATGGGCGCCATTGCGCGCGCTGGTCTTGACAACTCACAACATGCCCCCCGTGGTGCTCCCATTCCTCCCATTCCTACATCTGCTGCCGGTACCGGCCCAGCCACGCTGCGAGAGGGCGAAGACTGTATGCAAATCATGGTTCCTGATCGTACTGTCGGCCTCATTATTGGTCGTGGAGGCGAGACTATTAGAGACTTGCAAGAGCGAAGCGGCTGCCACATAAATATCGTGGGTGAATCTAAGAGCGTGAATGGCTTGCGTCCCGTCAATCTTATAGGGCCACATAATGCTGCTGTTCAAGCGAAAGAGTTCATTCTGGAGATTGTTGACAGTGATAATCGCAACGTCAATAACAACACCAATGCCACCAACGACGGGAATAAGGGACGTCCACACAAGGCCGAACACAGCCGTGATAATGGCCAAGGTGGGGGTGAAAAGATCAATGATTCTATCTACGTACCCTCTGAAGCTGTGGGTATGATCATCGGCAAAGGTGGCGAAACTATTCGCGAAATGCAGAATACCACTAGCTGTAAAATCAACGTTTCCCAGTCTTCAGGCCCTGGAGAAGTAGAACGTGAAATCGGCCTAGTCGGCTCCCGTGATGCTATCAACAGAGCCAAGCGTGCCATTGAGGATAAGGTTGATGCTGTGGTAAGTGTTATGCCTGCATACGAAAGCAATGCAATCCACTAATACTTTATACAGCGCCAGAAGAACAACGGTGGCGGCGGCGGCCGTCCTCGTAACCAGAATCGTCGTGATTGGGATAACCCTAACTACGGCCAGCAAGGTTTGACCAGTCAACCGACTGCAGCAGACGGCCAGCCCCCCGCAGCTGCCAATGGTGCCGCTGATCCCTATGCTATGTGTAAGCCGATCTCAACTCTGTGACTTCTTCTACCGGTACGGCAGACTGACCTAGAACAGATGGTGGATACCAAGCGTACCTTGCCCTATGGTATCAGGCCCTCGCTCAACAACAGCAACAGGGGGGAGGTGGTGAGATGCCTCAGCCTCCGGGTGCTAACTAATTAGTTCCCTACTTCTGGTGATCAAGGCCTTCGGGTTCTTGTTTGATCTGGCCATAGAACTGTACCGTTCGTGCTTGCCATGACGCCAGATCCGATTCACCAAATGATCCGATGGACCCTCCTAATTTCAGTATATCCGCCTTCACTTACTATACTACGGGGTCTGTTTAATGAATCTATGGATGAACCATGACCTTTTGATGTACAACTCTTCTTCACTTCGACTTCGTTTTATACCCCTCGGCATTTCAGTTCACTGTTCATCACCACGGAAAGATGGTACCGGATATACGCCCGTTCTTCTGGCCTAATTGATTCAGCTTTGGGGTTATCACCCACCGCCGCTAGGTTACTCATCGCCAGAGATTCGGCACATCTTCCGCACATCTTTCGGTGACTAAATTCGACTTGAATCGATCCCATATAGTTGCAGTGGAAAATGGCATTGACGCCTTTGGTCCCTCCTATTTTCTACCAGTGGTTTTGTTTCCGCAATGGACCAGGAAATCCTTAAGGTCTTTTGATGATACCCCAAGTCCGAAGGCGTATCTATACTTTGCAGGCGGCCGATCATTGTTTGGCGTTCGGGGAGTCCAACCGAATGTTGCAATAGCAGAAAGCTTCGACCACCGGTTATTTGTGATGTTTTTTCTTTCCTCTTCATTTTCATGCAACCGGCCATTTTTCCTTCGGACACCATCTAATACGACCAGTCAGTCAACTCACAACTACGATGTGACCGACTAACCGACTGGATCCATCATGCTGCTCGTCGGTTGAACGGGGGGCAGCCAGCCACCATAATAATAGTGACACACATGCACTTGTAGGTTCGGCAGAGACAAGCAGACAGGCACACAGGCGGGCAGGCAGACAGTGGTTGTTATTGGTGTCTCTTTCTTCTGGAACGACCAACGGCTGGCTCTGGGAAGGGGAGACACACACATGGCAAGGGAACGGGAAGGGAAACGATTATTTCGGGGCGCTCGGAAACAAAAAGGGGTCGTTACTTGTTTGATTGTTCTGTATGTATACTAGATTCCTGAGGTCCTTCCACGGATCACGGTTGTTTTTTTCGTTTTTCCGGCTTTTCGGCTGCGAAAAGAAAAAAAGCTAAGGTAGCTAGCTGGTTTTTCAATCAGCTGGGTGCAATATTTGCCTTCCCCAAGCAGATGACGGTCTTGCGTATGATATGAGTGATGGTGATGGTGATGGTGATGTCTTATGTGCTAATATGTCTTGACTGACCATTACGCCAACGAGACGACTAATTTGAATTATATGATGTACTAATCACAGCACGCGGTTGGTATCATAGGCCTTTAAGTCACGCATAGTTGTCTAATTGCTTTACTAACGCTTTATCTGTATTCTATGCTCGTGCCCTCTACGCTTTTCTCTATATACACGTTGAAGTGGTCTATATATACATACCTACCACGCCGTCCCTACCACCAGCCATCAATCAGTCGTATGCGTATGCGAACTCCAATGCTGGAAAACCCCAGCCCGGCTCTCCCTTCATGCATATGCGAATAACCAGCTTATCTTCTATCTGCCCATGTTGAATAAACCCCGAGTTTGGCAGGAATGATAATCAAAAATAGCGATGTACTAGGCAACTAAGCCCAAACCCACGGCCACAGACCCCTCTCGAAGAGGTAGGTAGGTTAAATTAGATAGACAGATCCTCGCCCCAGACCTCCTTGGCGATCTCGACCTCGAGCCGGATCTTGGCCCACTGCTCGTCCTCGGTCAAGTCGTTGCCCTCGGAGGTGGAGCTGAAGCCGCACTGGTGGCTGAGGCAGAGCTGCTGCAGGCCGCGGGGGCAGAAGGCGGCGGCCTCGTGCAGGCGTTTGACGATCTCGGCCCTGTCGTCGAGCGCGGCCTTCTTGCTAGACAGGACGCCGAGGACGACGGTCTTGTCGGCGGGCAGGTGGCGCAGGGGCGAGAAGTCGCCGGACCGCGCGTCGTCGTACTCGAGGAAGTAGACGTCGACGTCGAGCTGCTTGAACAGGACCTCGGCCACGGGCTCGTAGCCGCCCTGCGCGAACCAGTGCGAGCGGTGGTTGCCGCGGCACAGGTGGATGCCGATGGTCAGGTCCGAGGGCCGCTTGGAGATGGCCGCGTTGATCAGGTCGGCGTACTGCCGCGCGAGCTCGTTGGCGTCGCCGTGGCGCTGCTCCGCCTCCGCGCGCATCTTGGGGTCGCAGAGGTAGGCCAGGTTGGTGTCGTCCAGCTGCACGAAGCGGGCGCCGGCCTTGTACAGGTCGTCCAGCTCCTCCTGGAACACGCGCGCGAGGTCGGCGAAGAACGGGTCCAGTGTTGGGTAGGCCTTCTCGTCGATGGTCTCGCGACTGTTGCGGAAGTGGATCATGGTAGGTGACGGGATACAGACCTTCGTGGTGCCCTTGGCGCCGACGGCAGCAATCTGCGACTCCAGGTACTTGAAGTCGTCGACCTGGATGGGCTTCGGGTGGGTGATCTTGTCTACAACCACCAAGCGCGGTGGCATGGTTCCTCCTACGCTGATGTTCGTCGAGGCCATGGCACCACGAAGCTCTACCCCACCAAGATGCCGAAGGAAATCGACATGGAACCATTGGCGTCTGAATTCACCATCAGTGACGGACCGTAGTCCTACGTCCAGCTGTTTCCGCACTACATCGTCGATGTACTTGTCTTCTATCTCTCTCAATTGTTCGGGCTTGAGCTTACCCTCGGCAGTCTGCTCGCGTGCTTCCAGGAGGGCTTTTGGTCGTAAGAGAGAACCGACCTGGTCAGCGCGGTAGACGCCCGTTGGTAGAGACATGACGTGGTGGAACGTGGGGTTGCAGCACAGGGGCAGGGTACGTATCCGTGGCAGTGGATCAGGAGAGACAGCTGAACTTCAGATCCAAACTTCAGATCTGATGGCTAGAGGCAACTGATAGGTAATAAAAGAGAGAAAGAAAAAAAGAAAGCAAGAGAATCACTACAACAAGTCCAGGATGAAAAGGCCTGTTACATGTACTTACCTAGCTTATTAGATAGCTTGACCACAACTTCCGTGGTGTCGGCATTTGGCAGTGGTAGAGGGGCAAACATTTTCCATAGTCCATAGGAAAAGGCTCAAAGGTCAGCTTAGATACCCCACAAGATGACTTGCCGTGGAATCTAATGCGTGTTGGTGATCCTGTATGCGGTGTAGTGCTGTGGGCACCTCTCGGAGTAAGCCATCTAGTTCAGGTGACGGGTCCGCGGCTAATGAGCGTTGGAAGAACGGATGGGGAAGAAGATACTGCACCATATGAGGGCGAGCGAGTAGTTTCGATGTACCAAGGAGTAAACCAAGGGTCGAGCTGTCGAGTAGCCTTCCTCGATCCCGTAATGTTGGTGACCACTTCTCCTCACTTGAGGGGTATATGTACAAGACCAGCTACACTTGTGCCATGAAGAATAGTCTGAGGAGATATATCTCACATAAGAAGGTGCGAAAATATATATAACATATATATCTTTTATTCGGTGCTCGAATGTGTGGAGGGTAACACAGCCAGAGTCCCTCTGGATCTATTGTTTCGAACAGAGAAACTAACAGATCTGGCGCGGATCTTACTTTCGTAGATGAGCCACTTAGGATTGCATAAATAGCAGTTCCACAAGATTCGAGGCGGCTGTGGCTGTTACAGCAAGCTTATTAGCAGGCTGAGGTTATGAAACAGGATGTTATTGGAAGATGTGAGATTCGAAAGCGAGCTCGAAGGATTTGGGAGCCTTATTACATACATGCATGCGTAGAGAAGGGAAGGGTATTGTAAGAGAAAAGGTCCGTGCGACTGGCTACGTAACCGGTTACATAGATATACATATATGTATATACATGCATACCTTACGTACATCTCCGTACTTATTCATCTATTCGACGTTCAATCGAATTAAGCCTCGTTTCGTCCGATACACCTGCATCTCTCCCGCTAGCGTCTCTATGATTACTACGGCTAACATAATCATAACCATCTGGCCACGCTAAAGTCGCAACCACCATCTAAACCCGTCTAACCCATCTCAACAAGATCTGAACTCTCCCGCCATTCCCCGTCCGTCTATTCATTTTGTCTGTTCGAGGCTAGTCGTTCGAAACGAGATCGCCATGTCGAATCCGAACCAGCTGTTTCTGCTAGCTGACCACATCAAGTTATCCCTGCTTGAACGCCAGCGCGCTCAGAATCTCAACCTTGATGGTGATTCGAAAGATGGACACATTTCCAGATCCCTAGACCAATTTAGAGATGGGTTGGCGAATTTAGAGAAAGATCAGAAGCGATTAGAAGAAGCCGGCGATGAAGAGTATGCGCTACACCCTCGGACATTGACTGGTTACATGATCTGTCATATGCGTCCAGCAGCCATCTTTGATTTAGGCAGCCTTAGAATTGACATCTCGACAGTGGCGCGCTGACCATCGCCGACTCCCTCCCCGGCCTGCAGAAGCAGTACAATGACCTGACCTCGCAATTCCACGGCTTCTCCTCGCCCGCCACCACCTCGACGCTCACACATCCGAACGACCCGGCCCTGAGCTCGGACTTCGAGCACGCCACCACCTCGCCCACGACCTCCACCGCACCCACCGCAGCCAACTCCTCAAACCTGCGACCCAAAGGCGGCGCGCGCACGGCCTCGAAGACCGTGCGCTTCGCCTCCTTCTCCCCCGACCCCAACGACGACGCGGACCTGGAAGCGCAGCAGCTCTTCGGCAGCCGGTACCGCGACAACCCGGGCGCGGACGACGAGACGATGGGGTACCGGGACGCGGCGGAGGGGATGACGAACGTGCAGGTGCACGCGTACCACCGGCAGGTGCTGGACCAGCAGGACGCGCAGCTGGACGTGCTGGGGGCCAGCATCGCGCGCCAGCGCGAGCTGACCATGCAGATCGGCGACGAGCTCGACGAGCACGTCGCCATGCTCGACGACGTCGACGGCGCCGTCGACCGCCACCAGGGCCGCCTCGACCGCGCCAAGAGGCAGGTCCGCAGCATCTCGCGCGCCGCCGGCGAGAGCAAGCAGATGATCGCCATTATTGTGCTGATTATCGTGCTGGTCTTGTTGATCGCGATGCTAAAGTAGATAAAAAGAAGAAGAAGCAGAGGTTTAAGATTCGGCGAGCCCCAGGTCTATCTATCTGTGTGGCCTGTGGGTGAGTAGGCGGGTAGAGGCTTATATTATCGTTTAGACAGGATAAACCCACCGAGGGAGAGGTGGACGGGGTTCCTGCTGGACTTGGTCAAACATGGCCTTCGTTTTTCGCATTCGGCATGGCGTTTACTGGTAGATGTTTTGCTTGTTATATGTTGTACTATACAGTCGACGGACGGCAACGGGCCCACGGTGGCTTCAAGGGTATATCGAATTACAATTGATTATTGAACATACTTCGCTTGGAGTATTCTATACCAACTCATTGCACTCATTGCACTAGGGCTGTAATAGAGCGATTGGGACATAAATAATCCTCACATACATCTTAGCCCAGAATTTAGAAGAACATCTGTATACAATAATCACAATGTTCCTATTACCTCGAAGAGTCCTCAAGGTCCTGTAATTTGTACAATGCCGAAATTCCTGCCCAGCCAGTTACCATCCATGCCTATGATACCCTAGGTTCCATCGAGACGAGCAGAGCAATGCTATCTTTTGGTCGAGTCCACGCCTTTCTTATCCATTAAATCAACCCTGAATACGCGAGGAGAAAAAAACAAGTCAGCAAGCATTCTTCTTTTTTCTTTCTTTCTTTCTTCCTCGCTACACCCTCTTTCTCCCCATTCTTATCTCGACTAGCCAGTGATCCGGTGTCGAAAACCATGTCGATGGACAAATGAGATCAAGTGAGTCGAGTTGACTTTTGTCGAGAGAACAAGTAAACGTCGTAAAGCAACCTACAGCCCATCGCGCATGCTGGTGCCGGCCTTGGAGGTCTCCTCGGCGGCGCCCTTGGTGCGCTCCTGCAGCTTCGCGACGTCCTCGGCGGCGGCGCCCGCGCCCGCGCGGTCCGCCTTGACGGCCTCCTCGCTGTCCGACGCCAGCTCCGGCTTCCAGTGGCCCTTGCCGCTCTTCTGCTTCGACAGCAGGTCCTGCTTGTGCTTCTCGGGGTCGTGGTCGGGGTTAGCGTCTGTGGACGTCATTTCTGTGTCAGCTGGGATGTTCTCTCTTCGCTAGTGGAGGTGGAGGTGGGAGTGGGAGTTGCTTCTGGTTGAGATGATATGGTATAGATAGGTGCTCTTTCGTTGATCAAAGGGAGCTTGTGTAATTGGGAGTGGAAGCTGCTTACGGCTACTCTCCTTGTAAGCCTGGCTCGCGGGGCTATTCGTGAAGGTTCTCTGTACGACGGCCTGTCTGCCCGTCATGAAGCTGGCGGCAACGGGGCGGGCGGCAGCGGTCGACTTGAAAAGCATTCTGGAAGTCATTGTGGTGGTATATGATCTAGGTTAGAAGAGTATAAGATTCAGAGAATCTAGGTGATGGTGATGGTGATGGTGATGGTGATGGTGATGGTGAAGATAGTAGGAGGTTGTACAGGTTGACAGGGTTTGGTTTGCAATCTTCAATTGGGGGAGAGGTACTAGGGGAGGTAGAAGAGCTTCGTTCCAAAGAGCTTTGAGGTAATAATCTCGTAGTCATACGGCAACGGAGAAGTTCCCAATGGCCAGCCTACGCCATAGTCCGTGGACCAAAGAAACGGGGACCCTTTCGTCAAGCTCTCTGTATGACGTCATGAGATGGTAAAATATGTAATGTATGTAATCCCAGTAACAGAGATGGATGGATGCAGATGTCATCGCACGGGCCAGGTTCGGCCTTACCGCGTCTCGGATGATAGGAAAGCGTGCATGCAGGCATGTCAGTGCTCCACTCCTGAAGCTTCAACCCGACGACAATTGACTGGAGAACAGGCATCGTCATCAGTTTTGTAGTATATCATTTCAAAATGAATCTTCGGGGTAGGTAAGAGTAATATTGTATTCTAGTATGGTTTAGGAAAGATGATAGGCCTCAGTCCATAAGAATCTCAGATTAGTGGTCAGTCACCACATTTGCTTCTAGGTCAATGATCCTCTTGACTACAAGACAGGCCATTTCATAAGCAACTTGATCATCAATTGAATTGAAATGAATACGCTGCCTCTATTCTCTTTGACCACATGAGAATACTGTGTCGGATTATGTCTTGGATAAACCAGAGGGCCAGATATTACATATACTTACCTACAAGCCGTTTATTCAGTCTTCGTAGCAGAACACAAGCTAGCAACCATACATTCCATGGACAGCTTCGCTAGGATCCGATCTTTCTCTATGATGTCTCTCACTTTATGTCTCACATCTAAGTAGTAAACTGCCTAAATACCTGTTATTTCATAGACGCATAAGCGCTGCGAAAGATTGGTTTACGCGTTTACCTCACCCAGCGTCTTAGCGACCTTAACCTTGATATCAAACTATTATTCATAACTCTGCTGTCCGTTGTGCCGTTTCTTATGGTTACAATAGTCGACAATGGCAATGCTACATGATTGTGATACATGACTATCAAATGAACGGTTACCTCGCTATGATTGGCATGCCGAGATGCAGATGGATAGTTCCTGTTGAAAGAGGCCAACTTGAGTCTTATTGATAGACTATTTAAGAAAAGTGACTATTAACTTTGACAGAGCCAGTTGATGTATTCATAGGAAGGTTGTTCTGTTGCAATATAGTTCTAACAATGATACCAGGAAGCCTAATAGTCTGGTTAGGTGTTCGATATACAATGCTCTCTCCGTAAAGTAGAACACTCTATCTGAGTGTCCATAGAATCAGTGTTAGAATGGAATGATCAACCAGCGTCAGCTAGGCGTGTCTGCGAGTATTGCTTGCAATAGAAGATTATGGTGAACTACCGGTGCCATTGTCAGATCGTGAAGAAACAACTTACATATAATCGAAGCCACTTCAACGCCAAAGGAAATAATGCTATTAGGTAAGTAAGATAGATAGCACAGCCATTAAGTACTGTCTATGTCGAGTCACCAAAGGCTTCAAAGCATCTTGGCTATCCATTATAAGATAATTAGATAATAAACGATTTCATGTAGATGCCCTTGAACCTTGAAATGTAACATGTAGTTGCATAATACGAAGTGTCACACCAATCCTACTTCAAATTAATTGAAGCCTCGTTTCGTATTATTATATTATCACCAGATTTTTCATACTTTGTCGAGACTAGAACCCTTATCTAATATATGTGGCTCACCATCGACGACCTGTCTCATGATATGAGATTCAGTGCCAATAATCAACCTCAAGGAGGCAACAGGTCTCGGGATGTCTTGTCCTTCGATCTATATAGAACCAGTTACGAGCAACTCAGTATTACCCAGAGAAGTCATTCAGTTTGAAGCCGAAACTCTGGTAAACGGAGGCTATCGACCCCCAGTTAGATCCAAAGCCACTTGTACCGTCAAAGGCTCACCAGAGTTCACTCCGAGTCATGGGATTCCGGGTGATACAGCTCTAAAACGCATGTCAACGGCGATTCCATCAAGAGGTCAACAGAGCACGGCAGCTCATCAACAAGGGCTCGTTCTCAGACTTTCGGCATATGGCACGCTTGGGAGCACGAGTATCATGTTATAAGCTTTCTAGCTACCTCCGGCCTTTTCTATTTTAAAAGATTGACTATGAAGATGTCTCAAGTCGGCTTTTTACTTACCAAGTTAACAAAAAGAGCATGGTCAATTGACCAATCAAACCCACCAGCATCACACAATACTACTATGTAAGTAAGCTCTACATATGCACGATACAGATTCGGCTTATGCCTCTACCAAAAGCAGAGTAGAGTAGAGACCAAAATGCCTCAATGCACCACACCAAGCCACGTGTGTAACCAGCCTTATCTTACCTACCTATAACCCCCCCGAGACCGCTTACTTCCGATCGACTCTCGACCTTACATATCTACTGTGCCTTAGGTAATAAGCAGTAGATAGACTCGGAGCAGAATTTGACCTTGACCGCCTCGAAGGTCTCTATGAAAATAAAGTCCTCAGCCGTCCTGGATACCGGCCGGATCTCTGCATACCTACCTATCTACCGCGTCTAGAACCCATCAATGCGTTTCCTACGACCAGCGCACCCTCACCTCAGCCCACGCCACCACCATCCAACACCACCACGATGCACCGAATCGAGCCAATGAGGAGGCGGCCTACTTAATATTCCGGCACCTCCATCCATACATCCACGGGTGCCAGGCAGTCAATCACATCTAGCCGCGCAGGGTCTTGTCCTCACCTGATCCGTTACAAACGGAAGAAACTCAAGGTTGGATTTACACACTCACACGAGCACACACACACATATACCCATACCCATACACATATCTACATATACGTATACACACATACCCATACACATCCAGAAACACACACACACACAAAAAACACCAGACCCGGGCATCCGCATCGAGTCGTTCCACCATAGCCACCCACCACCACGGCGGGCGGGCGGGCCGCCGCATCCCATGTGTGCTACGGACGCCATCTAGTCTTACCCACCTTTCCCACCTACCACCTACCACCTACCGCCTACCTGGTACTTGAGACATGTCTGTACCTACCTACCTACATAAGAACCTCAAACCAGAAGGCTGGAGCAGAGGAAAGAAAACAGGAAACCCACCCAAAAATGAGAAGAAGGGAGTAAGACATACCTAACTAGCCACGGAGATCAGGTAAGCGCTAGATATGTATGTAATGTAATGTAATGTAATGTAATTGTATGTATGTAGGCACTTAACCTACAAGTAGTTCGTTTCGTGGCAAAGCCAAAGCCACGGGGCCGGGCCGGGACCGGCAGTAAGTCGAGTGCGTGTCTCGGTGCGTTGAATGCTGACGGTAGTCAAAGATTTTACTTGTGAAGGTCAGCCCCGGCTGAAGAACATCGAACTACATACCTAGATACTCACTTACATGCCCATAGCATGATATGACCAAACTGATTAGTTAATACACACGTAACTGTGGTAAAAGTATAGACATTCCCTCCATCGAGACTACAGGGAATTCTCCTACGATTGTCACGTCACACAAGCATGTAAAGTCTCGAAGACCAGAAATTTGAAGTGAGAAAGGCTCTGATTGTGGCCCAGTCCGATTGATTGAACGCATCGCATGATGTATGGCAGAGTACATGAAAAAAGGGGTTCCCGTCGGGTGCCCTCTTTCTCCGAAAAACAACGACATTTGGACAACAATGTCAGGTATAATCCCCCCCATTTCCGTAACCCAGTCACTGTGTGAAACCCCTCCACGTACATGCTTTGCCAATACACACGAAGATACACATCTCGTTTCTTTTCCGTCACTTTAGTCTTCCCGAGACCCCCCAGCCGGCGATGCACGTGAACACCCCTCCCCCTCCCTCCTTACAAGAAAGAAGAAGAACGAAGAAACCGCCGGTGTGTCGCCGTTTTGCGCGGGTGAAACATGGGATTGTCGATGATGATGATGAGAAATGGGACCGGTAGTAGTAGTAGTAGTAATCGTAGCCGCGGACTTGCCATAATACACGAGACAAGAAAAAAGATAAGGTTTGACGGACGGCCAAGAAAAAATAAGACACAATATGAGCCCATTTATTTGCAGCCCGGAAAATAGAACCACAGTAAAAAAAAAAAAGACAAAAAAACCAACTCCCGTTCTGTGCCCGTTGTGTGAAGAGGTCAGAAACAAACAAACAAACAATCAAGACAACCGAGTGCCCCCCCCACCCAATCCCATTTGCTTTGTGTTGAGATCTTCTCTGACCCGGATATTTCCCATGTAAGAACCTTTGCCGAGTATAACACCTCCCTGCCCCCCAAATGGAAGAACCACCCGCCTTGCTGTAACAAAACAGAGACCGACACCCCACCTCGTCGCCGCGAAACAATTGTTCTATATGTAAATGGTATTCTTTTTTCTCAATGTCATGAACCCGTTGTGAACTCTTTATCGTACCGCTCCAAATAATGGAATGAACCCGAAGACTCCGTTTGTGTCGTGAACACCAATGCAATTACGAAATGCAAAAACCGCCGTGATTCGAAACGCCCATTCGTGAAACCCAAACAGCCCCCATCTTGCGAGGTCGGAACACCGGAATCTCTTTGGTATTGTTTTTCCTTTGCAACCGAACAGTGAAAAGAAATCAAGAGGTATCGATCATCTTCAATGCCGAGTGCGCCCATCATGAAAAAGGCCCTGGTAAACAGGGTGTTTGCCGATGAACACTAGTTATATGTCGAATAAAGATGTTTATACAGGGAGAAAGTGGAGTAAATGTATGCGGAGTTCGCACTATCGAGCTCCAAGTTTGACGTGAAGATTATGTCAAGATGTCGATGCCTGATACCGTACCGTGATGTCCGTGATGTCCGCGCGCCGGTGCCCACCAAGATGAGCTGCTGTTGTGAGTGTAGTAGCGAATGTTGTTCTACACGGAAATTAAAGATGTCCATAACAGAAAGGAGAACGGAGGCAGATGGTGAGTCATCTCATCATCCGCAATGGAAGCGAGTCGACAAACCGTCTACCACCGTCGACCCATGTGCTGCATCCGGGCAGGCGAGACGGACGGCGGCGGGCTGGACATGGTCAGGCCGTTGGCGGGGTTGATGATGGGGATGGCATTCCGGGCACGAGTGGCGGTAGGCTCATGCAGCTTCAACGTCGAGTGCTGGCTGTGGAAGGTTGGCGGAATGAACGCTGGTGATGTTGAGTTGAGAGAGAAGTGCGAGGCAACATGCTGAGGGTGTTGCGTAGGAGACGATGTTGGTGAGTTGCTTGACAACGATGACCGGTCTGAAGAAGCGCTGCTTATCGAAACCAACTGCAAATGAAAGTGTAAGTCAGAAACGGACCCCCACGATAGTATACGTACACCAACGACCAATGCGAATGAACACTTGATTCCAACTGGATTCCACTTACATCGTTCTCTGTCAACAGCTTGGGGCAGAACTCCATGTCATCTTCGAGGTCGAAGGACCGGCTGGCTTCGAATTGCGACCGGAAGGCGTTGACGGAGACGGACTCGCTCAGTTCCTTCATACTTCTTACGCCACGAAATTGCTTATGGGAGGAGTTCTGCGAGACGGACAGCCTGGGCGCCCTCCGGTTCCGACCGCCATGGTGGTTGTGAGGGACCGAGGGGGCAGCTGGTGTTGGTTGATGGTGGCCACCGTAGTTGTAATATGAAGACATTATGGATATGGATATATGTTATCCCCTTTAGGAATACTGGAGTATATGTTTCTTGAGTTGTCGTTGTCGCCGTCGTGAATGGTTGGACAGAGGAGATATGCCGTTGGGTGGCGGTGTGGTCTGTTTTATTGGGGGGGTTATGAGGAGTTGGGGGTGGGTTGGATGCCGAGAGCTTTGCTTTTTGCTTTTTGCTTTTGCTTTGCCTTGCCTTGCGTTGTTGCGTTGCGGTATTAAAAACTTGAGCTTAGCAACTAACAATGAAACTCGGGGTGGCTTTTGTTTTGATTGATTGGAAAGTAGGGATTTGAGTCGACAGGAGAAGACAGTCTTCTTTTTTTTTCTCTTCACAGCGTTGTTTGGTTATGGTTAGAGTTAATTCGAGACTGAAGATATCGATAATGGTTTATTGAATGGTAGATAGATAGATAGATTGATTATGGATGGGGTGGGAGAGTGGTAGGATCGATACGATAGACTGACTGAAGGAGAAGGCGGGAAAAGGGAAAGGGTAGACAAGCTTGCGATTTTGGGGAGAGAAGGCGAAGGATTTTGTTGGACGGAGGGAAAAGCAGAAGGGTGCAGAGGTGCAGTGGTACTGGTACTGGTAATGGAGGGTGTGGTGGGTGGGCACTGGGCAACCTAAAGGTTGGGGCACGCTTGTATGTACTATGTAAGTACGACCTTTACCCGAAGGGGCATTAGGGGGGGCACACTGGCAGGACTGGGGGGCAACAACAGACGCTGCAGGAGACCTGCAAAGGCCTGCAAAGGCCTGCAAAGGCCTGCAAAGACCTGCAAAGACCTGCAAAAGACTACATAGTATGTACCCGGGGAGGCGATCAGCAAATCAAATCAAAGTCGCCACCTGAGATTCATTGGACAGCCCGTCTAGACGCTAATGCTAATGTGGCATAGCGACACACAAGCCAGGCCTGCCAGGCCGATGGCGCTGAATGGGACACAGTGCCAACCCAATCTGCCCTCTCATGGCCAACCCTGTTGACCCCTGTTTTCCCTAACGAACTCCTACTGTATTTCGACAAGTCACCAAGTCACCCCAAGACCCTCACTTTCCTCACGTAGCTTGCGTAGGTACAACTTTAGGTCCCGCAGCAATCCGATCGCTAACAAATATGTGCAGTGAGACTACCTAGACCTGCAACGGAAAACAATAATGCATGGAAGCGCAGACTGCGCCAGCTGTGCAGCTTGGTAAACTATGTAAATCTGGTGGAGATGCCTCATTTTGATCCCTCGAGAGAAATGAAGCCAATAGAAAGTCTTCCACAAAACTCTGATGAGAAATTGCTACTTCGCATCAGAAGATCCGAACCAGATTGTATGTACATAGTAGTGGGCCGGATTGCCGATGAATAGCGACGAAAACCATCATATCAATCAATCAAGCAATCAAGCAACCAAGCAACCAAGCAATCAGACGTTCGGTGTATTTTTGATATGCGGGAGTGAGGTCTCAAGAGGAGGAGGCACCTCAAGTTGAGTTGATGAGTTGAGTCGGCTCAGATGCTTGACTGACTCCGTCATCCCAACGGCCGCATCGTCACTCTGGTATGTTTATGAACCCACGGTCGTGAGATCGGGTGTTCTGTTCCAGGTACTAACCGCAGCCTGTTGTGTCTTGCCGTGCGCCTTCGATGTCTCCTGCACAGGGTATGTAGTATCGTGACCCCGGGATTTTATCATGTCCCCCCTTTCTTTATTAATTCGGACCTGACCTTGTACAGTAGTACATATATTTGGTGAAGTATTATAGTCGCCAGCCTTACCGATCAAGGCCATCTCGAACTATTTACCTCTACTATGGCTTTTACGGGCAAGGCCCCTAAGCGATGGGATCGTCTAAATGCCCGTGCCACAGAGAGAGTTGAGATCGGGTTACGGATGTTCAAATAACCTATTCTTCAAGTTTTACCTCCAGTTTAAAGTATTAGCAGTAATTGCCATGCCATGTGCACAATACTGACACTGTCTTCGAATGTGGTCGACTTTTGGTATGTTGCCGTCATTTCAATTCTATGAAACATTGTCCACACCCAAGCCCTCGTAATGTCCAATGTCCCGTTGACAACAGCGTAGCAGACATGCAGGCCGATTTGGCTTTGCTTGATTAGGTGCGAGGCGGTAGCCAGTCGCAGCCAAGCTCGGCCTTTCTAGCCTGCTCCGGCTTTGCGTCTCTTGCGTTAGGGATGCAAGCCAGCAAGCCAGCAAGCCCAGCAGCCTTGCCTTGCCAGGCACTGTGACCACTGGCACTGTGGTTCGGTGGTAGCAGGTCTGAGCGTTCGAATGCGGCGGTGGATTCCATCCCGGCACAAGCAATGTAGGGATGTTGTTATGTATGTAGGTTGCCAGGATGGCAAGGACCAGTGCCAGTGGCCTGCAAGCCACTCTGCCAGTGCAAGTGGACCTCCCAACCTGGTCTCGTGCAGCGTGAGACTGCTTTGGTTTGGACGGTACGGGGTTGATGCTGGTCTGTGTCTTCTCAGGCATCCAGGCAAGCAATGGCCACGCCGGCTCCTGACTGGATCGCTTTTCCTGCGAAGGATGGAATGGCGGCTGGAGAGAGAGTTCTGACCGCCCACTGCCGTCATATCTTCGTTGCTAGCTAACTACTGCTGATGCGGCATCTGCCTCCGCGATCCTACCAGCATTGTATTCCGTACGTGTGTACACAATCTGACTGTATTCCCGTCCCTCAGTTGCCGACCACTTGATGAGGTGCTGCTGGGACGATGCCTGAAGGGATTGTCGTCGAACACAAAGTCGAGGGAGCGAGCTTGTTTACTTCGCTGGAAGCTAAACGTAATTCTGCGCTGTAGATCTTGGGGACCTTCATAAGAATAGAACCTATTAGGTAGCTACGTTTACGCAAGCCTATCAGGTATTTAGGTATTGTTACATGAACGCAGCGGATAGGGCGAGGGCGAGGCGATAATCATTCAGTTAATTGCTGGCTGGGCTGGCCGGTGTCCGCATGAGGTCCTTGCAGAGAGGCAAAAGAACGTTCAATCGAATGGCCAGCATTTACCCCGACCGTCAACGCAAGTTGCCGCCCTGCGGTAAACCGTTAATGAACCGGTTCTCCTTCTTCGCCCCCCTTGATCTCCCTTGGGAAAACCTGGAGGTTCACCATGAACCCTGTGGGCAGAGATGTGCTTATTGGCTGCGGCTTGCTGATACTACTACATGTATTATTTGCGCGAATGCAAAAGGGAGAGAGATTCCCGAAATCATGAACTCTTGGTGGCCGAGATCTCTGGGAGAAGATGTCAAGCATGGAGTCTTGGAGGGTTGGCAGTTGGCCTTCCGTCGAAGGTCCAATCGAAGCCAGTTGTGAACAATGGGTCAACGACTGGGTATTGTCCCGACTCGCCACTCACCTGCAACCTGCGCTACCACCGTGGCCCCAAACGGTGGCATCCTCATAGCCGCGTGTGACGAAAGCGGCAAATCTAACCCCATTGGTATGCTTGATCGAGGCACGGGGGCGCCCCACCTAGAATTCCCTTCATGATTTCCTAGAATTCCCTTTACCCACTTAAGTACAGGGCTATTATACGCTGACATAAATGCCCAGCCAGACTAGTACGGAGATTAATGTCCAGCCGTGTCGATCCGTGTAAATCCAATATACCGAACCACGATCCGTAGATATCGGGTTATGTAGCTGTTTTATACCTTATTGATTCGCGTACGATTTTAAGGCAAATAGGTAGCCTCCTTTCGATACTATCGCTTAATAGCCATTTAATCTTACACTATTTAAAAAAAATCGAATACTTATATATATATAAAATACTATATGCGGCCGGTCGGTTATAAAAATACGCGACAGGTACCTTTAGCGCGTATATTGTCAACATCTTATCTATATACCCTAGGCAGATACTAATTTGGAGGCTGTGGAAACAAGGGAATTTTAGGAAATTATAAAGGGAATTGTAGGTGGGGCGGCACGGGGGCGGCCATCTCAGCTTTTCCCCAATCCCCCATTCCTTCTGCCCATCTTATCATCTCATGTTGTCCCTTCGTTGTTCCTATCATCAATCGATCGTCGTCACACAATAGGATGATAAAATGAGTGCATGCTGACTTGACAATGCGTTGATGTCTCCTGCGAGACTCATTCCAGCGCTACGATCATGCTGTCATCTTGTTATCGGCCATCGGAAGAGTCAACATTTTCAGCACCGAGAGATGTGTCAGGCACTTGCTTTAGTTCGAGGAAGATCTCCAGTAGTCACAGGGCAACACTGAATGCTATTTTGGTCAGCTCACTGGTGAACGCTGGTTGACGAGTTCCAAAAGTGGCAGACACCTCCGAGGGACCCCTCGCTGACTCGCAGGACGGCCCTTGACTGGTCCCCTGCCTTAGCCCAGGTGTTATTATGTGGCTGTCGTGTGTCAGGTGTCGCATCTTCCCCAAAGCTCGGTTGTTAGCTCCCTCAGCTTGAAGGCATGAGAGGACGGCTGTAGGTACTAGCATCTAGAAACATACTATGTAGTATGACAGCGCATCGTAGTCAATATTTCATCAAATGCTGTTCGGGATTGAATGAAATTCATAGCCCCTTCAATCAAATACATTCAACGCCGAAAATAGTTTCTCGCGTATTTTGATAGGATGGGAAGTGTATAATCTATAAGGTACTGCATACCCAGGTCCTTTTGATCTTCAATAGACTCCCTCATTGCGAGCATATCAGTGGCACAGCGCAGCTGATGGGGTACAGAGTTCTGACGGATTTCAGGGGATCTCTGAACACTGCCACACCGCCAGTTCCATTCTGCACAAGTACATATGCACACCAGCCATTAATTACACAGCAAAAAAATTAGCTGCAAGAATAAAACTTCGTAAGGATACTCCACAAAGCTTGGCAATATGAGGAATTGCTTCGCCTATCGCGGCACGACGCTACTGCGTAATATCTCATGGAGCCGTACGGACGACTGCACTGGGTGGCAGGTAGGCAGGGCAGGGCAGGGTGGCAGGCAGGTGGGATACATACTCGCAGTACACCATGGCATTTTGTCCGATGCAAGGGACCTGACTGGAGAGAGAGAGAGCGTTAGATACTGAGTAGGTTAGGTCGTCGGTTTTCGGCCACGTGCATGATACACGTAATACAAGAACAGGAATAACCCAAGACACTGGGAAACGCCCGATAATAACTAATAAGTCTCGACCCTTTTCCATCTCGAGTTGGAGGTGTGGTTCCAACTCTCGTTTTCGGTCCGTGATAATCCATGAAGCCAGTGATGAGCAGCGACAACCGATCTGCGCCGCAAGATCGGGTCCCATCCCTCCCCTCCCCCTCAGCTGAGGGCTTCGAGAAGGGTCCTGGCGATTCCGAGGTCATCCGTTCCCCGTCCCGACCCGGCCGATAGCGTCACCCAGATCAGCTAATCTAGGCACAGCCGAGTAGGGGTCCTAAAAGTCGTACTCCAACATGGCAGGCATAGTTCGCAATTCTTCAATGACGCTACATTAACATGATACAAACTCGGTGATGACTATCTGCGGGTCACTACGGAATAGAATGGGACTGCTTCTAGCTGGAATTGATTCATCTTGTTTATTCTTCCCCAGCTACTCCGGCTACTGTGAAAGTGGCAAGTCGTATGATATACCTAATGCGTTAAGCGTTAACTAAATATGATTTTCTTCCTTCAAACGACTACTGCGCTCGATAATGACGTCTACTCGAGCGTCGGGGATCATTGCTACTAGACAAAGTGGCGGTAAGGATACGGCGACGGCGACGGCGACGGCGACAACGTTCTTAGTGTTTATCTAACCCTCTGGCCTTAACAAACCGGTTGATTTGCTCCCGAGTCATTTTGTCGTTATATTGCTCGTGACACTCGTAAAACGAAATCAGCTCCTGTGTACAGTCTACCATGTCCACGATGTCGACATTGCTTTCGGCAAGGAAGGCCATGAGCCGATTCATCTTTGCTCCTTGGGGATTCTGTTGTTTGTCTTTCTCCGTCGTGCCAGGGGTGCTCTGACCGCTGCCACCCCCGCCTGTTCTACCTTGCGCCTGGGTTAATGCAGCGGCTGCCGCCGCCGCCGCCATATTCTGAGCAGCACCGGTTAGCAAAGGCCGCCCGAGCGAAAGCAGAATAGCCGTGAGAGCTATGATATGTGGAGCATATAGAAGAGGTAAGTCTGTCATAAAGTGGTCGTTAATGACGGAGACGGCTAGGTTGTGCTCGTCTGAGGAGAGGTAGAATTCGGACTGGAGGGTCGTGAGGGTTCGGTAAGGTTGGTGGACAATTAGTTGGGAATTCATTTCGGATATGAGGAAGAACTCGCATTCGCCGATGCGGGTGAGGTCGAGAGGGCTCAGCAAGTCTAAGTGGAAAGAGACTCTGGTCAGCTAATTGTGCTTTGTTTGTTCGACAAGCTAGATAGAACGCGAGCATACCTGGCCATAAAGATCGTGCCTCCGTGACTATCATCCTAATATGCTGCGGACATTCTTCCATCTTGCAAGCTAGGTACAGCGCAGTAGCAAGAACAAGGTAAGGATTCATCCGGCGTATTTCGACCTTGCAATAGAAGCGCTTGAGGTATATCTGAGCTGTAGCGACGGCCTGCTGCCGCACACTAAGCCGCTTGCTCAGCCGATTAAGCTCTAACAAACGGAGAATTAGTGCTGGGTGTAATAGAGGCCTGTTCCCGTGCCCCGTCTCTTACGTTGGTTGAAGAAGATGTTTAAATGTCTTGTCTGTGGCAAGGGGAACATCTGAACCAAGGCCTGTTCTCTTTCCTCGAGGTCCTGGCGCATCTGGGCAAGCTCTTCTTTCGAGAACTGCCAGAAGCGCCGTTGGGTTGACTCCCAGTAATTTGCGGCCATGTGGCGGCCGTCCGGCTGCTTGCCCTGCTCCAGCGAGAGGGGATAACAAAGCCGAAAGAGAAAGAAAAAAAAAAAGACAGAAGCAAAAAAGGGGGGTATATATTAGAGAGCTATAGCTTCAAGAAACATTATGATAGCCTTGGATAAACTGCAAACGCCAACCCAACAAACAAGGCTGAATTATTAGTAGCTAGTGGCTTACAAAGCCGAAGACTGTGAAAGGATGAAATGTGATGGGATAGAGTTGAAGCTGGATCGGAGAGACAGGGGTCGCTTCGACAAATTGTCACATTCACCTGCCCTGTCATGAGCTTGGCCCACCGTGATCCTCGGCAATGCACACTGTCTCTGCAGCCCTAGTGTAGGCGGCATCGTACAGTCTGTATGTCTTGGGTTGCACAGGAAAGTCGTCATCAGCGAGCTTGACCCCTTATCGGCTTATCGGCTTATCGCCATTGTTAATTGGCTTTTACCTTGGCAATCTAGCAAGGCACCCCTGTTCCCCAGAATCCTTTCAGCGGGAGGGCGGCCTTTTTCGCGTTCATCCTTGGAACTGGCCCTTGATCTTGACTGATTGTGACCACGAAGGACTCCAACGACGTCAATAATCCTGACCTCCATCCAGGGCATGATCTCGATAGGTCAGGCCCGCGACACCGCGACACCGCGACACCACTGCCCCCCTTATGATGCCCTACCCGTAGCACTTGCTGAACGACCATCTTGCGATCGCCTTCTCCGCCTGCGTCTGCGCCTGTCATGATCACTGACCATGAGGGTCCCCGACGTGGTTACCAAGGTTGAATTGGAGATGGCCGAGTCACAAAACGAGCGAGATGCACGCGTCGAGCAGCTATGGAGACGATTGGACTACCAAGGAAAGGGCAAATTGGATTGGAAAGGGCTTCAGCGAGGTCTCAGGAGGATTGATCATCGTGAGCAACATCCCGTCCTGGCCTTGTTGGCCTCCAATACATACTTTATATAAAGGCTGACCACGTCCGGCAGCGATGAAAAATGCCGACGACATGCTCAAGGCCATAATCACCGTTGTTGACACCAATGGCGACGGCAAAATTCAATATGAAGGTCTGCAAAAGCTCTACATCGAACATCCTTGTTCTGTCCAAGGCTACTTGCTATGTCGACTTCGACTAACCGCATATGGGTGGAACAACAGAATTCCGAACATTTGTCGAGGCTGCTGAACGACAGCTCTTCTTCCTCTTCAAGTCTATAGACCGGGATCAGAATGGGAAGATTGACAAGGAGGAGCTTCATCACGCGGTCCAGCGCGCTGGCCTTGCGGTACCGCTACGCCGACTAGACGAGTTCTTTGAGGGTGTTGACCACAACCGTGATGGATACATCACATATGAAGAATGGCGGTCAGTTACCCCAAATCCACTTGTCCCTCGTTTTTAGTAGATTTTCTGTGTGTGATGTGATGCATGAGGCAGTATGGCCTAATGTACAATGTACAATGTAAATTTTAAACATATGGGATGAAAAACAATAGGGGCTTACACCTCAGAGTGTGATATGGGTGCTTGGACATTTTGAGCAAACACTAACTTCATTTTAAACTTTTTAGGAATTTCTTACTTTTCATGCCAAACACTGACCCTACCACCACACTGCGGGCAGTTTTCACTTTCTATTCAGACATTCTTACCCTCAATTCAGAGGGTGACTCGGTGGTCAGTGAGGAAACTCTGCAAAGCTTAGGTACGACCACTGGCTTCCTTCCACTCTACACACTCTTTGGTTCAATCATAAGAATTGCCTATCCCTTTGGATTACCACGGAAGCAAGACTCCCAGCAACTTAATTCTACCGACTCACCACCAGCGTCTGAGTCATCTACACCTCTGCGAGGCGACCAAGAACCTCAATTAATGACAACTCATTCACCAATAAAATTCGATGACTCCGATAATATGGAGGTAGCCGCAGCGCAGTCGTACGTTCGGACCGCGACCAAGACAACCGCCATCACCAATGCTCTCCCTGGGACCAAGCCGTCTGAGATTGAATCTGGATCGCGTGAAAAGGTCAAGAAGAGACACCTGCTGATTAGTTACCTCCCCGATTCAGGCTATTTTGTTGCTGGTGCTGTTGCGGGAGGCATATCTCGTACTGCTACTGCCCCCCTCGATCGACTAAAGGTCTACCTGCTTGTCAACACCAAGGCAGATACCAGTGTCGCCCTCAGCATCGCCAAGAAGGGTCAGCCATTGGTGGCCCTGAAGAATGCAGGAAGACCTCTGTTCTGTGCAGTTAGTGATCTGTACAAATCTGGAGGCTTCCGAGGTTTCTTTGCTGGTAGGCATCCTTTGAATCTATTTTCACTATGATAGCTGAGTGTTCCATCTAGGCAATGGACTCAACGTAGTCAAGATTATGCCTGAAACGGCCATCAGGGTATATGTCCCCCGACACGTCCAATTGAGACTCTGGAACTAACAGCAGACTAGTTTGGAGCATATGAGGCTGCGAAGAAGACCCTCGCAAGTCTAGAGGGGCATAATGATTATCACCAAATCAACCCCTATTCAAAGTTCGTCGCTGGCGGCGTTGCAGGCATGGTTGCGCAGTATGCATCTTTTCCCTGATATCTCTTCGACATTTGACTAACACGTATACAGATTCTGTGTTTACCCGCTCGATACCCTTAAATTTCGGTAGGTTTATCCATCCCAGTTAGTTCAGACCGTTGCTTACGTGACCGCTAGCCTACAGTCCGAGTACGTCGAAGGTGGGGCGAGAGGCAATGCTCTCCTGTTTCAAACGGCGCGTAAGATGTACGCCGAGGGCGGTGCCCGGGCAGCCTACCGCGGCGTGACCATGGGCCTGGTCGGCATGTTCCCCTACTCGGCGATCGACATGGGCACGTTCGAGCTGCTGAAGAACACGTACGTGACGTACAAGGCGCGGCGCGACGGCATCCACGAGGAGGACGCGCAGCCCAGCACCTTCGCGACGGGCATCATGGGCGCGACGTCGGGCGCCTTCGGCGCCTCCGTCGTCTACCCGCTCAACGTGCTGCGCACGCGTCTGCAGACGCAGGGCACCAGCATGCACCCGGCGCGGTACACGGGCATCTGGGACGTGGCGCGCAAGACGATCCGTAACGAGGGCGTCCGCGGCCTGTACAAGGGGCTCATGCCGAATCTGCTCAAGGTCGCCCCCGCGCTTAGTATCACGTGGATGGTGTACGAGAACGCCAAGCGGATTATGCATCTGAACTAGGCGGTGTCTGTGTCTCGCTACTACGAACACTGTTTGTTCTAACATTGAAGGACCCCGGAAGGGGGGGTACCAATGGACAGCAGCCGACAGGAACAGCGGCGTGTGGGTTCTTCGAGGGGATACAGAAGCATAGGCGTACCACCGCCGCGGCATCAAGGTGGTTGGCTGTTGTTAAACCTCTGATGCGGCTCGCACTATCTACCTACACTAACGGACGAACGAATTAACCGCAACCCTTACGACATATCCCGTATCTCTCCCATGCGAGGAAAAGACAAGTTAGATGGGCGGCTGGATGGATCTGAAGAAGAGAAAAAAATATGAAGGAGGGCCGAATTGATGGATGATAGAAGGATGGATAGAGAGAGGGAGGAAATGCGATATATCCCACAAAAACTTTGCATTGGCAGGCGTTTCTATTATATGGCAGGCAAGGTATTGCAGGCAAAGGTTATTATGCGGGCAGGCAGGCAGGCAAGGCAAAGGATTCGATCTTGTTTTCTCTTTTACTTTTTTTTTCTCTCCCCGTCTTTTTTGTTGCCACTTAACTATGTTATGTTATGATCAAGACCTTGACGTCGAAGTCGTTGGAGAGCAGAGCAGTCAAGGCCGCGCCGGAAGCCGTGTTAAGCCACCATTCTAGATATCTACCCTGGTACGAAGCAGGGAGGTATTTCTTCGGTAGTGAAAATCTCGAGATACCCTTTTCACTATAGACATTTTGCTGCATCTTGCTTGTGCTACATATATATCAAGATGATGGATGTGATGAAAAGCTTACTTGTTAGTTTCACTTCATGGCAATGTGGAAGGCATCAGGTTTTTTTTTTATTTTTTTTTATTTTTTTTATTTTTTTTTTTTTTTAAATGAGTTGGATTCATCTTCGACGAGTTCTAACAATGTTATCGTCTACTTCCAACAAGGGGCTTTGCCCGTCTGGGTTTAATAACAATATCGGGCACCGTGGTGCAGCATCATAATGCTCTTCCAGAACCATAACCAAAACAAAGAAAGACACCAGCTAACTCCGATCATGACCTAAGGATATCTCTTAACGGGCGGCCCGACCCAATCCAATCAATTCCTGATAATCATTCCCTTCCCTGTTTCCAAACCAGTACCAAATATAAAGACAAAAGTGATCAAAGCCCTTAACTCGCAATTATGCAAGACTTTTACAAACACCCAACTCCATGTGAAGCCAATTCCGACAAGAAAAGTAACTATAAGTAACAACGAAGAAAAGTATGTATGGTCTTTGTGCCGAGTGATAGTTATATAGACAATTGTGGTCCATGTTCTTATCACAACCGTGATAAATCAAAAGGACCGGTGAAGCCCCCGTTTAACAACATCGCAGCAATTCTGCGGCGTTGTAGTGGCATATCGCTTTGCGAATATCCACTAGGGTCAATACCAAGTGACAGGAATATCGAGTTCGTAATCACGAACATGCCGCAATCGTAACTGTTCGTCTGGGACGGAACATTATAATGGACCGTCTTCCATTCTGACGCAACGTATTTTGTCTTCAAAAAGCTCTCGATCCAGGTATAGGCGTACTGAAGGTGGCGGTTGCCAGAGGTCTGGAATGAATCAACGTATGCCACAGTGCGGCGTGATGGTCGAATGACAACGACTGTCCAATGGCTATTCTCGTTGACCGGTAAGAGAACCGTGTCAATGTCTAGAAAGTTGGCGGGCGTCATGCCCCAGTTTCGCTGAAACCCTCTAGGCCAAAGGTTATCCTTTGGGTTGCTGCGAAAACTTGACCAATATTGAGAGGATACGGCCACACATTTTGGCGTATGTCTCTTAGGGGCAACACCAGCGGCATCATTGATATAAGTCGCAAGCGATACCAAAGCCGCTTGAATGACGTTGTCGTTCAGCCAAGCTGTCTCTGGCACTAGTCTGGTGAAGTCACGTGGCGTAAGTTGGACCCCATCTCGATGGTCAACACCCTGCCATTTGTTCTGTTCAGTGTGCCCATTGTGTGCCGCTGCTAGCGCTTTCTGCTCCCATTCATCATTGAGAGGAAGCACAAGCGAAGATTTGGGTCTCCGTAAACCAAGCGGGCCAAGCTGTCTCTTCAACTCCTCTTCTTCAGTACGGAGTTGTTCGAGACGTTCGTTCTCCCGTTTCTCTTCCTCAAGACGGTGACGTTCTCGACGCTGTGACTCAAGCTCGATAATCTTAGTGCCTTTGGGCGTGAGACGTGTGTCGTGTAAACCAGGAAGGGAGTAGTCACTTTCGTGATCGAAGAAGTCGTGAATAGTTTTGTATTTCGGTGGGGGCAATGGCTTCCACATCTGCTTAGGCTCACTCGCCTTTTTCTGTGGGTTTCTGCCTTCTTCAGGGGGTGGACTTGTCACTTGTAGCTGTGTGACTCGTCTCGGCCATGGCTTCCTATTGGTACGAAACAAGCCAGTCGCCCTTAGAGCAGCCGCAGAAGCAGCCGCGGAATTAGGGGATAAAAAGGGAGATTCGGGTGGTGAATCTTCCAGTTGTATATTTTGATTGATATCAGTCGGGCTATCAATGTCCATAGGATCGCCAAAATCCATTGGATCATCGTACGCCTCAGGATGTGGTCCCTGAAAGGATGTCTCCGGCTCAGTGTTTGGGCCATCATGATGTTCCTCGAAGCTGACTCTGCGGCGCTTCGGAACCGGTCCTACATCTTCAGGTTGCGACGGTTGGGCAGATGCCGGGCGTCGACGGACCAAACCGGACAGTTTTCCAGTAATGGTTGTGAAGATGTTGTATGGAGCCCAGGCTAGAGAAGACCATGTATTTACTCCAAAAGCTGCATGGGAAGCAACATTAGAGGCCGCTTGGGCGCAGACGGGGTCGTCCTCGTCTGTCTCGGATGGCCAAGCTCCAGGCATTCTGGTTGAAGTAGGCTTCGTTGGCAGCGGATCTGGCTGAGTTGTTGCGAAGGTTGGTCTCAGCAGGAACTCCCTAGTTTGGGGGTCCAACGGGAGGACTCTTTCGGCATATGCCGGTGTAGGTTGCGGAAGATAAGGAAGGGACGGAATATGAGTCGAGAATTGACTAGGTTGGGAGGGACCAGGTGACCAGTTGCACTCGGCAGGTTCCTAACCAGAACGAGTACGGGTCGACTTAAAGGCATGTTAGAATCAAATAGCTGAGGTACAGTTGGCAAAGCTTAATAACAAGTAACTTACTGGTCGAAATGGAAATGACCCAGTCAACATTGGGCCAGTCGCGCAGACCTGGCTGAAAGCTCTCTTACGAGACCAAGGGTTGATCGGCTCAGTCGGAAAGACTGGCTCAGTCATCAATGGAAGTTGAATAGTTACGGATTTCTTGGTATGCGGTTCCCGAATAATTCGAGATGCATAGGTAGGCGCGGGCGAGGTGGACGCGCCGATCTCCGAAGACAGATAGCGGGCGATCTGCTGTGCTTCCTCCGAATACTGTCTGATCATGCGAGTGCGTAGTCGACGGCATGGAAGACAGCGTTCGTAATGGCGAGGAATCCGCCAGTTATGCTGTGAAGGCTGGAACATTGTCAATGACGATGGTTCTGAATGGAAAGTGAATTCCAAGTATTGTTGGTTGGTTGTGGTTTCTAATAAACGCGATCTTGCGATCTTGGTGATAGAAGGGGTGATGAGCGAAATATGTGAAGAAGGGTGAGCGAGCTTGTGGATTGATGGGAAGTGATGGTGGTGATGGGAAGTGATGGAAGAAGGGAAGAAAGAGAAGAGAGGTGGTCAACCGCGGTCGCGCTGTTTATGTTTCCACCAGGTCACATGCACTTACTGACGTAGAGGAAGGTGCGCTTCTGAGTGATTGCGTACCTAGGTGACGTAGGCTTCAATTCTGTCGAGTCTGAGGTAGTTGCGACGTACTTGGAAGGCAACTACCTGTTATTCGACTTAGATGTTGAGGAAGGAAGCAAGTCTCAAAGGCAGGCGCAATGCGACGATGGAAATTCAACGCACGGGCCACCAAACCAGCCACCTGCATCAAGGTATTCCCCATTTCGGATTTTGGCCGCATGCAACCCTGACCCTTCCCCTGTCAGCCTTAAATCAGCCTCGACCTCAGCTTTCTATTGAGCTAGGCATATGAATCAAGTCCCTATCGGAAATATTCTATGACATCCCCTCAGATACATGTAGCCGCTTTGATTCCACTTTCCCTGAAGTGCATCATCAAGTGCAGCCTCAATCCACCGAGTGTATATCCCATACAGCCTATTCGCACAAAGACTTGATCTCAGGCAACTACAGGTTAACTAGGTACCTAATATGCAAGCCTCCCTGGACAGTTATCTTCTACCAGCACCGCAGAGTGATAAGATGTGTTGCTCAAATTGTATAATGAAAGGCCAGCTTACCTAGGTATCGATATAATATGTCCTGGTGCTTTTATAGTAGGCGAGTTAGTACCTAGGGATCAATCGAAATTCCTCTTACTATGTGTCTCAGGATAAGCCCAGAGCAATAAGCAAAAGCTTAGTCTTAATGCCCTCTATTGTATTCACTTAGATACTAGGGAGCTTACGTCCAACTGGTCCATTACATAGTCACACAACGACAATTATAAACAAGTCCACCGAAACATAATGAGATTCCTTTTCCTATATAAATGTAACATCTTATAATTGAAATAAAAATTACATTATTTCTCTACAGTTCTGCACATGAAAATCGGCTCGGTGAAAACTAGCATAATTTTACCAACGTAGGTATATATTTTAATAATACACTTATATAGTCATTCCTTCAAGTGTCAGCAACTCAACTGACTGTGTGAGGCGTCTCATGAATAGACGCCCTTTGAATACCATGTGTACATATCCTGTCCCCGCTTAGCTATACATATTCACCGCCCAGCTTTCAATGGCACTCCTCTCCCAGATTAGTATCATCAGTTTCCTTGGTTCTTGTTCGGGTAAGCTTCCTATAGTCACTAGCTAACCGTTCATCCACACCGGCTGTCAATACCTAGTCGCCCACACTATCGACTTAGAAACAATAATTCCGTACTAAATGTCTCTTCAATACAGCGAGAAATCTCATGAATACCCAATGATGAAGACTTGACTCGCTAATCTAAGTAATTCCGAAGCTAGAAGCTTGAAAGTTGTAGCTCGCAAACACAAACGCAGACAGTAACGCAGCGCAATACAACGCAATTAAACCCTAGAACAACGACTCATTCTCATCATACCCTTTCAAGACTCCTCTCCAGCATTCAGATGTACCTGCGATTCCCCATCAATCCATCATAGACGGCTTGGTAGCTGTCTTGGTCCCTCGCTATTTGCACAATTTCATTCTCTACTCTCGCAACATCCCCTTCAGTAACTGCTATCTGCTGATACAGGGTCGCGCCATCCTTTGAAGCCCTCTTCACCTTCTTGTTAAGTTCATTAACCTCAATATCGGCCTGCTCGTATTCTCTCTTGATTCTCTCGTATCTGCTTTTGGCCAGGCTTACCTTCTGTTCCTGCTGGGGGAAGTACATCCTAAGGCCCGCGGGGTTGTCCCATCCTGCTCGAAGTCGGTTGAGGGTGGCTTGTTCTGTGTCATAGGACTGTTTTGCCTCAAGAAAATCCACATTCTTTTGTACAAGTGCCGATGTTTTGACCCCGACACTGTAATTCAAGCTGCCTGATTGCCTTTCAGTATCTGCTTGCTGCCTCTGAAGCCCCCTCAGCTTTTCTCTCAAAGCTCTGAGTTCGGTTTCCTTTCTTATCTTTTCACTCTTCTTCGCTTCGATCTGCACCTTCGCCTGGTGAGAGAACATTATGAAAATTTCCCCACCCAGGGGTCTCTGTCGCGTCTTAGGTAGTAAATCGTGTCGAACTTGAAGTTTTCGTGGAGTTGATGAATGCGAAAGATTCTAACAATCTAGAAGGAGAAGTCGAGTCTTATATAAGCATCGGTGTTCATTCATATGCCAGAAGGTTAGTTTGATACCAAAGTATTGTATATCTAGTCATATCACAGCTTTAAAATCTTGTCCGACTGTTCGGCAGCGATTGATATTCCACTATCGACTCAACATGACACCTCGAGGTACTACAAACCTCCCTAATAAAAGGGAAAATGACATCACAATGTACACCTTGTTCACTCAACGATGTAATTTTGACAGGACCTTGTGTGGGAGATCTGTAGGCACTAGAAGCTGTGTTGGAACTGACGAGTTCACGAGGGCCCTATCAGCCCGGTAAACATGATGGACTCGATGTCATTGCTGCTTGAATTCATGAAGTGTGTCATGGAGTGTAAACCCTCCTTTTAACACACATTGGGGTGTGTAGAGACAATTTACTAATATTAGTGAGTTAGCAGCTAAAATCGCCTCGTGTGACCTATTAGCTAACTGACGAGTACGTTTGTTCCTATCAAACAGTATCCATTAGCTGGGTACAGATCACAGCCTACAACGTGTCTACAACTTTTCTGAGATACAAGTTGGACGTGCTATTCATTTCAGACCAGCCTCGTGTTTGTCTCGAGTCAAATTATTTGTACCGTCATAAGTCACCCAGCGCAAAGCTATCTGCACACTTTTGCCATTGAGTAGTGAATTTGTGCTTGATATGAATTAACATGTCGGGGAAATTGTGACGATGATCATGCGTGTGATGATACTAGCAAACACACGAAGTCTGCGGTGTCTTATTGATATTTAGAGAAGCTGAAGTTGGAGTTTGTTAGGTCACCTGAGCCTGTGGATCACATGCCCCATTTGAGTTTCACACAGGGATCTAATAAGGCTTTTCTCTCACAACTACCCTAGCTGAGTTCACCATCACTTTTACACACCACAGATAGCTTCGTACTAGAAAAGCCCAGGGCTCAAAGCCACTTCACTCTTGCACGCAGCGGCCTGACGCCCTATGGAACGTGTCCGTCTATCTCATAAAAAAGTTGTAGACTTTGGAAAACGACACCCTTAATTTGAACGTCGGCTTTTAGCGCAGTGTAAACTTATCCTTTTACTTTATATCAAGTGACATGGAAGACCCGAATTTTTATTTGGTTAGCGTGAAGGAATATCCCATAGGGACTAGATGTTTCTCATGTCGGCTCTACTGTTCATAGGTATATTGTTTTGAGATGCTTATAAGTCCAGTGTTTAAACTGTGGTTGTCTCGTGAAGCTTAAACATGAGGATGTGCTGTACCTTAATTCAGCTATTAAAGAAAGAGATATGCCAATGAAGCATGTCTCCTAATACACGACACATAAAGACAACTTAAACTAACACATATCGTTATATATATAAGGCTTAGGTGGAACTGAAGTTGAGATAAACTCACGCAGACTTGGCAGTGGGTGGGACTTTTCTAAGCGAACATTCAGGAACTGTTGTTTGCGAGTCTACAGTATACGCGATAAAGCAATGCAAACCCACAACATTTGAAGTCCCAATAGGCTTGCTGCTCTTTTTCGACTTACGCGATTGACTAACACTTGTACCTATCAAAAATAGAACGCCTCCATTTCGCTTCCTGTCATCATATCATTATAAGTGTGATAGATATCGTCCTTGATGATCTCTAGATGATCTTTGAACTGTAACCGTAAGGGCCTGAATGGTTCTGCGAAGACGATGCAGCTGTAGTTGACTTCACTTGATGATGCGGTATGAATGTACCTGGTGAAATTGTTAAGGAATTGCGGGGACTAGCTAAGGTTCTTTAACGCCGAAAGGATCTGGATGAAACAGATCTGTTTCCATTCCCGATCTTTTCAGCCGGTCAACGTTCCCCTCCGCGGCCCCACTCTTCTGACTCCCGTGTCGACATCCCGACTGTGTTCTGGTGCCGCAAACCTTGTCAGAGAGCCAACCACAGATGATAGTCTTTGGATGCTCCAATACAATGATAGGTCCGAATCATCAATACTCATGTACATCTTCTTGGCCTGTCATCCTTATGCACTTTCCACGCGATGCTCATTCGGTCCAAGCTCCCCGAAGTTCCTATAAGTCGCGCTTGAAAAGCGCGGTGCCATACCTCTTAAGATGTACCTGTGATGCCATCCCATATGCAACTTTTAGCTCCATTCCTCTATCTTCGACTTAATTAGCCACGGAATTATTGGTGTAGATATCGCATTTCCCGATGATTGTGCCGCGGATTGTTTTTTGTGTAGCCTGGAAGCTTACGGTCCCCCCTCGCTCCTGATTCCCAGGCAGATGGTACCCGAATAAGCTAGCCTGTACCTGGTAGCCGGAGTTACTCTTAAAGTAAGACCATTCCCTACTACGGCAAGCTATAAGATAATTCTCATCCGAGAAGACCTAACACGACGTGTGTTGGATAGCTTATCTCTCATTTTCAAGTTTCCTTCAGATACCCTTATCTAGTTGCTCTATTTGGCCTCTTTGGACTTTGAGCCTTTATACCATTGGATTATATCCAGTTATTGTCTTACGCGAGCTCTTGATTCTGGGAGGTCTGTTTTCGAGCACATTCAGCTCTGTTACGATGGAGAATCAACCCTCCAGAAGTTCGACCTCTCCCTACTATGATATTGGTTAGTAACTTTGAGTCAACGATAGTCCACCACTAATAAGTCTTTAGTAATTGTGGGTGCTGGTCCTGTTGGCCTCATGCTCTCGACATGTCTTGCAAGATGGGGTTACAAGATCAAACATATTGACAACCGGGCTGAACCGACGCCTACGGGGCGCGCAGACGGTATTCAGCCCCGGTCCCTAGATCTGTTACGAAATATGGGTCTGAAGTCTGCCATAATGGCACATAAACCTGCGAGAGTCTTTGAAGTCGCCTTCTGGGATCCATCCAATGGGGGAAAGGGCATCATCAGAACCGGCACTTGGGCAAGTTGTCCAAGTTTTATCGATGCGAGGTATCCCTTTACCACTCTCTTGCATCAAGGCCGAATCGAACGCGTATTTATCTCCGATCTAGAGAAGAACGGCGTGCAGATTCAACGACCCTGGACCATTAAGGGTTTCAGCTCGGATGATCAAGTGAACCCGGAATATCCTGTGAAGGTCGATCTTGAGCATGTCGACGGTACTGGTACAGAAACAATCTGTGCTAAGTACTTGTTCAGCGGCGAAGGCGCTCGGTCTTTAGTTAGGGAACAATTAGGCATTAAAATCATACATAAGGATCCCATTGCCCATGTCTGGGGGGTTATGGATGGCGTGGTGAAGACTGATTTTCCAGATATTAAGGTTAGCTCTATGACTTGACGTTGGTGGACTTTGAACTAATAAGCTTAGATGAAATGTACGATACACTCTGAGCATGGTTCTGTTATGGTCATTCCCCGCGAAGATAACATGGTTCGACTATACATCCAGATTGCTTCGTCCACGGATGCGGACTGGAACCCGCGCAAAACCGCCACGGAGGCAGAGGTCCAAGCCTCCGCTAAAAGGATTTTCCAGCCATACTCGGTTGAGTGGGAACGTGTAGAATGGTACTCTGTATATCCTATCGGGCAAGGAATTGCAGCCAAATACACGCTCGACCATCGGGTGTTCTTAGGTGGTGATGCGTGCCATACTCATAGCGTAAGGGATATTTGCAAACCTTGAAGACATAGTAACTAATTGTACCAATAGCCCAAAGCTGGACAAGGCATGAACACCGCCTTTTTAGATGCTTCAAATCTAGCATGGAAAATCCATGCTGTCGAAGCTGGTTTTGCAGATCGAGCTCTCTTGACTACGTACGAATCCGAACGAAAGGATGTCGCAGAAGCTTTGTTATCATTTGATAATGAATACGCAAAGCTCTTTTCGCAGCGACCGCCAGCAGCAACCGAAGTCCAAGCAGCCTCGGAGCAGGGCAATGGTCAGACGGTAGACAATGACTTTGTGAAGACATTTAAGGAGGCCTGCGAGTTTACCAGTGGCTATGGTGTGGCTTACAAACCCAATGCTCTAAACTGGTCTCCTGAGCATTCTGCTAAGTCATCATTGATACATCCAAAGGGAACCAAATTACGGACCGGACGAATCATGATTAACGCCAATGTTACTCGAGTAGTTGATGCGAATGTCGTCCATTTGGAGCAAGAGGTTCCCCTCAATGGTTCATTTCGGATCTACGTCTTTGCCGGAAAGCCTTCCGTCACCTCCAAGGCACTGAAGGATTTCGCCTTCCAGCTCGGTAACAAGCGATCTTTCTTTGGTTCCTATCTCCGCGAAGACATCAATGCCGTATCTCACCACGAAAAACACAATCCCCACAGCTTGTTCTTCACCGTATGCACCGTATTCGCTGCAGCACGTACTCAAATCGAGATCACCCGCGACGTGCCAAATCTGCTGGCTCGTTATCGTGAGCACGTCTACGCGGACGACAGATGGGATCGCCGTGTTCCGGAGGCCAAAGCCGCAGCCCATGCCAAGATGGGGCTGGACGAGGATAAAGGCGGCGTCGTTGTAGTTAGGCCTGATGGCTACGTGGGCATTGTGGTGAATCTGGCGGAGGGTTCCGGAACAGTGGATGTCTTGAACGGGTATTTCGGTGCCTTCTGCTCGAAGAAATTAGGTGCCAATATGCCTCAATTGTAGGAAAATTTGGGCAACAGGAATGAGTGAACACCGGTGTAGGGGTGTGCACATGTACGTGGAGGTTAGTATACATGCATACCTAGATATCAAGACGAATCCGATTAATTTAACATGCCTATCAAATTCTAGCAGAGAAACTGTTGGTAAACACATACATGCATGATGACATTGCGAAATGTGAAGAGCCGAATATCGACACAATATGAAAGGTTTCTTGCCGGCAACTTGATCACCCAAAATCATCCATGTGATTGATGCGCCACCAAGAATAGGGTACCTAGATATGTACATGTATGCCTCCTAGAGATACCTCGTGTACTCACCCATGGGTACCTCGTTGAGCTGGTGTCTACGTAATGCCGTACCGTACTGAATACATAACCGTCCAAAGCGATGGATCCCACTTGCCTGGACTGCTATGGATCCTGTGTCTTTCACACGGAAAGCGCATCGGATCTATGAGTGGAAGGAAACCAATGACATGATAATGGAGGAAGGCGAGTTCAGGACGAACGCAACCTTCACTTACTTTTAACAACCACTCTCAGCTTCATCCTCATCTTTGACTTCT
The DNA here is from genome assembly GCA_022497155.1 of Whalleya microplaca. Classification (NCBI taxonomy): domain Eukaryota; kingdom Fungi; phylum Ascomycota; class Sordariomycetes; order Xylariales; family Xylariaceae; genus Whalleya; species Whalleya microplaca. Next base: position 160,373 of record MU385753.1, on the reverse strand, counting down.
GCGACCATATAAGCTTTCTGGAGCTGCTTTGACGAGAGCTACCAACGAGTCATAGCCGATGTCTCTGGCACGGTCAACTTATCAGTTCTTCTTCCATGCATGCCGCTTCCCTTTAAGCCCTTGTGCTGAAGCGTATTCACTTCTCCCTCTGGGAATTTGTTTGAAATTTCGTCCGTATTCGTCATGTTATCAACACTGCTCCATCATCGAAGAGGGCGAAGCCTTCCGTTAGAGAACGGCCGTCCCGCCAACGATATTCTCTCTTCGAGCTGTAGCAGTGGCGACCTCTCTTTAGATTATAGTGCACCAAAGCGCTCTGGACCCCATAATTTGACGAGAAATGGCTACGATGAGGAGAGTAAGCGAATGGATAGTCACTTCATACAAATCTAAAAAGCAGGTAGCTTACGACAATCTAGAATGTCGCAACGTTCTTGTAAGATACTGTGCTCATATTCCGAGGAACTATCAGTACAAGGATGGGATCAAACAGGTTCGTCATACTTCCCCTGAATATAATCCAGCCTTGCCAATAAGACCATAGATCTTCCTAATTTTGCGGGAACATCTTGGCGATGAGAATCTTGATCTTGCAGGCGGAGTATTGTATGAACTAATAGAAGTCGACTGCGAGCATACGGACGATCCAGGAGCCGCCTTTCAGCGATGGAGATACAATCACATGCGTAGATATGTTAGAATTCCGTTGGCGATAGGTATGGGAAGAAAAACTAACACGACTCCTCAGTCTGACCTTGAGCTTCCCCATGTTCCTCATCTGACTACTGTCACTTCGTCGATTATTCCTACCGAAAAACTCGAAAATTGGCGATCGAAGCACCCAGATCGATATACATTCCTACTTTCAGACTCGACTCCTTCGACTCAGCGTTTGTCAAATGACCCTAGCTGTATACGCAATCGAAAGGCGTGGCTAATTGACCACACTTTTTACGTATCTTCGCGAACTGATGGCACTCGCCCTATCAATAGCCCCAATCCGAAGGAATTCCACGAGATGCAGTGGAACTCCGAGTTTGGTGCTCAAGGAAGGCTAGTCGAAGAGCGAGACGTGACTTTCCTTGCCCCAGATCGACCGAGCGGAACGTCACCTCCTAGAACTGCAGATACACTGTTGACTGTGTCAAGTCATTCGGAAACTCGTCGACATTCCTTGTCTAGACTCAGCATCTTCGATAAGCTAATTAGCAGACTTCGTGCTCCTAAGAGAGAACCTGAAGTAGAACAGAAACGACGGAGCTGGATGCCTAGTGCCTTTATGTTCGAGACTGCTTCCTTGTTTAGAGAGAAGCGAAGTGGTCTCGACTCCGCGCCTGTCCCTCTTCCGGATGATTGTGAAATACCAAATGCAATATTTGCCCGGAAGAACTTGCTGGTCGATACCGGGGACTCGTTGCCTCCGTACTTGTCCATAAGCCATATGCCCACGGCTGAAGCTAAAGCTACTGAAACTATCGTGGAAGCTGCGACTACCGGGCTATTAGGCGAAGCACCACCTTGGTCTTTTCGTGGCCCATTCACACCGCAGTTGGGGTTTGATGGAGGTTTGGACTACCAATGGAGCTCTTGTGAACCGATGATCATCCGTAGAAGGTTCGATATTAACGCTTCAAACAATGGAAATGCAGGCCTCCAGTTTGGTATTCCATCTAGGGGGAGCGGTTCTAGGGCCAATGAACGATCCCCGACCCAGCCAGGGTCAGCTTGGAAGCGAAGAGGAATGATCTTCAGCTCTGAAGGAACAATGGAATGGAATGATAGCATTGGTATGTTATCAGAAGACTGCGAGTTTTTAGGAGGGACTCCCGACGACCTAAGAGACGCCGAACAACGGGATTCTGGGGAAACAATTCGAATATCACCACCGGTACATGAACCACTAACTCCAAGTACCCAATGTAACATGATATCACAGAATCCTAATAGGGCCGAAGCGTCTTCAGAAGAAAGGTATAGTATTTATCATAAAGTCCCTGCACTTAGTCACTAATGAGCTTCCTAGACAATGCTTGAAACAGCGAGATTCTATACCTGTCGACAGTATGGGGGTGGCAACTCCACCGAAGACTCCTGAGAAAGTCACCCCAACTTCAAATCGAAAGGCCACGGTGGTCGAGTTGTCATCGCATACTATCGAGTATGTCCCACTCACGCCAGATGCGAACCATGTTGAGAGAATATGGCTTGCACCTAATTCTTTTACTTCTTTGAGGGATTTTTCATCTAGTTCAATTAGTCCCGAAATGTTTGACGGAAGTATAGGAGAGTGCAGCGAGTTTAATGGAGAGCCTCAACTAGCAACAACAATATGTGATGTGCCTCCAGACTGCGATGCACAGCTTGATGGTCCTCGCCTTTGTGGCGCATCGCAGGGTGTAACAATAGAAAGGCTGCAGGAATCGAAATATAGTGGAGGTGTTGCGTGGAAGGAGCACGCACGATAGACAATAAGCAATCAGAAACCAGGTGTACATCCAAGTTTCGGCCGCACTGATGACTGGACTACATAACCTACCTACTCCGTAGAATCAAACCGCTCCATTCTCCCATCTCAACTTCACCATAGGCCATCCAACATGCCTCATACAGCTCCTTTCTGTCCTGGAGAGATGGCGAACCTGGAATCCAGAGAACACCCTCTGCAAGCTTCAGGACGGGACAAGATGGAGACTTTTAGTCCTCTTCAAGGTATGTTCATAGCCTACTCACATAGCCTAAGACGTAGATGATCTAAGAAATACTCCAAAAGTTGGTGTACCAAGTCCTATAGCGGAATCCGCCCTTGAGAAGTATTATTCACTCACATCCGCGCCGGAAAGAGAGGGCAGAAAATTTTCTCCTTGGCTATGTGAAGCAGGCTTATCTTCTGGTAAACCCCTCTGCATTTATGGATGCTATTGTACAAAGTGAAATGCCCTAACTGATGTTACCTAGGAGACAAGAAAGTACTGAGGAGGAAACGGGATTTCTACATTGATCCCTACATTGATCCGGCAACGCCTTCACCAGAGTCCCAAGCCAGCCCTGAAATCAAAACAGGTAAGCCAACCAAATTGATGTATTGCACTTACCGTTTTCCCTACCTAATCAGCACAATGTCTGCCAATTGTCGCTGTATCATGTACTAAAATTGCCATACTTTTTTAGGACAGTGGGAAAGTGACTTGTCCACACCCAACACCAATCGCGAATCCGAGCTCGTCACTCCTCTTACAGATTGGTCTGGCAATCAAAAGCGTTCTTCATCGATTTATTCTCTTTCACCTAAAATAATTCCGGATTCCAGTGGTGTAGTCTTGTCGTCCCCAACCCAACATAACACACGAGCCAGTCGCGCTTCGTATCCTTCAGCTATACCCAGGGAACCGCCATTGACGCGAAGTGCTCTTGATAACAGTCGCCTTGCTCTGAAAAAGCTTCCTCGTGGATCATATCCCTCTCGTACCGAGGAAAGAAAGTCAACAGGCGTCCATTTTCAAGTTGGGACTACAGACACCAGTGCAACCCAATCGGCAACAATGTAGGTGCCAATATTTTTGTGATAGAAAATAAGAAGATACTCACAGATAATAGGCTACCGTCCACTGAAAGACGTCGCGTCACTCCAGATGCAGACATGGCTAGAAGTAGAGCTACACCAACTCCTAGCTGGGCAGATCGTCTCCCCCAACGATCGCAGTCTCAAACCCATCAGAGACAGCAAAGTGACATTTCTCACTCCTACAGCCACAGCCGAAACAGCAGTGTTTCCTCGTCACGAATTCCTCTGATGAATGGAGGCCGATCTTCGGAAGAGCGCGGACGCAACTTCTCGAGAAGATATGAACTCCAGCTGAGTGACAGCGAAGATGCTCTGAGTCCTGTGCAAGAATCCGCTAGAGACGCGCGCCATAGCCATATTACGACCATGACAGAGCTTCTCGAGAAAGGCATGCGCGAATCTCCTACTAGAGGGTCTCGCTCTATGTCGCGTCACAAGTCGCCCCCGAAGCCGGCCTCTCGCACCCCGGCTGACCAAAGAGAGAAGCGCCGTCCCATGCCTCTCGATCTTAGCGATGCTCGCCGATATGGCGAGATGGTCGGCCGCCACACGAATGTCCAGCCTATTCATTACCCTATGACCCCTGAAGAGATCGAGCAAAGACGTGTCAATGAAGATAATACCTCTTCAAACTATACTAATTCTACCCCTCTCGATGGACCGCCCACTGTCAGTCCCCTCCGCATCCCGAGAAAGCAGGATATGAAGAGAGTCAACATCTTGCACGTATGGAGGGACTGGGAGGATTCGGTCACTCCCGGTGGAGTGGCAGCAGGCGCAAATGCCCTCGCCCGCTCGCCGAGCAGAATGGAACCCCACCCTTCTCCGAATGACGGATCGCAGGTCGACAATGTGGCAGCCTCTAGCACTGACGGTTCACCGTTTAAGAGGACCCGGGGTATACCTAAGTCAGCCACTACCAACGATGTTCGTGGTACAGCACCCTTCACCCCGCTGACGCCGTGGCTCATGAATGGCGAGAAGACTCGGATAGCATCCAAGACCCTGATTAGTGACAAGGGATGGCTCGAGGACACCGCCGCACGATCAGCGAAGAAGCCTGAGGCGCAGAAGAACACAGGCTTCTTTAGAAACATCAAGAAGAAGGCCCGAGAAATTGTAAGCCCCGATGAACCCTTTAAATACCTACCTATCTAAGTAACCTACCTGCTGATACTAATACGTGCGTTTCTAGGCTGACATGGCTGACTTGAAGAACAACACACGATCTACATTCTTCCAACCGGAGCGTCTCAACATCTCGCTCGGCGCCCGCGAGCAGAGCCTGCTGTACTGCGAGCTGGAGTACACGCTCAGCAACGCGCTCAACGCGTACATCAAGGCGCAATTCGAGTGCGGACGCCTCGATGTCAACAAGCTGTGGAAGATCGCGGACGCGTGGGCGCAGAAGGGGCGCCCCAAGGTCGTCGGGTTCCGCTACGACCTGGAGACGCAGCTAGATCTGATCGTGGTGCACATTGACAGCTTCCGCTTCTACGGCGCGCGCCAGACGGACCAGGTGGCGGTGCGTGGCCTGCTGCACGGCATGCGGGTCAATGCGCGCGCCATGCGCGTGCGCACCTTCTGCCACCCGGACCCCGTCATCGCCAAGCAGATACTTGATGCGCAGACGCTGTTCCAGCTGCTCGACTCCCCCTACACGCTGCAGCTCGCGCTCGCGGAGGTCTCGCAGTTCTTCAAGGTTGTGGTTGAGCGTGAGAAGGCCGCACGCTTCCGCGCTGAGATGGGCGTTGATCCCCATGATGCCGCGCCTAATACCGGACGCCCCCGTCCGAACCCCTCGCCCCCCAAGAGCAAGTTTCCCGGCGAGTATCGCATCAAGAACGAGATCAATACGCCGGCTCCGGAGCGCAAGTTGAGCGGTCCGATTCTCGAGCCCAAGACGTACGATCCGAATGGGTCGGGCTCGACGGATAGTTATTAGGCCATCGTGGCTGTTGTTGCTCGGTTTGCGACTGTACCCGCGACGTTGGCCCGTTGTACGCTGTCTTGATGGTACACGATTACACGATTACACGACCACTCGTCTCACTCCGTTTATTTTCCTGTTTTCCGACGCAACAGATACCCAGGTGTTGCCAAGCTTGAGCTCCGAACCGGTGTCGGAGCATGTTTGATCCCACTCTCATCGATGGGATGATAATACCACTCAGTACTCAGTAGACACTGTCGCTGGTTTGACACTGTCACAGTTTCTGCACACGTAATGCTTCTTTTCTATTTTCTTTCCAGTTTCTTTTCGACCTGTCTTTCGGCAAAGGAATGCTGCCAATCAGCTCAGCACCCACACACGCCTTTCCCGGTTTTGGGAGCGAATCAATGGTCTTCTTCACCTTTACACCCTCTCCCTGGAGACCGAGCTTCGAGAATGTTCTCCTGCATTTACCGAGCACTACGAGATACCCTGTTTGTCTATCATGATCGTGCTGTGACGAATTTCTATGGAGGACGGTCAGATATCAGGTATGAGTCGCACTCATGGCATATGTTACGCGACGCGAATGTATGATACAATGGACATCGTCAGGGAGGATTGCGCTGAAAATTGATTTGACGTCGGTCGGCTATGGAACGGATGTATTCCAAGGGCCAATCAAATGTAGAGCTTAGTGAGATACACAGGACAACCTAATAGTTCTTTACTATACCCTTGGGTTTTCACTTGTGCTGTTCATATTGTAGTTTCAGAGCAATGGTTTACATGGTCAAGACGGGGTCTCCTGAATTGCACATCCTGAATTGCACATTATACATAGTCTGCATAAGAGGCTGTGTACCTGCATATTTCTTGCACGTCTGGACGAACAATGGGAAGACTAGCGCTCCCGTATGTCCGGGGTTTCCTTGGGTGTTGAAGCAGATGGTGTGGTATTCAAAGTTACGGCGGTCAACTAGCACGGTTCGGTCCGTCGAATTATACTATCAAGGAGACAACCTTCGTAGAGCTTGAGTGAGTGTAGTTGGCTGGGTAAAATGGGCTGTGTGGTATCAGTGGTGGTATTCGCTTTGGCTTTCCTCTGATGACGGTGGCGAGAGAGAGGGAGAGAGAGAGCTATGCGATCTATGCAGGCTGCGTAGGTGATCCATCTGCTTGCTGCCGAGGGAGGAGGGCACAGAAGCGTGACATCATGGCCTAAAGCCCCCCACCAATGGTCAGCTGCCAGCAGAGTCAACTGGGCCATATATTCGCGGTCTTTAAGGTGTCCAAGATCATTGCCCGCCTGCCCGCTTGTCTGCTGCAACTCTTTGGCATATCATGCTTTGCATGTCTAGGTTCGCATTGGTCCGGAGTGCAGCATAGAATGGCTGGGATCACCAGACATGAATAAGCCTTCACGAGAGCCTTCTATTAATGATGTTAAGACATTCTAATACGACCTGTAGTTCCCTCTGTTCTCACCGAGGTAATTAATATATTGGACATACATATATATGCGTTTTACTCCTTGCTTCGCCTCCTCCAGCCTGCTTAGAACACAACATCTCGGTAAGATCACATGGAAGCCTAGGAATCAATATATTTTAAGAACCCGAGGGACTGAGGCTTTTCTACTCATCTCGATTTCCACTGCCCAAAAAGTCTCAACCATTATCACCACGATCCGAGATAAGTCAGCTTATTGCTGTCTTCGGGCTGATATAGGCCGTCTCTACCGGACCTTTTCTGCGCAACTTTCCGCCACTGTTTCACAGATTCTGTACATTGCAACCCAGCTAAAGCATCTAGCCGCATACAGTCCCTGGCGATTCACGCTATTTGCTGCGACAATTCATCATAGCGCGAGACCTACCTGGTAATTAAAGAACATGTCGCGCTACGAAGACGATTACTCCCGCGGCCGGTCAAGCCACCACCACCGGGATCACACGCACTCGAGCGACACAACAGAACAAGCGCCCGACCCAGACGCCGAAGCCCTAGTGCCATACGAGGGACCCCCGAGCGTGGCCAGCCCGGGCTACACTACGTACAACGGCAATCCGATCCAGGGCTACCCCCGAACCTCGGCGACGAACCTGCTCCAGGAGTCGCGCTCGCGACCCCGGTCCCTGCCCCCCTCGTCCGAGTACCGGCGCTCGGTCCGCGACAGCCGGAAAAAACGATCCTCCCACGGTGGGCGCTACAGCGGCTCGGGCTCGGAGGACTCGGACTTCGACGAGAACCGCGCGCGGAGCCCCGTGCAGAAGGCGCGCCACTTCGTCGACAACGCGTTCACGGACTCGGCGACGGGGCTGGGCGTCGGCGTGCTCGGGGCGCTCGTGGGCGGCCTGGCGGGGAGAGAGGCCGCCGAGGCCGCGGGCAGGTATAACAGCAGCAGCAAGGACCGACGCGGGGGCCACCACCGCCGCCACCGCAGCGACGAGGACGACGACCGCCGCAAGCGCACGCAGCTCATCAGCACGGTCGTCGGCGCGGCCGTCGGCGCGCTCGGCGCCAACGCCGTCGAGAAGCGCATCGAGGCCAATCGCGCGCACGACCGCGCCAAGCAGGACCGCTGGGAGCGCAAGTGGCGGCCCGAAGGCTCGGATCGCGACGTCGTTGAGGAGAAGCGCGAGGTCGTTGCGCGTCCGCGGAGCACCACGGGCGCTGGGGGGAGAGGAGGAGGAGGGGGAGATTGGGAGGGCCCCTGGGGTGATCGCGACGGTGGTGGTGGTGCTGCCAGTAGTAGGGGACACGGCGGACGCGGGATAGAGCGCGAGGTCGACACGGGCGCCAGGAGCTGGCGGAACGTCGAGGATTGGCTCAATGACGAGCGCGACGAGTATAGGCCGCCGCCGCCGCAGGAGAGCGACCAGCGGAGTGCGGATAGGTACCGCTACTGACTGACTTACCTAGAGGTAAAAGTATTAATGTTTAACTGATGGATTGGTGACATTTGGAGGCCAAAGCGATGTGGGGCGAGCGACACGTTTTCTACAGTGACTTATATCATCATAGGCGAGCCGGGCGATGATGTCTTACGTTTTGAACCTAAATCTGGGCATTTAACGGTCGGGTCTCACTTACATACAGATTAAGATTTCATAGTTCATTTTCAGCAGGCAGTATATACTATACAAGTATATACTATACAAGTAGTTCTAAGTTATTTGATTGTTTTTATAGGTTGAGTAGATGGTAAACTACGGAACTGTACCTACGGCCCAATTGAAGATTCAACTCCTCGAAACTTTTTGATCATGAAATAAAGCTGAGATGAGTCGGTGTAACCTAGGGAACATTTACATAGGCTTCAAAACCGAGGTGTACTCTGTCTGACCAATCTTCTCAAACGTACCAGAAATTTGAGAAGCTCTTGTGATAGGTAGAGGCGGTTAGGCTCAATTATGTATTGATCATTCAAGCTAAATTAGCATGTCTCAATTTCCACCCACCTTCTACCTTAGGTAGTTTACGTCCAGTTCCCAACTTGCCGGTAGCGATTTCTTGATGTGAATCTATTGTGTGAGAGGTACATAATTGCGCAGCTTCCAACACATACAAGACTACATACGCCGGGTGTATTCTTGCCACTTCTGTGTAAATATAAGAACCTCATTAGGCACGGTTTACTTACAGGTAATTATCTTGGGTGGTCAGTGCATCTCAATGCATGGGTTACACCTCCAACTCAACCTAAGCTAACTGCAAGTCACATTAATCACAGAACATACCACGTGCAAAGACGCACATCTACGAAACTAGAATGATATGGATTGTGTCCGGAGATATCCAGATTGTAGACCTTTCGTGATAAACAACTCGGGTCCATCGCACCTAACAATTGTTAAATATTGAACTAGGTACCATTCAGTATCATCAAGACCCCCAATCACAGCATTCATCCGTGCTCATGATCCAACTCACTACATTACACTAAGGCCCGGATCTGTTTACCCATTCAGACCTACAACTTGAGAGATGGCGTCCCCGTCACCCGGTCTGTACGTACCTTCTGAGGTTGCCGCTCATGACGACATGGATGACATATCTATCACCTCTACTGACCAAGAGGACGTCGACGAGAATGATGCAAACAAGGACTGGTTTGTCGATGATGTCTACGCCGAACGTCCTGATCCAGAAAATCCTGGCGAAACCCAATACCTCATCAAATGGGAGGGCTTTCCTTTGGATCAGTGCACCTGGGAGCCTCTCAAAAATTTCGGACCTGGTCTGCTTCTGCAGTGGGAAGAGACCAAGAAAGAAATTGCAGCTGGAAACCAGAAGGCGTTTGATGTTGAAGAATACAATGCCGCTTGTCGAGCGAAGACAGAGAGGCACATGAGGCGTAATGCCAAACGGAAACGTCTCGGTTTGCCGCTCACTGAACCTTTACCTGCAGAACTCCCTGTCGAGATTGAGGATGCCGACTCTGATTCAGGGGCTAGCAAAGATGTCACAAGCCCCGAGGCAGAGGCCCAGGAAAGAGAGGAGACTACCCCTAGCCGTGTCCCACCCCAAACTCAGCCTCAACATGTCATCAAGCAGAAAATTTTCCGCGGGATTCCATCACCAAAAGTCCTGGAAGGCGAAAAACAGGACCGGCCTGTGAATAGAAGACGGCCCTCACAGGTATCACCGACAGCATCGTCGTTCAAGGCGTCGCTGCCAGCACAACCAGCAGCCAAGCCAGCTGCTTCGAATAATCGAACAAAAGGTGGCACAATGACTGGATATCAGGGTACTGCGAGGAAGCCTAGTACGAGTATAGATCCGAGTCGTTCTAAGACCATAGTTGGTAAAGGCCCAAATCAAAGAAAGCCAAGTTCAACACCAAGACCCGCTTCCATATTGCCGGCACCACCTCCCAAACCATCGTCAAGCCTGGCAAACAAGTTTGCCGGTAAACGACTGACGGCAACTCGTACTCGTCCGCAGCCGGCCGCACCATCAGCTCCGATCAAGAAGATCTTGAAGGGAGGTAAAGAACGAAAGAAGAGAGTGAACCTGGGCGATGCCATGAACGACCCGACTAAGGCACCGAAAGCGTTTAGTACGATGCGTGTCCGGAACTTAGCTAAGAAGAGAGGGATCGAGAGGAGTGACAATGTACCCCCGAGCATTTCTTCCATCCCAACGAGTTTTATCCTGACAAACAATGAACCGCATCAACATAGACCAGATCAGATGAGTGCGAAGGACCCTTCTTCTCCCTCGGAAGGACCATCTTTCACGCAGAGCCCTGTAGCATTGTCGCCTGTAGACACGAGTGCAGCAACATCGGCACCAAAGGTGAAGAAGTCTGTCCGCTTTACGGAAGTGGAAGACGTTGAACCGGAGGACCATCCGATGACAGATGCTCCTGACCAAGTACTAGACAAGCCAGGAGATGTTGACCCTCCTTTATCAGCGTCAGAACCAGTCAAACAGCCCCCATCTGCTCCTAGAAAACTTTCTCTGGCTAATTACCAGGGGAGAGGGCAAACACAGGTGGTTGCGAAGACGGTTGTGTTTGGATCAGCTGGGTCAAATTCGGTTGGGGTCTTGTTCAATGGTATAGCTCGCCAGAGTCAGCCATGGCTTTCAGCCTTCATTGCTCAAGAGACGCTACACTTTGACACCACATGTGCTTCCTATAATTTCATCTCTCAGCAGTCTCACTTGCTTGGCGAAATACTTTCTGCTGGCGCTGTTGAGCCTCCTCCAAAAGAAACCACATCGGCATTGGCAAATGTAGCAGAGAACCTACAGCGATGTTCTTTTGGGTTCCATATGGTAGCCGATGAATTTTCGATACTCGTGTATCCTTCCGCAAGTGAAGACTGGAAGGGACTTGGCTTTGAAACGGGAACAGTCGAGTCTCAAGCCCCTTTAAAACATATGATCTATAAGTCACAGGCTGATCCGAAGCTCTTCCCTCCAAATCCTCTCCCTGAGGCTCTAGATGATAAGGAACAAAGACCGCATTCTCAGATCATCAATGATCTTACAGGATTAGATTATTCTCGGTTCCTTCCCCAAGCACCAAAGATGAAGGACAATCAGGTGTTCATGTTGCTTATCCCCCAAAGTGAAATGCAGGTGGGCAACGTGATAAAGTTCTGGCTCCGTAAGTAAGATTCGAGACCTTATAGCACTTTGCAACCGCCGGATGATTACTAACGCTACGATTCATAGGCTCTTATCAACCAGACTGCCGAATTTTTTCACATGAATATGAAGAAAGCTGGGCGAGATTTCACGAAGCCGTACGAGTTGGCAAAGCAGGCACCGTCATCTTCCATGAAAATGTGACATGCTCTATTCGGAAAATACCGCGAATATTCCAAATGGTCGACAATAAGCGTTGCTACACCTTTTGGGACCTTGCTACGGGTCAATTCAACCCACCAAGGTTCCCTTCTGACATGACCACTGGGATCGAGCCAGGTACACTACAGTTGACTCGACTATTTCCTCACGGTCGAGCCTTCCTGATAACGCCTAGTTTCGCTCTTTCAGAGCCAGAAAGGCTCTGTCAGTTTTTAGAGTGGTTCAAGTCATATTGCTGTAACCCGAACTACCTGATTGTTGCAGGTTCCGATTTCCTAAGTTATCTAAAAGCGGTTACGCTAGAGAAAGAAGAAGAATACGATTCCATATGCAGAAGTCATAGGGGCAGCAATAGTGAGCTCGACAGACTCCTGGACGAATTCGGCCTAAGTAGAGATGAGCTTGAGGCAAGGTTTCGAGCTTGGCAGATCTTGAATGAAATCATAAAGGAATTCGGAGATGAAGACACCAGTGAAGATATACGGAAGGTCCAGTGGATTACACATTTCATCGACCCCAATGACGAGCAAAGCTTAGTAAATTGGTTTTGTTGGTGGAGCACAACAAAGCTGGATCGCTATCGCAAATTCACCGTATTGGGATCAAGTGCCAGGAGAAGGCAAGCAGCCTATCGAATTATCGAGATCCCGGCCTATACAGACTTAACCGTAAACGATCCCGATCTGGCACTTGCCCGTGAAATCAAAGAACGAAAGGCAAGAGAAGCGGCGTTGGAAGCCGCGGACGCAAATGAATTCGGCGACGATGTGTCTGCAACACCTACAGATACCAATGCCGGAGTTTCTACTGATGCAAGTACCACACCAACCTCTCAAGTTACTCACGAATTTCGAAGTGCGATTTTCAAGAGTGATCGTGCCGATGACTTGCGAGGTTGGATTGATGAGTTCATCCGCTCTAGGGGGGCGTCCTGGGCCAGGCTCCATACTCAACCCGTGTCATGGCCTAACGTGTCAATGGCGGATCACTTTGGCGATTTGAGATGTGCATATGACACCTACAAGAACTGGTTGGGACATGCTCCAGTATTCACTAAGGGCGTTAATACTTGGTATGGTCTGTTCTACACCATAGATAAGGACTGGAACAGCAACACACCCCCCGGTACGTACGGACGTCATCCCTGGATCGCGGTCTTTAGACCGCATAGTCCTCACGTGCATCGCTATGCGAGAATGGAACTCTTCATTTGGGACGTGGCGGCTTCAGAGAGACGGCGCGTCTGGGGGCGTTCGAGGCACTTGCTAGATATGCAGTGCCGCTTGGTGAACCTCCTCCGAGAAGAAGTACCGCTGAAATGCCAGGGCTATTACCTCGACGCAGTCTACGTCAGCAGTCGAACGGAGTTGAAGTACACCTCAAGCGACAACCCGCTCGATATAACCTCCCGACGCATCCGAGAGATGATGGATGACGGGCAGTACTGGCTGCCCCCCTTCGAGAAAATGCTCTACAGCAGGGGCTGGGACTTAGTCGAATGGTCCAACTGTCAGGAAGCCGCGCCTGGTGCCTCGTCATCATCATCCTCGGGAGCGGATCCGCGACTGCAGCAGTCGTCGTCGTCGTCGTCGTCGTCGGTTCCGGGGCGCGCGCCCTTCCCCAAACACCACAGCGACGACGGCAAGCCGCTGCGGTCGATCTTCCACGCGCCGGCGCCCAAGCCCGAGATGGAGGGCGTGCGCAGCAAGTGCGCCAACGATCTGTACGAGGCGGCGTACGGCGCCCGCCTCAAGGACGAGGCGGTCCAGACCGTAAGGTACCAGTACAAGCCCACGCTCGAGTGGTACCACGACCTGAAGAATGAGGGCCGCGACGCTAGTCACGTCTCTGTCGATAGTGCGGATAAGGTCCTGAATAAGCTGCTGCAGAAGAAGTATTGAGTGGGGGAGTGAGAAGGAGTGAGAGAGGGAGGGAGAGGGAGAGGGGGGGAGAGGGAGAGGGAGGGGAGAGGTGGTGGTGGGGATGGCGTGGCCGTAACCGATGCGGTCGCTTGGATTTTCTTCACAAAGGGGGAGGGGAAAAGGGGGGGATGGGAATACAAAGTGTTATAGTAGGCAGAATGACATGGATATGGAATGGGCGAAGTGTACGGAGTACCATATGAAGAAATAATATACGCGTCTGCGATGTTTTAACTTGATGAGCTAGCTCGTTTACATTTGTTGATCCCTCCGTATCGTGTCTTAAGTGAGATGGAAGCTGTAAGATGTCAGTAAGATGATGGTTTATTGTGCATGCTGGGATGGGTGTTATAGCTATGAGGGAAGGAGGTAAACTGCCTACTGCTGGTCGAGGTTCTTTACTTGGACACAGCGAGAATGCGGGATAATATAGTGATGCTATGGTCTCCTCGGATTCAAAGCCCACAGGACTTAGGAAGGACGACATTATGTATAGATTAAGGAGGCTCGCCATGGCTACTAGCCCTATAAAGAAATAGCACATATTAGATTGATATGGAAGCTTTGAGAAGAAGGCAGGTTTCGATTTATGGGCTTTCAATGATTATGTATGAGGATTCGGTGTTGTTCGAGTTTCACGACGACGGGAGGAAAGATGTCGTGAGCATGGACAGTGGCACGAGTACGGGAGAGCAAACAGTGTGGGCAATGCATGTGAGTAGTCAGGTATCATATTAACGTCGTACCTAATGAATGATATAGTCTATATTCAGGAGGCCTAGCTTAATGAGAGGTATATTACCTACCTTTGTAGCTGGGGAACGTGTATACGTAAGAGAGAGCTGAGACATTATCATGATGAGGTAATTGTACACTGTACGAACTCTAAAGGTATATCAACCAGCTATACGCATCATAACGGTGACCCCTACGCTAGCTACCTGTTGTATATGCTGCGGACCAGTGCGTGTTTGGGCGGATCAGACGAACCTAATACTGTATTTTCCTATCAGCTCAATGATATTTCCAATTACCATATCAACGGCTGTCTCAGCTGTAAGACATGCTCAGGGCCAGACATCCACGGATTTCAGATTATATCGTGAGTTGATTCAAGGTTGCATAAATGCATAAGCTGATACAGGGTCATGTGACATGACTTTCTGCTCGAACTTATGTACATACAAGTGATATGTACTTGGAGGCCCACTACCTTAGCACTATCGAAGGTATGTCGCAGTACCAGGCCGGGCCTGTGTATGTACCCCATTAGGTAACGAGCAGATTCATGCTTGGCGCATGGTGGGCTGTGTTACTGGAGATTCCGAGCCCTGTTGCCCTGAAAATGCGCTGTCTGGCTGTACATACTTAGCATAGTCTTATCACACACGCTTTGAACTGCTTTTTGGTGATCCTAACATCAGACCGCTTGCCTAACCTCTTCCCCCCCCCCATTCTCTTTGCAACTCCACCAATATTCGATCGGGTACGGTTACGGTTACGAGGCCAGTAGAGAATTGATTGTTTGATCTAATCAACACACAGAGAGAACAACGATTTATAGCGGACACGAGCACTGAATAACTTACTTACATACTAATCACCTCCAACAACAACACACTCTGCAGCCTGCAACCTGCAAACTGCAAACTGCAAACTGCAAACTGCAACGCACATCGCCGCGCCGCGATCTTCCTAGCTGCCTTAGATTTCCCTTTCCCACCGTCCCAACTGCCCCCTATCACCGCCGATCAACCTTCAACAACTCCTGAACATCCAGAAACCCATACCGATATTTTGCGCCCTCGTCAAACGTAAACAAAGCCTGCGCCCAAAAACAATTGTCCAACATGGCCAACGACGAGTACGATGTAAGCCTGACCTTGACCTGGTTGTCATCCTGATCCTCTCTACCCCTCCTACCTCGTCACCTTGACCTTTAGCTTGTTTACTCCTGAACCGATGATATTCCCCCTCCCCGCCAGTCCTATTGATGGTATGTATTGGATTGAAGGCAGCTAGCTAACCAGACCTGCCACAGTTTCTCTTCAAAGGTGAGAATCCACCCATCGCCCCTCGCCCGCCTTGATACACCTTTGTACACCGACGCAGACGCAGATAGACGTACTGACAGCTTCGATTTCTAGTGGTGTTGATTGGTGACTCGGGCGTCGGGAAGTCCAACCTACTCAGTCGATTCACCCGGAACGAGTTCAACCTGGACTCGAAGTCGACCATTGGCGTCGAGTTTGCTACCCGGTCCATCCAGGTCGACTCCAAGACGATCAAGGCACAGATCTGGGATACTGCTGGTCAGGAGAGATATCGCGCCATCACCTCTGCCTACTACCGAGGAGCGGTCGGTGCGCTCCTTGTGTACGACATCAGCAAGCACCAAACCTACGAGAACGTCACAAGATGGCTTAAGGAGCTCCGCGACCATGCTGATGCGAACATCGTGATCATGCTGGTCGGAAACAAGAGCGATCTGCGGCACCTGCGAGCTGTCCCTACAGAGGAGGCCAAGTCGTTTGCCAGTGCGTCTCCCCTCGCGTCTCCTCTCGCCTGGCTAAGACGTCCATGTCCACGTCCAATTGCTGACCATTGGGCCTTCTTTAGGCGAGAACCACCTGTCGTTCATAGAAACCTCCGCTCTCGATGCCAGCAACGTTGAGCTCGCCTTCCAGAACATACTCACCGGTACGTGTTCCCGCCCCCCACCTAGCTTACTAAAACTAGTAAGACCCCGTGTCCTAATGCAACAATCATATAGAAATCTACCGTATCGTCTCGAGCAAGGCACTGGACAGTGGCGAGGGTGCCCAGGCCCCCATGGCAGGCACCAACATCTCGCTCAGCAAGTCTCCCGACGACGCGGCGAAGCAGGGCGGAAAGTGCTGTTAATTCCATCAACGTGGCCTACTAGTGGAAATGATGCGACGGTTATACGGCTATACGGCTATACGGCTGGGTATGATGTTACGTATACGGCGTCACATATTGTCCGGAACATTCTGTGGTCGGGTGATGATGCATCAAGGGGCTAGGAATATTGATCTTTTCGCCGGACGCGGTTCTCTTGTGTTTGCTCTTTTCGTTGATGTTGGTACCAGCAGTCTGAGATTTGCCCACCAGTCAAGGTCACTAGCATGTCTAATCTAACAATGTCCATCGTAATTACGAGCTGTCCATTCAGCCCATTTTCCTTGTGTGATTACCTACATAAATACAGTTTACATACAGACATACAAATTTCAAGATACTTAGAAACGCTGCCGACTTTATATAATTCGGTCAAGATTGACAGACATGGGCCTCGATATTGGTCTGTGTGTCAATCTGACCTGTCAACTAAGCTGGTGATTGTATGTAATATGTATGTACATCAGAGAGAGAGCAGCGACCAAGTAGCCAAGTATGCTATTCAAACAAATGTATGTAGACCGATCTTCTGCGTGTTGCTTACCGCCGATGCCAAGCTCAGGTCTGTGTAGATCTCGTCATGGACAACTCATTGGCTACCCAAAGACACGATACATGTAAACGGTACAAAGTACATAGTAAATTAAGGTGTGTATCCGAGCTGTACCGAGCCACAGCCCCACCACGTATCGATAAGGCCGCGGCCGACCGCATCTTATCGATTAGCAATTGTATGCCCCTGCTAAGAAAAAAAAGTTGAAGTTTCGGCATCACCTTTTCGAATTGGACGAATTTCGAGGTATTCGGCTTTTTCTCTCCGACAAGACACACAATGGCGGCTGTATACAAGTCGCTGTCGAAGGGCACTAATGGCCAGAAGGCCGAAGCACCTGCGAATGGCGTACGGAAGAACAAGCAAAGGGTTCTGATCTTGTCTTCAAGAGGCGTGACCTACAGGTATTCCGACCCCCCAGACCCAAGATGGCTTGCGCAAACTGCTAACAGACATTGCTTGTAGACATAGACACTTACTCAACGACCTGGCCGCGATGCTTCCCCATGGACGAAAAGACGCCAAGTTCGACTCCAAATCCAAGCTCTACCAACTCAACGAGCTCGCCGAGCTTTACAACTGCAACAATGTCCTATTCTTCGAGGCGAGAAAAGGCCAGGACTTGTACGTGTGGCTGAGCAAGGTCCCCAATGGTCCGACGGTGAAGATGCACCTGCAGAACTGTATGTCTACTACATGAATCTCACAAAAGGAAGAGTCTTGAACGAACGAACGCGCAAGCAGCTAATATATCTACCCGCAGTGCACACGATGGAGGAACTCCACTTCACGGGCAACTGCCTGAAGGGCTCGCGGCCCATCCTCTCCTTCGACGCCGCCTTCGACGCGGAGCCGCACCTGCAGGTGATCAAGGAGCTTTTCCAGCACACCTTCGGCGTGCCGCCGGGCGCGCGCAAGTCCAAGCCCTTCGTCGACCGCGTCATGGGCTTCACGGTCGCCGACGGCAAGATCTGGGTGCGCAACTACCAGATCCGGGAGTCGGAGGCTTCCCCCAAGACCACGAAGTCGGATGATGGCGAGGAGACGGAGACGGGCTCGAAGTCTGCTAAGAGTCGTAGTGGTGCTGGTGGGAGTAAGGAGTTAGACGTCAGCCTGGTCGAGATCGGCCCCCGCTTCGTATTGACGCCCATCGTCATCCAGGAGGGCTCGTTCGGCGGGCCGATCATCTACGAGAATCGGGAGTTCGTGTCGCCGAACCAGGTGCGCTCCGACGCGCGCCGGCGCACGGCCACGCGGCACAACGCGCGCGCCGAGCAGTTCGTCGAGAGGCTCGCGCGCAAGGGGGATCTCGGGCTCAGGACCAGCGGCGGGAAGAGGGCTCCTGTGGATGCGCTGGATACGAAGGAGCTGTTCGCTTGAGGGGGCTGGGCTGGTTGAGTTGAGGGGGGTTGAGTAGGGTAGAGTTCTGTCGTGTCTGAAAACTTGCACGGGGGCTGGCGTTCTGGGCGTTCGTACGATATCTTGGTATCTATGTGCATGGAGTCTGATAGGTAGTGATGTCTATGAGAAATTACATCGTCACTGTACCTTGGTTTTGATATGTCCCGTGAGCACTGAGAACAGGCAATGCCTTGTATTCTGTTCCTAGTAGCTTTGCCTGCCTGGCAAGCTTGCCTGTAGTATCCGTAGATAACCAGGCTCATACAACCAGCGTATCTATGACAATCACTTTCATTACTAGGGATAGGATCGCTAGAGAGCCATAGCTGGGTTTTCTCTTCGCTGCTTAAGGCTTTCTACGGTGTCCTAGGATGCGGACTTTACGATGACTTATATTGATAGGCTTATACCGTTGCGGAGTTAGTTGCTACTCGAGCTGCAGGCAGATGACTAGATTTAGGTAGTCCTGGCATCTACTCTTATATATCAATAAAAGGCTCCCTATTTAGGATACTTCAGAGACTTGTGTAAGCCAACTGGAGTTGTTATGATATGGTATCACTTAGGCTCGCTATTAGAGAGCGTACGCGTACGAAGATTTCTAGATATCTTGATAGTCTTAGAATTGGATAGGTATGAATTCTGGAATCCTGAATATAATCATCTCCTGTTCAACACTAGAACTTAACGCAGTACTTCTTGGCTGAGAGGCTTGAGTCATCACCTACATGAGGAACAAACATCTTATCTGATTAACTGCCATAAAGCAGCACAATGAGCCACAGCTCCATGTCGCCCTGGCCTAACAAGAGATGCTTGATCTCACACTCATTTCATATGTAATGTAATGTATCATGTAATGTAGTTAACTGTATTAGATCCAGTACTTGTGGCTAGGGCAAATATTGGTGACAATAGATGTAGCCTGGCCTATGCGTTTTCTGATGGGCTACTATCCCTGATGTTTGTGGAAGTGCTGCTTTGTGGCAGTTACTGCGTAATCAGATACGGTGACAGAGTGAAATAGGTAACCTAGTCCATTGTGAGAGGTTTGCTTTGAATACCCTGGATATTATTGGGTATTCAAACAGTTGGGCCGTCGGCGTGCTTGCCATCATCAATGGCATAGGCACGGACCTACCGCTAGGCATATAATTAACCCGACGCTGACGTCCAAGCTCAAGCTCTACCAGGGCGCCCTCTCAGTTGTGTAATTATACCTGAGCTCGCGTGACTTCGACGCGTCTATTCCTTTTCACTCTCTCTTGACCAAACAACATCATGGCACTACAACGCAACGATTCCGCCTTCATGGCGAATCGCTCCCAGACGTATGCGATGCAACCTTGCATCTGCATTATTCAGTATAGCCCCAACGGAGGGGTCGTTGCGGATTGAATCAACTGATTCTCCGCTCCTTGGTCGACCAAGGAAGCGCTAGGTGAGGGCAGACTGAAGTGAACTGTCTTCGACCTAGCATCGGGTTGGCTGAGGCGCCAGATTTCCTTAATCTTGGTCAGTCTGGGGGTATTTTTGGAGGGAGGGAAACGTCTTTGGCACTTGTCTAAGACGTTGCGGGAAGTTCTCGTTCGCCGAGAACAATCGAGCTTCCACCGTTGGAGTGGAAGCGTTCATGCTTGTGGTCGACGCAAGCACCACATCAGATGCCATCCTTGCAGTGTATACACCAGCAACGTATACTCAAGCAACGTATATTCTTGGAACTGAACAAAGTAAGGCTTGCTTAACCCCCTTGTTATCTTGGACCTTGGTTGATTGACAAGTTGCTTAGGCAGTCAACAGTCGTTCACTTGTCACTCATTGGTATCAACACTACATATCGGCAGCCTCTACTAACAAAGGCACGCCCCATTGAGAAGAAGATACGAACGCAAGACTGGCGTTCAGTCCCTGGTTGATCAGCAACCTACAACGTTCCCCTGTGATATCGTTGACATTAATGTCGACGTTCAACTTGGGGCAACAACAACTTGGCTTGACAGATACATCGATGTCATTGCCAGAACAGTTTAGGGATATAAGTAATCCTTAACTTTAGGCGTGGAAATCTCCTGCGAACTCTGGGAAGCGAGGGGTCACTGGCGAGGGGTTAGCCGGACGACATCATCACCCAGTTCTTGATTTCCACCCTCAATTTTTCCAACGTAAATAATTGCACTCAGTGCCTTTTTCTTTTTCTTTCTCTCAACCATCCATCCCCAACCTTTTGACAGCACCACACCATCCTACCCCTCGGTCTATACGTCGAAAGAACCACACCTAGGATACCAGAGACAATCCAGTAAGTATTTCTGCTATTCCATCACCAAACCGCACCTGCACTCCTCCGAGTACCACCCTTGTTTCAGACTCGAGACTTGGTCTGGCTTCCAAGGTCCCTTGGTCCTCTTTCCCCTACAACCCACTGCCCACGCATCCTCGTCATTGTTGGCACCGCATCAACTTCCCAGCTCGGCATCATCCTTTGGAATTCTTGCCAAGGACTAAACGCGGCAAACCCTGCCTAGTTATTTCGTCAATTTGGTCCAAGTCTAATCACAACTTTTGAAGCTTCCTCCCCCCCCCCCTCCTCCCCCTTCATTCGACACTCAGTATTCGGTACTTTACGCAAGGTTAGAGCCGAGGACGCCCCTAGAGACCGCGAATACAGCATCAACGCAGCTGTCACGGTTCCGTCTCGGACTTGTTTCCTGAAACGCCGCATATATTACTCAGGCGTGGCCTTGCATTTCAAGAGGTAAGATTGTACCAGCATTTCCCGCCGACAACGATCTATAGAGCCATACTGATAACAACTAGCCGGTGGAGTCCATCCCACCTATCAATATGGAGTCGAAGTATTTGGGCAGCGGTCCCGGCCAGGCTCCTTCGGAACGCCACAGTACCTATTACTACGGCAATCTCTATCCTGGCACTTCTGTGTCCTACCTCAACTCCCTCCCAGAAGAACTTGCTCTGGAGATCATGAAGCTACTACCGCATACTGATCTGTGCAATCTGGCTCTGGTGTCGAAACGACTGCGTGGTATCATCAAAGAATCCTTGCATCTGCTTTTAGGAACAAGTTTGAGATGTCAGCCAGAATTCGAGACGCTTCTCCTGCTTCACACGTTCGATAAGCTAGGCTTACAGCCCGAGGCTATTATGTACCCTCGTAACGTGTACTATGACTATACTGGTCTTGAGCACAGGGCCAAGATGCCACTGCTCGAGGGGGAGCCACTCCAGCTCAGGAGAAGAACCATCAAGCCACAGACCCTTGTGGTCGACCGTTCCGATATGGTAAAAATCTCGAACTCAGCTAAGATCATCGACTGGTGGGTCGATGCATATCCAAGACTCCATTGGCGAGATGATTCCAGCAACCGTCGGAGTTTGCGCCCTGCTGAAGTAGCTCGGTTACGCATGGCGATTGCGCGCTTGTGGTTTTATTCAAGCCGTCACCATGGAGTACGTCACCGTACTCCAACGCAGCCTAAGCCATGGTCTAACGACCGGAGACTCTATCACGTTCGTGGCTTGTCGACAAACGAACTCTTTGAGTTGCTCAGTGTCCAGAGAACCCTAGGCGAGACGATTCGTAGGGACCTCTGTTCATCTGTCAAGCAAGTTGACGAGGTATGTGTCTCATAGAACTGTATCAATTCCATACGCCTCCACTAATGAACCTGTAGGATCCGGTCCCTTGGGGGCTCGAAGATGGTCGCGACTTTTGGATCGTTAGTACCTACCTCAAACTTGATCCACAGAGGCTCCGTTCGTTCCTTCTACGCTACCCAATCGGCTCTAAGAGAAGCAGTATAGTGTTAGATGTCTCACGGGAGATGCGCGATTTCTCTTTCTGCAAAGATATCGAGACTCTCCAAATATCTATTTGGACGATCCTTTTTGAACGCGGAGTAATCCAGGGTGGTTCTTTTTATCCTAGGCTTGGCATCGTTGATGAGGAGAGAGTTCTGAAATCCGCTTCTCTCGATGACGATGCTTCGCCTACTGGAAGTCCTACAACTCGACACCGGGGAGGTGGACAAACGTTCCACCTGGATGTGCCGCATGGCGATGATGGCAGAGACCTCTCGTGCTAGCGTCTCAAGATGTCTGCCCAAAAAGCCGTCAAAGATACCGTACGTCGATACCTGGATGCTGTGCGCCGCTAAGACACTGCGCCGCCGCTATTGCGAGACTACATTCCATACTAGATCTTCAACCGCGGAGTACGTGAAGGAGCAGTTCATCCTATCTGGTGTTCGCTTGTAGTGGAGGCTGGTGTATGGCGTTCGTAGAGCCATCCAGTTGCTTATATAGCTAAATTCCAGGTCGCTTCGCCTACCAAAATGACATTGTACTAATCGTTCCCCGTGATTATTCGAATATTTATCTACGTAAATCCCTTGAGTGGAGTCTGTTTTCACTACCTAGTTATTATATATGAACGTAGATGCAGCCAACTGCAAGGTTACTTGCTCAGTGACAATGTCTATGAAACCTTGAATCCATGGTCTCAACTGAGCTAGGTACCAGATACGTGTATGTATATACATATAGTCGTATCGTAGTCGTACGATCATAGAGATGATTCCTAGAGTATTTGTTTCAATATACCAACAAACGTATTTATTATATCTAGGTAATTCAGCGTAGATACATAAGAACTAAGCTATGCTGAAATATATAAAGTGTTGTTGGGTAGGTACCTAGCAGTTGTATGTGTGTAAGGTCGGGTGTTGATACGGGCTTATCCGGGTCCGACAAGGCGCGCTACGACTATCATCGCTGGCCTCGCTAAAACAGACACTGAGCTTGCCTAGGTTACCTAAACTTTAGTTCAGCCTTTCCCCCTGCCCGTTCAATAACAATAACTTACATCTTCTGAGCAACACCACATTGTACCGGCGCTCTGCGAGATCACCAGTCCTCAACAGCGATAATATTTCACCAACAGCAAGTAATCACAAACAGGAAATTTAAAGTGCCTCTCATATCCCTGTCGCATTTGAGACACCTGCGCAATTTTTTGCAGTGTCCAGAAACGCCTACAGGTCTCACTCAACTGGGCTGCATTACCCTTTGAGCACATCCCGGGGTGTAAGTACGCGATTTCATTGAAATGCATAGTTCAATATACACCCTTTCCTTTATCACAGTGATCGATGCATTGTAAGAGCAACAGGTGTCTCCCTGCTCAGAACATGACCTGGCTCAGCAACTATCTACCTATGAGTCCATGAGAGTCCCTTTGACACTCTGGACTCGACGATAACCTAACCCTGTTGCTCTCCCAGACTTGTACATGAGAATATCTCGCCTATTTTGCTATTAACGGACGTATCCGCTCACATTCCTTCACAGAACTGTCACCAAGCTCGTTATCTATTTCACATACACCTAACTTGCGAGCCTATCTTTGGGGAACTTCAAGCCGCCTAGGGGATCTCTGGCGGTCATCTGAGAAGTAACCGTGGGCATGCAAATCAGCAACGTCCTTGAAATCCCTGGATCTCGCTCCCATCCTCAGGACGCAACCAGGCTGCTCTTGTTTAGTTAGGCCGCAACCCCAGAACCATCTCGCTGGTCACTGTCACAGCTAGAGTTTGATAGGCTGTGGGCTTCAGGCAATACCTCTTGTCTTGAGCCCCTATCACTCAAGGGTCGCTGTCCAGTAACCTTTCATATCATTCTCACCGCGCCTACGGGTGGCTGCAGCAGAGACCGGCATTATGGAAGGCGAGGACCATTCCATGGTCGATGCGCCCAACGGTTTTGTAGACCCCCAGGTTGCCCCTTCGACAGGGAAGGAGAACGGGCATGCCTCTTCAAAAGATAGTACGAATGTGGATATGGAAGAGGATCAAGCAGCCGATGAAACTGACGAGCTTATCAAATTGATGCGGCGGCGAGGGCTGCTCCCCACGGGATGTTGTTACGATGACAGGATGAAGCTCCATGCAAATGCTGATTTTGGCCCATCACCTCACCATCCGGAAGATCCACGAAGAATAGAGGAGATTATGAAGATATTCAAGAAGGCCGGTCTCGTCTTCACGGGTCCTGATGCTGAGCTTCGCGACATCCTCCGAGAGAACCCGACTAAGTACATGTGGAGAATTCCAGCACGCGATGCCACAAAACAGGAAGTCTGCACGGTGCATACACCGCATCATTACGACTGGGTCAAGGGTCTTTCCGGCATGTCCACAAGGGACTTGCGGCTGCTCAGTCACAGTCTAGACCAAGGTCGAGCCTCTCTGTACGTGGGCGGGATGTCTTATGAGGCTGCCCTCCTCGCTGCAGGAGGTTGTGTGGAAACGTGCAAGAACGTTGCTGCCGGTCAGGTGAAGAATGCCTTCGCTATTATTCGGCCACCTGGACACCATGCCGAGTATGATACACCCATGGGATTCTGCCTGTTCAACAACGTCCCCATCGGCGCCAAGGTCTGCCAGAATGAGTATCCGGACACTTGCCGAAAGATCCTCATCTTGGACTGGGACGTCCATCATGGGAACGGCGTGCAGAATATATTTTACGAAGAACCTAACATTCTCTACATATCACTTCACGTATACGATAACGGCAATTTCTATCCCGGAAAGCCAGACAACCCTATGATACCCGATGGAGACCTAGACAAAGTGGGCGATGGCAAGGGTAGGGGCAAGAATGTCAACATCGGCTGGCCGTCTCAAGGTATGGGTGATGGCGAGTATCTGGCCGCTTTTCAGAAGATCGTGATGCCCATCGCTCACGAGTTCAACCCGGATATGGTGATCATCTCGGCCGGATTTGACGCCGCGGACGGCGATGAACTCGGCGGGTGCTTCGTCACGCCGCCGTGTTATGCTCATATGACTCACATGCTTATGTCCCTTGCCGGTGGAAAGGTGGCGGTATGCCTTGAGGGGGGTTACAATCTTAAGGCGATATCCCAATCGGCTCTAGCCGTCGCCAAAACACTGATGGGGGAACCACCACCCAAAATGGATATGCCGCCGATTAGCAAAGAAGCTGCCAGGGTCTTGGCCAAAGTGCAAGCCATCCAAGCTCCTTACTGGGAGTGCATGAGACCTGGTATCATCGACATCCAGGAGTTGGGTGACAACGCTGCTCGCCTGCACGATGTGGTCCGGGGCTATCAGCGACAGACCCTATCTGAGAAATTCGGCATGGTCCCTCTCTTCATCCAAAGAGAGGCCCTTTTCAAGTCGTTTGAAAACCAAGTCCTCGTCACGCCGGGGATACAGACTAAGAAGAAGGTCATGTTCATCATTCATGATCCGTGAGTATAAGTATCTGGGTCATCATTTCAACGTTGCTAACTAACGGTATAGTCCCGAGCTAGTCGCCATGCCCGATATCATCGACAACAGTGTCGAACCTCACAATGGCTTCGTCGTATGCCCTCCCGTGATAAGCTTCAAATATATAAATACTGATATACAGCAGCTGGATGGTGTTACCGGGTACGTTGATTGGGCACATAAGAATGGATATGGTGTCTTAGATGCAAACGTGCCACATTACATCACGCGTCCCGAAGACATCGACGCTTACACGCCGCGGGCGGACGAGAAGGCTTTACAACGGCAGATCCTAGACTTGGTGTGCTATATCTGGGACAATTATCTCCAGCTCTACGAGGTGGAGGACCTATTTATCATCGGCGTCGGCAGTGCCTATCTGGGGGTGAAGGTACTCCTTACGAACAGAGGTGAGAAGATGATCTTCAATGACAGTATACCTATATACAGCGCTGACAAACAAAATCTGGATCAGACTGCAAGAACCGGATTGCGGGCGTTGTCAACTTCGTCACGGGCAACCTACGGCCGGTCAAGTCGGAGACAGACCCGGATCTTTCTAGCTGGTACAGGAACAACTCGCTCGTCTACGTGGCTAACGACCATGCATGTTGGAACGACAATGAGCTGGCCAAGAAGGTGCTTAAGAGGCGGTTCGGCAACGTCAAGAAAAGCCCCCAAATTGGACTCAGCCGTATGATGGAGGCTCATGCTAAGGATGTGCACGAGTTCATTATCGGGCGGCTCAGCGAGGAGCAGGGGGGAAATACTACAGAGGAAGAGAGGTGAAGTACACATGCGTAGTTTGTATATAGAGTACATGTACAGTTTACATGCAGACATGTACCTAGGTACCTGACCTAACTTACTGAGTCTGGTGCAGGTGCCTGGGACCGCTGTTTGCCCTGCAGCATTTCGCGGCTGAGCTGAGCCGAGGCTTTACCGTAACACTACAGATTATTCTTCCTATTATTTTTATTTTCCATCATTGCAGGTTCAGGAATTGTTGATTGTGCCAGAGCTTTTAGAGCCTTTTCCTTCTCACATGACATGAGAGGAAGAATCAAATAGTAAATTTTTCAATGCACTTTGCATAACATTCTCACCTCCAACTTTTCTTCACAGGTAAACAGCTGCACGTCATTTCCTCCAACCTACATGCTGCAAATATGTACAAGCATTCCTCTTGCTGACTAAGATTAAAGATTACCTAAGTCAGTTCGAGCTGTCGGCGGTCGGTGAACTTCTCTCTCCATCACCGATGCGCTGTCATTGGACAAGGCAAGATGGCTTGGGACCAGGAGGGATACGACCATTCAGGGCATTTTGAACGGGGCGCACCTGGGCTGCCTGATCCTCCCCTTCAGGATCGATACTGGCAGCGTCGGCCTCATTTCTCACCTCTGCAATATCCTGCCCCGACCGACTCTCCTCCGCCTGCGACCTTCCCACTACAACCTCGATATCCAGCGGAAGGCTTTCACCCTGCTGGACCACCACCACCTCCTCCTCATTATAGGCCCTCTTTCTTCCCCGACGACTACGACTACGACTACGACTCCCAGCAGCAGAGCGCGTTCCCGGGACCTGGAATGGATCGCGATTCGCGAAGCAGAAGGTAAGCGCAACTAGACAGGATTCATCATCACCGCAGCTTAGCTTTACAAACTGTTGCTGCTTGTGCTATGTTTGTATCATGGAGAAGGAACAGGAAGTAGACGATGGTGTCTTTTGCTTCTTGTCATAATGCCCGTCTTGCCAATACTGCATACTACGTCCCTTGAGTACTTATATCGTATTCTGTACATGTATATGCATGCAGTATTCTGATCTCCTGGGAATATCTTCTCTTATCACTACTGTTTCCCATGGCACGACCGCTACACAATCTAGACGTATCATACAGATTCAAGTATTCCTTCCAATGCCCAACTTCTATCTAGACACAGACCTTCCCAGGAGTTACTACCTAAAGCCCAACGACACCCAACCCTGACGGATCACTCGTGGATGGAACCCCTTGTTGCTAACATCGATTTGCCACGTAGGTACGATGACGGAGAGGTCACTAGATATGGCGCTGGGGAATCCTACCGCCCCTTCAACTCGAATCGCTCCCCACGCCGGGCTAGAAGTCCTCCGCGAGAGCGTGGCCGCAGCCCGCCCCTTCTAGACAGCGACCGCTACATTCCCGACCGAACACCGCGCCGACGCTCGAGAAGCGCCGATCGCTTCCGCCGGGAACCCTCGCGAGACAGACGGGACGCGAGAGACACCGGCGACAGCTGGAGGCGACGAGATAGGAGCCGTAGCCTTCGCAGAAGCCCTCCGCGACGATCCCCTCCTCGACGTAGTCCGCCTCGACGAAGTCCGCCGCGCAGGTATTCTCCGAGACGGGATGACAGAGATCGCTTGCGATCTCCGCGAAGGGGCTTCGACTCAAGGTTCCCCCCACCACCCCAGAATGATAACCCTAACCTCATTTCCCTAACCACCATTTTTCCACACAGACGAAGATCTAGATCTCCCTTCGAGAGAGATCGCGGTCGAGATAGATCGCCTCCCCCGAGACGTTCTTCACCTGCCCCCGTCCCGAGGGCCAGCACGTACAGAGCCCGCTCTCGCAGCCCTGAACGACGAGACGACCGCTACGGGCCCTCGTATAGTAGACGTCCTTCCCCCCCTCGTGACTCTGCCATGTCCTCCGCCCTGCCGTCCAGAGACATCTCGCGCAGGTCTTCTCCTCACCCCGTCCCCCCTCGTCGTGATGATCGCTCACGCCCACAGTCCCCCGTCCCCTCTAGGTCGCTGTCCCCTAGGTCCTCTCACGGACCCCCTGCCAGAGACAGAAGCCCCCAAAGAAGCTCGCAAGAGCCCACGTCTGCGGCTCCCAGATCTCCGCCACGCGGACCTGCTGCCCTCAGACAACCACCAACTGGGCCAAGAGAGGCTCGCGCCCCAGCTGCAGGTCCGCCCGCCAGGCCTGCTCCCGCCGCTATTGCCGTACCGAACCGCCAAGAGATGGTCAGCCCAGGTGTTCCGCCGTCCGGTCCTCGAGGCTATGTGGCTCCTAGAGGCGGTGGCTACAGCCGTGGTGGCCGAGGAGGATCAGGCTGGGGTAATAGTATTCAGAGCCGCAACCTACCACCTGCCGCTGGCCCTGCGTCCGCGTCCGCCGCAACGAGCTCGAATAACATCCCGACCGGGCCCCGGGCGACCCCGACATCGCAATCAGTTCCATCCACGCCCGTCAACCAGTCGAAGCCCTTTAACCCGCCTAAGGGGCCAGCGGCCGAACTAACCACCGGCAGCAGCGGCAGCGGCAACAGCAACCGGCCCAGCCTCGCGCAGCAGCTCCTCGCGACGCTCCCGCCCATCATACCGGGCGGTACGGGAGGCGGCGGCGGTGGGAAGCAGTCCTCAGACCCCTCGCACGTGGCGATGTCGACGGGCGTGCTGCCGGAACTGCAAAACCACTTCTCGCGGCTGAAGGACGAGGAGGAACGCCTGCGCGAGGACAAGTACGCCAAAGAGGAAAAGCTGCGGCGCAGCCTCGCGCTCTGGGACAAGCTCGAGCGCGAGGCCAAGGTGCTCGAGCTGCGCACCGAGCTCAACGAGAACAGCGTCAAGAAGTTCGCGGGCGAGGGCGTCGGCGGGGCCGCTTTTTAGTAGGGAGCGAGATGGGGCATTTGGATTGGTGGTTGGGTGGCTCAGTTGGTGATTGGTGATTGGGGAGGCGGGGGGCTGTGCATTGGTGGTCCTGCTGATGATGATTGGAGGTTGTGTATGTGTATGTGTATGTGTATTGCGTTGCCTTGCAGGGCTGGATTCACGGCTATGGCAGCGGTCGAATGGTCTGCTGCTCTGTTCGCAGCGCTCATCATCGTGTATGAGGAGGGCTTGAACCAGCCTACTCACTTACTTGTTCATCCATCATAAATGGACGAGTGGGTGAGCGAGCGAGCGAGCTTTACAATGAGCGGATAGAAAGACCAATTACAGGCATGGGAAGTGATACACCCGAGCGTACCTAGTCAAAAACGGAGATTGCCTGGTCTGGTCTGTTGCGAATGCGTCATCTGAGTCTGGGGACATGGATAGTTGTTGAGACAGATGGCATCCCTGAGACGGACCGGACTTGAAAAGACGGCGGCGGCTGAGTCGGATCAGAGCGGATCAGATAGAGCGGGCAGACAGATAGATGGATGGATGATACCAATTAATAGAGAGAGATGAAAAGTGATGTTTGTGTTCATGAGTCTTAGTTGGTGACATTGTGGTATTGGTATAGGGGCAAGTATCTGGTGTCTGGTGTAGGTGTGATTTGTATGTGTATCTTGATGTTGACCATGATACTTGGCCTACTCGAGCAAGGTATTGCAAATGGCCTTAGAATAAGGCGCCTGCTATTTGCCCGTGACGGTTCTTGGGGGTATATTTGCACATATCTTAGATATTCATCGCCAGATACGACTGGCTGACGCTTACATATATATATATATATAGCTCGGTAAACGTCGCTAACTATATCTATACCCTGTATCAAGGGACTACCTGCCATCTTATCCATTAGGAATTATAATGCCAGATGAACTTCGCGCACTTACTTACTTACTCACTATCTTATTTTCATTTCCATCGTACTCGTAGCCGCAGTTGTAGGTATACAGGGGGGGGGGGGGGGGGGGGGGGGGGGGGGGGGGGGGGGGGGGGGGGGGGGGGGGGGGGGGGGGGGCCC
>MU385753.1:0-129689 GCA_022497155.1 Whalleya microplaca | reverse complement strand
CACCTCCCACTTACTACCCTACTACCGATCTTCTTTCCCGGGCCCCCCCCCCCGCCCCCCCCCCCTCCCGCCCCCCCCCCCCCCCCCCCCCCCCTATTGAAGTAGGCAGGCAGATTTGCTACATACATATATATGCGTGGGCAGATAGATAGATTCCTCGACCGATGGCGCCCACGTAGAACCATCAGCTAAAGCCTGGAGATAAGCATACATACATACAAAGACTGCGGCTGTCATACCCCCCAGATCCAAGCTAGCCAGTCAGTCAGTCAGTCAGTCAGTCAGTCAGTCAATCAGTCAGTCGGGATCGAGAGGTTTATGGTACAAGTTATTTATTTTGCTATTCTTCCTCGCTCTCTCTCTCTCTATTTAGCAGTATTATGTTTATTTTTTTTTTCTCGATAGAGGTGTAGCACCGGAGTCGCTAGCGACCTAGATAGTCATCCATTCGTCCATCGATTCATATATCCAAATTGACCGTATGCACATGATACACGTAGTGGCGTGAGCTGCCTCCCTACACCGATGCTCGGGATCTATACACATACATATACCTCCCACACATACCATGTACAATCCGGCCCAACGTTCATTGATTCATTCATCTCCTCCTAGGCCGCGCGGCACGCCCCGGCGCAACGAAGCAGCCGCGTTGGAACTTGCCCGCGGCGCCGAGGACGGCGCGGTCGGCCCGCTTGTAGCGGATCTCGTAGACGAGCCAGTCGTCGAGCTTGGGCACGTGGATGCCGAGCGTGGGCAGCGCCAGCAGCTGCATGCCGGCGGCCTGGTGCTGTTGCTCCGTCGTGTACGTGGTCGGGCTCTCTGTATCTGGCTCTGTCTCTGTCTGTGTCTCTGTTTGTGTCTGTTGTTCACCTTCTTGTCCGCGCTCGCCTTCGCCGCCGTCTTCGCCGCTGCTACCGCCACTACTGCTACTGCTACCGTTGTCATCCTCCTCGTCCTCCGGAGAAGGAGTAGTAGTATCCGCAGTAGCAGCATCCGCAGTATCCGTATCCGCATACGCGCCCACCGGCGCCGGATAACCCATCCTCGGCTCGGGGCGCCTCAAATCCAACTCCTCCTCCAGATACACAGCCGGGAGCGTATACCGCACCTTCCCCGGTGCATCCCGCTTGAGGGCGGCGGCGAGCTTCTTCCGGTCCTCGGGCGCCAGCGCCTCGCGTAAGGCCTTGGCGTGCGCGGGCGCGAACGGCTGCACAACGACGCGGTACGGCAGGCAGTGGTTGACGCGGAGCCAGAAGCGCCCGTCCCAGAGCGTCCAGGGGAGCCAGCCGGACCACCGCCACGGCCGCGCGATCTTGTTCTTGCGCCGCGTCGCCCAGTACGGCGCCCGGTGGCGCGGCGGGGGGCGCGCTATCGCGTATGGCGCGCGCGAGAGGTACCAGGAGGCCGGAGATGGCGAGTCCGAGGAGGACGAGGGGGAAGAGGGGGAGGAGATGGGCATGCAGTGCACGCCGGCGATGTTGAAGGCCTTAGGCGGGTCGGCAAACTTCCGCTCCTCGGCGTTGGCGGCGAGCGCGGGGAAGAGGCGCGGGATCACGTTCTGCAGGTGCGCGAGCGGCGGCACGTGGTGCTCGGGGCTCACGAGCGCGAGGATCTTCTGCACGACGATGCCGGCGAGCTCGCGCTGCCGGCCCAGGCGCGCCTGGCGACGCAATGGTGAAGAGTAATCTCTTCTTGATTTTGTGGGTTTGAGCTCGGGGAACTGGATCGTCAGCGTCCCGATGTGCGGTGCGAAATCGTGGATGAAGGCTCGGGTTATGAGCCTGTTCGCCTCGGCCTCTTGGGCTTGCACTCTGCGATCACATAGCTTGGACAGGGCGAGAATGGATGGTTTCTGGAGAGCCAAGGGGATGTTGTAGTTCTTGTATAGATGTCTGACGGCGTTTCTCATCGTGAGCGTGGCATCCGTATTGGTGTGGTCTTCCCACCACGGCACCTTATTCTCTAGACAAGTTGCGATCAGGCGGTCCTTGCTGAATTCTAGCAATGGCCGGTAAATCATGACCCCCCCGTCTTCGATGTCAATCTCACACCGGTCGACAGACGCGACCCGTGTCGACTGGTATATATCATCGAGGTCGTCGTCGTCAAACCCGCCGGTGTCAAACTCCCCCAGCGCCTCCTCGCTCATCATGCGGTGAACCTGCGACCGGAGATCTCGCCTCAGAAACTTCCACTCCTTCCGGGGCGGCTGCATGTTATAATACGGAATCGCGCGTTTCTGGTCGTCGACGAAGCCGCTCTGGTAGGTGCCGAAGTCGCCCTCGCAGTCCGGGATATCGGAGGCCCGGCGCATGCCGCGCAGGCCGCGGACGCCGTGGCCCTGCAGCAGGCGCATGAGCACGGTCTCGTACTGGTCGTCCTGGTGGTGGGCGAGCATGAGGCTCGCCCAGCGGCGGAAGCCGCAGATGTTGCCGAGGCGGCGGTAGCGCAGCTTGCGGGCGACGGTCTCGAAGTTGGGCAGCTGGCTCGGGTGCTCGCGGTCGCCCAGCGGCTTCTTCGGGTAGTTCAGCGCGAAGACGCCGCCATTCAGGCCCATGTCCCGGAGCGCGCTCCACACGGCCAGGCACTCCTGGCGCGAGCCCTCGCGCAGCCCGTGGTCGATGATCAGCGCGCGGAAGCTCGACACCGGGTTGTCGGAGACGGTGAAGTAGGAGTCGTGCCGGCGGAGCTGCACGCACAGGTGGGCCAGGGCCATGGAGTCGACGCCGCCGCTCACGGCCAGGGCTGTTCAAGAGTCAGTCAACCGGACGTTCCAATATATTACAATGCAATAAATATGCCATGATACTCGGGGGTGGTTAATAGGAAGACTCACCTACTTGTCTATGCTGCACCCCCCTCGCCATGGGGAAGCGAGGCGGACAGGAGGCCCGCACGGCATCGATGAATTCGTGGAGGCCAATTGGCCTGGCACCGGTGTGCATGACATGTTGGAGCGTTCCCATTACATCGTACGCTGAGTTTTGCGATTCTACCTGTGAAGTAGAACCTGGAGATGAAAATAAAAAATAAAGTAAAAATGATTAGGGAAGCGAGGGGCAGCTAAGACGCTTAAGCTGATACTTAGTATACAAATCGACCGCTCCAATTTTTCCCCGATAACGGGTTGGGGTAGCTCCAAACTTTTTTCAATTCAGCGCATCGTCGACCCTCCGATCCTCTGGAATCATTTACATACTACATAATATAGTATACGCCAATGGACGAACAACCTTGACCTCCCGCACCCCCGGCCACGGCCTCGAGATACCCAGACGATTAAATCATAGAATATATTCCATGAGGCGCAAACCGACCGCGACACTTATATAACCTATACCTACACCTAGGTATCACCAACCGCCGACTCACCCGCACCGACATACACCCCACCACCACCACCATCACCACCCACGCACAACCACCACACAATGCCCCCGCAACCCCCACAACCGCCCTTCACCACCGCCCTGCTCGCCGGCGGCATAGCCGGGACCACAGTCGACCTCTCGCTCTTCCCGCTCGACACGCTGAAGACGCGCCTGCAGTCGCAGTCCGGCTTCTTCCCGTCCGGTGGGTTCCGGGGGATCTACCGGGGCGTCGGCAGCGCTCTGGTCGGCTCCGCGCCCGGCGCCGCCTTCTTCTTCTGCACGTACGAGGGCGTCAAGGACGCGCTGCGCCGGCGGCGGCAGGATGCCTTGCTGCTGGACACCGTCGGCGGGAGTGGGGGGGAGATAGGAGAGGGAGGGGTAGGGGTAGGGGGAGAGGCAGGGTGGACGGCGCCGGTGGAACATATGCTCGCGGCTAGTCTGGGCGAGGTCGCCGCCTGCGCTGTCCGCGTGCCCACTGAGGTCGTCAAGCAGCGCGCGCAGGCGGGGCTGCACGGCGGGTCCAGCGCCGCGGCCCTGAGCGCCATATTAGGACTGTACCGGAGCGTCGGGCTGGCGGGGGTGTGGCGCGAGATCTACCGCGGCTGGGGCATCACCGTCATGCGCGAGGTGCCGTTTACCGTCATCCAGTTCCCGCTGTGGGAGGCGCTGAAGGGCTGGGGGCGGCGGCGGAAGATGAGGGGCGGTGTTGGTGGTGGTAGTGGTGGCGGTGCGGCGGTGGATGTGAGTGCGGGCGAGAGCGCCGTGTTTGGGAGTATATCGGGCGCCGTGGCCGCGGGCATCACGACGCCGCTGGACGTGCTAAAGACGCGCGTCATGCTATCCAAGGAGAAGGCCAAGGTCTTCACCGTGCTGACGACGTTGCTGGCCAGCCACGGGATACGGCCTTTCTTCGCCGGCATCGGACCCCGGGTTATGTGGATCAGTGCTGGGGGAGCCATATTCCTCGGCAGCTACCAGTGGGCCGTAAATGCCTTGCAGGGGGGGTTATCTAGGCACATATAAAAGAGAAAAAGTGATCAAAGCCATTGATTCCGGGAGACCGAAGGCGTGATATATATATATATATATATCATGCCTTGGTGTGTATGATTGATGGGTATTGTTTAAGGGTCGACTTACCCCTGGCCACATGTCAAAACGCTAAGCTCAAGACGCGATTTGGCGGAGAATATGTACAACAGATGATAGAATACCCCTTTTAGATAAACCGGACATGTAACAACAGACCACAAGATACCCTTTTCCTTATCATACTCTCACACTTTCACAAGGTCAACCTGCCACAGTGCTCGATGGCAGGACTGTAGTTGATGGACGCCCTTCGACTTCTGGAGGGACGACTTCGTCGGTTTGAACGGTAGGAAATTCCTTCGGAATCTTCTTCCGACCGTTCGCCTTATAGTACAAGACAACATCATTGCCTCCTTTCCAAACGTGAGCTCGCAAAGTTGCGAGGCTCATAGTGTTTGGCAGCAACTGATCGCGACGGTTAACATATAATCGCATCTCGGTCTGACTAGTACATACCTGATCATTGCAATATAGCTCCAGGTACTCTTCCGGCTTAAGCGCGCTTGGTCCGGGCTCCTCAGGCTCCGGGTCAATCCTCTCGGCTACGTAAGCCAGGATTTTCTTGACCCGTAGCATTCTGTTGGCGTTGAGGCGATTGTTTCCGTCGGTCGCTATTAAGCTAGGCAATGAGTCCTGCCAAGGATATAGCACAAAAGAGATCTTGACAGGATCTTTCGGCGGAATCGTATTCTATGAAAATCAGCGATAATTCCACTTCTTTGAATAATGCAGAAACCTACGGTAAGAAGAACTTCACTAAGCCACATAGGAGCTTTCTCCTCTATGATATCAGCATCAACGCCTACACTCATCACTGTGCCTCGGTACAGATCGGCGCTACCACCCGAGGTCTCTTCCTGGATGATGACTTTTGTGCCGGGTGGGAGCTTCAACACTGGCGTATCAATAGGCAGACCTGGTGTGACTCTGGTTTCGACAAACTTAGTGGGCGCCTCGAGCAGTTGCTTCTCGTACTCGTTGCGAATCTTCTGAATGCCCCCACGAAAGTTGTCGTCGACCTCCTTTTCGTGGTTCGACGATGATTCCGACTTATTCTCCTCCGATTTCTCCTCTACCACCGTGGGTTTCTCGGCATTTGAGGATGACGATCTCCCAAATTTCTTGCTACCAAAAGACATACCCATTCGGAACTTCTTACCCAAAGGTGTACCCGGGGACTTGCCGCTATCCTTTTCTTTTTCTTTGCCTTCTACTGGAGACTTCGGATTCTCGTCTTTAGTATCTGTCGTTGTTGGAGCCGCCGAAGTCGCTTGCGCAGGTGCATCAGCCACGCTTATTCCGCCAGTGAAATAGTCGTCGCCAGATGGCCGACTAAACTGTTGAGAGGGTCGCTTGTCAAGAGGACTGTTGGGTAGAGGAACTCCCTCGGGGACTCCTGGCAAGTGTGTGCCAGGAGTAGCCACGCCTATACCGTGCCCCGGTGTCATCGGGACACTGGCCCCGTTCGCTCTCGGAGTCGTCACGGGCGAGTCCCTCGCTTCCCAGCCCTGGCCGTTGGTAGAAGGAATCGTTATTATAGCCGGTGGATTGCGCCGAGCAGCAGCCTGGCGCATCTCCACGCCCTCGTTGAGTTTTTGTCTGTACTCTTCATCGCGTCGAATTTCTTCGTCGATTAGCTTAGCAAACAAGTACCGAAGGATCCATCGCCCAAGATTTACTGCATTGCGATTAGTCTGGGTCTCAGAATGAAACCACCGTGCAACATACTTCTCTGATCTTCCCGGAAATCAACGGGTTCTTCCAACGTCAGCTCGTCGGCGTACATTTCAGCGTCAAAGCAATTGAAAGGTTCCAGTACAACTGTTAAGTTTCCAGAGCTCGTGTCGATCGAACACCAAGGCGCAACAGCTTCCTTAGTGTTCACTATGGGTTCAACATCTTCAAGGTGTTTCTTCCCAAACCTCTGTATCACTTCGCACTGCGACAAATTAGCCATTAGCCATGTTCAAACCCTAGGCGTAGGGCTCCTACTCTAATCAAATCCCACAACAATACGTCTCCAGCAGTGTCTAGCGTCAAAACCCGTCGGCGGTCATTGAGAAGTTTGTGCTTCACCAATCCATTCTGCCCTTCGATGGTCTCTTCCGGCAGGTGATGGATAGGCTCGATGATGGGAACGACAGGATCGGAAACTAATTCCGAGCCCTTCCTACTAATCGTACCGATGGTCAGGTTAGATTCAGAAGGGCTGGTCAATTCGGGCGGAAATGCGGCCGCGTTCGACATCCTCAATATTGACTTGGCAGGGATTTCATTCTTATCCGGCCCGTTGGCAGACATCGCAGATGTCCGTCTTGACCTCGAAGCCGAAGTCGTGCTGCCCCTGCGCATATGTATGAATGCTTCTGGAAGATGGGCGCCGGGCCCGGTCTCCACGTTCGTCCACCTGTTGATGGAGGAGCTCGAGGTAGCAGTCCAGATATAATCGCCGCAGGCCACCACCTTATTGGCGCCGTCGTGTTCCTGGGCTACAGCGACAGACAAGCCTTCGTCCATCTCGATGGTGCCTCGCGTGTCCGTCTTCACAATCAAACCGGAACGGTCACTGCTGTAGAAAGTCCTCAACTGGGGATCTTCGGAAAACAGCGACCAGACACTGTCGTTGTGCATGGTGAAGGTGTACATGCATCTACCAGCGGTCACGTTCCATACTTTGATAGTCTGGTCAGAACTCGCAGTCATGACAGTGTCGCCGCCCTCGTTTACCAAAATCGCACGGACATTGTCGGTATGGCCGGCAAGCTTGGTGATCCTCTTGCCTGACTTGGGATCCCACAGCCGTACTATGGACTCGGGGCCACCGCTGGCAAGAATGCTTCGACCTACACTCATGGCATACACAGAACCTTTCTCCGTAACCTCCTCCCCGCTGACGTCAATTTCCAGGGACTTACCCTTGCCGTTGAGGTCCCAGAGGCAGATCTTCCGGTCGAGCCCGCCCGAGGCGACCCAGTCTCCCGAGGCGGGTGTCGCAACACACTTGACGTAGTCGGCATGTTGGCCGATGGTGTGGGCTTCGGTGTCCCCTGACGAGGGCCGCCATACCTTCACAGTCAAGTCGGAGGATGCAGAGACCAGTGCAGCATTGCCGGATGCAAGTACAATATCATTGATCCAGTGGGTGTGGGCTTGGGTGGAGGCGCGGAACCTGGTGGTTGGTTGGGATTTGAGGTCGGCATTAGACAGACGATCGGCGTGGCTCTTCAAGTCGAGATTCAAGTCCCAGGCGCAGACAACTCCGTCCCTCCCTCCAGAATAGCTATGCGACAGCGTTAACAGGCGGGCTCGGTTCGCCTTGCCTTTACAGCAAGCAGGATGGGCAGCTCACAGGATGGCATTGTCTCGGTCTACAGCAAGCCCGTTGACGCCAAGTCTATGGCCGCCAGATGATGAATGGTCAAGCTCAAGTACTACAATGCAATGCAATGGTCAGAAGCGTTTCTTTTTCTGTCTCTCTCGTTGGTCCTCTCGGGCTGTGGATGGGTAACGGGATGATGCGATGCGGGGTGAGGTCAAGATCGACTGGATGGACTGGACTAGACCGGTCTGCACCGTTGAGATGAAAAAGGGCGCTGGTGGAGGGGCCAACGAACCATAACTTATCCTCTGACGTGCCTTTTTGGCCATCGCTAGCTAGGGGAGACGTCTAGAGGGCTTGAACCCTACATATGTATGTACATAGGAAGCCTATCGAATGGAAGACGATGATAGCTTGCCTAGGTAGGTGTTATCGATATGATCGAGTCAGGGCTGTCCAGACAGTCCAGAAGAGCCAGGTTGCGTCGACAGCTGCTCTGTAGGTTCCAATATGTAGGTCTCCAATTGATAGGAATAATTGATAGGAGAAAGGTGACGACAGTTCATGCGACATATAAGCAGAAATGGAACCCGGTAAATACATGTAGACCTGCGTACGTACAATCCATAACAGGTAGGTACATGGTACATAATCCTGATGCGAAAACCACTAAGCTTAGTGCTGTTAGAAATCGAACCTAGGGTAACTTGGCAGGATAACTTGGCACTGACAATTGTAGCCTGTACCTGGACCATGCTACTCTAATCCTAGGTACCTATTAGGTATGTACCTGCTTAAGCTCCCCCTGAGCCTTCCCTGAGCTGTGCGGGGTTAAGAGCTGTACGGGGTTAACCGCTGTACGGTACATACATGACAGGTGACTTCATAGGCCTGACTTGCCCTGCGCACACCGGAGACCGCTGCTGGTCTATACATCAACATAATCATGATGATGATAAATTCTTCCACTTGCGTATTCCTTTTAACTAGGTACATATCATTGTCAAAATGATATGACCGAAAACTGTAGTTTCCGAACCAGATCTATCAAATAAGCATGCATACCAAGCTTGAGCCTAGGCCTTAGCTCCCGATGGCCTTTGGTCATGGGACCTCTCCCTCTCACAGATCTCCATCACTACATGTAGCATATATATCTCTTCGCTTGTTCTTAATCCGATCCTTACAATTATAGATTCTGGAACTCTACATAGTATACCATCATGTCCTAAAAGAGACACCCGGCGCCGCTGTGTATCTAGTGTTGAGCGGCCGAATCCCCTCTACAAGGAACCCTCTCATGCCCGAGATACCACCACCATACGATTAACACTATTACTGCTATTCCCGATGACGGTAGGTGACCTAGAACCATTGAGATGGTCTAGCCACTATCGTACCATACAAATTAGCATAAGATCTCTACCTAGTATTTTCGATCTCGGTATTCTGGTGCCATTCTAGGAGGTGAGATGCTTAGTAGTGTGCTAGCTTAGTACGCATTATCGTAGTCTTTCTGTCTTGGATGACCTGTGGCTCCATTCATGCTCACCATCTTCACTTCTCAGCGTAAAGATGAGCCTTTTTATGTATTTACATAATTCTATCAATACATGGAGCGGCCTCGTGCCTGCATGGTACTTAGGCGTTCCAGATCCGTAACGCTAGATGGATAGAGACTTAGACTTGTACAGCTGCTTCAACTGCCTTGAAAACATATTCGACATCTTGGAGTAATATACTCAACATTAAGGCCCTGGCGTATTTTTCAGGAAGTCGAAATCCACTACCCTCAAGCTTTTTACCGCTGGTACGCTGATACATGAAGTGGTTACATGCACGCTGCTAACTAGAGTCACCCTCGGAATCTTCGCCCGGAGTTAGTGACCCCTGATCCCTGACCAGGCCATCAGGGGCTGGAAAACAGTATGTTTGGATGCAATACCGAAATATGAGGGAAGGGCGCTCCTCCCCGAGGATAAGAGCGAGTTGTTTAGCGATGGTAGGAACCAGAGCGTCTTGGATTACGAATAGAGATGTACTGCAACTTTTGAAGCCTCGATATGAAGGTGAAATGCTGGCGGTGGTGTATACCGCTCTAGAGAGCTTGAGGGGAAAACGTTCGGATGCCACACATGATTTCGAAAGACCTTACATGGTTTGCTCTTTTATTTTTCATCTTCTTCAGTTATAGAATATATCGTATCTTCATTTACAAGTTGTTTGCTGATTAATGATGAACATTGGCAAGGTGATTATAAGAGTTGAAGGGTATATAAGTGGCTAGGCCAGATTTAAGCGCTCTTGATCACCAGCCTTATATGATTATCATGATTTAGCAACTTGAACTATCCCAGAAACAATGACTCTCATTTGTTT
Organism: Whalleya microplaca; assembly: GCA_022497155.1. Lineage (NCBI taxonomy): Eukaryota > Fungi > Ascomycota > Sordariomycetes > Xylariales > Xylariaceae > Whalleya > Whalleya microplaca. The sequence goes on along the minus strand of MU385753.1, from coordinate 119,525 downwards.
AAGTGTCTAGTGCATAGGCTCATGTGGGTGCATATGTTTGTGTTCAAGGGGTTAGCCATAAGGACGTTGTGAGTATGATGCCAGTTATTAGGTAGCTTGGTCGTGAGCACATGGTCATTGTCACAGTCTAAGCTTTATAGATACCTATAATTTGAGATCACATTATATGTATAGTGCCTACTCTAATGAGAACTCTAGAGTGACATCATTTATCTTCCTTTAATACGGGTACTCTTGGCTAGACTGCGGTTCGTGACCTCGAGCATGCTGCACAGCTCACCACTATTGGCATACAAGGACACAAAGTCTGTCGAGGTCTGATCATAGAACTGTAGGTTTATTAACTCCCAGGGATGATGAGAACAGCATGGAACTGCCTGAGCTGCCGAACCCAGGGTTCCAGGTACTCTACTCTATGTCTTGAGATGTAACCGATATCGCCAAGCAGCGCAAGGTAGAGTGCTCTTGGCACGATTTTGTAATCATCGTAGGCCTTGTTGGCCTCTAGATGCCGATCGGAGACGATATGGATGAGCATTGAGTCGCTGTTGTTGATGAGTGTGGACGGCGCCTTATCTTGGCGGCTTTAGCTATCCATGATCACTTGAATTCAAGACAACTGGAGGATCGCATGAAAGTGGTAGTGAAATTGATGATTATGGTCAGGCTCCTGTCGTACCTGTTGTTGCATAAGAAGCCCTTAATGTTAAGATCCAATACCCCAAGAGCTCAGTATCCTACCATAAGTTGTGACTACTTATCCTACCACCAACTTCAAAGTCCACACGGGTAAGAACAATAATTGAATTATACCATAATTGGCATGATCGAGACCAAACGAATACCCAAAGCACCTGCTATCACCTACCTTAGTATATGTGTTCGAAAATTCAGGCCTGCTCATTCTCCCCTTAACAAACACCAAGACTCGCCATCACTCTGCACAAGCAAGAATACGGATAAAGGGACAAGGTTGTTGTAACTGGAGGTCATTACTAATATGTAAGAGCAAGGGATATATTTTCTTTGGAGATAGTATGGCAAGAACTTTTGATCCTTGGCAACTATGCTATGAGAAGTGCTCAACTGTATGAGTCATATTCATTGCATGTTTGTGCGACAAACTTTAGCTAATTCATGGAAGCCTCCAAATATTTGCCCCTATCACAGCACATATTCATCGTCATCTATGCTACATTGTGCAGCTCGGTAGTGGCATATTTGGGGGATGCCTTCACAGCGCATCCTTGACGACTACAGCTTATGGCCTCTGAGCTGTAAAGAGCATCATATGGGCCATGAACACGTTTCTTCGTTGTTTCTTGGTTGAGTCACTGTGACGTGGTGGATTATATACACATTTGGTGAGATTTCCCTGATCACCAGGTCCCGTTGCACACCACAGTTTCCCCAAACATTGTAGGTAGTCAGCTTTCCTTTTTCAATCCTGCAATACCCAGGCGCCAACTAACCAGTCCACAGACTCAAGTTCCCTCAGCATCACCCTTCTGGTCCTCTAATTCGCGCCACTCGCTCGAAGGTGTAATTCGTTGCTTCTCCGCGACCTTGATTAGCGAATTGCGCACCTGCTCTACTGCTTTTTCTCCCGCTGATGGAGCGGCGCTATTTCCTAAGACTATATTCGATGTCAGTCCGCTCTTGCTTACTCCCGAATTGTCTCGAGAAGCAGCTTGTTCTTACCAGATGATACCATAGAGACATTAGATACCATAGAGGCATTAGATACCGACAGAGGCATTCCTTCAGTGCCCGCGGTGTTCGCCTTCCGTGCCTTCTTCAGACACTCTGGACACCGTCCATCTATCGGCTTTGTTGCTATCCTCCGTTTGCAATCTAGCAAACCAGGTGGTATCTTTGGTAGTTTTTCTGGAAGATGTACGGTATGCTCCATGACCAGGTCATCGTCGGGTTGCGATCTTCTTGCGATGTGACAGAGGAAGGTGTTCTGGTATTGCCGATGGTCGCAATCGGCCTCTCGATAGCGGATCCAGACTTCGATGCACATGCTACCTGGGTATGACAAGGGTACGGGAGGATATGCCTGTGGCACAAATGATTTATTCCGAAATGTAAAAGTAGGAAAAGCTGGGGCAACGAACGACTTGGTGACAAAAGAAAGCCGGTGATGGCTGTTGAAGTTGTGGTGAAATAAAATTGATCGCGACGAAGAAAGCAAACTGCACGTGCCTAACAGTCGATATTAGCAGTGAAATTTGGAAAGTGTTTGCTTTTGGAAAGAAATGAATGTATTGAAGTCGAAATATGTCTTTTGAATTGTGTACCACTCCTGATGGGACGTGAGTCCGTAGACCCGTCATGATATGAGACGCCATGGCCATTCACAAGTTATGTAACACTTCTTCGCAATGTGCGGAGAGTGAATGGAACAATGAATACAAACGAGGACAAAGGCTCTAAGTTATATTTATAACAATGGGTGGCCATTCGAGGCCCTGTGCGTCACACGGTCTGCGGTGAATGGACTGATGAGATGAAATTGCTAAAAGGGATGAATCACCCCCTACTCCTGTGTAACATAGTAGCTATAGCTTCCATCATGCTAGCATAGTCATGACCCTAAAACCATAAAGCTGATTCTTCATACTGCCCTATCACTAATGGATCATGAATACAAAGTAGAGAGGCATCCCAGTGTATCATATCTGAATGAAAACTCAGTTGACCACTCCATACTTGCTTGTGTGTATCTCTACATGGTAATCCATCATTACTCCTGAATCATATCAGATATTTTCGATAGTTACTTCCAAGTCCGGGAAATATGTTGTCTAAACTATCTCATCCTTGGGCTACCTGTAGTTGACTGATGGGCCCGTCCCCTAGACAAGCCCTCCTTACAAGAACCAAAACGCCGTCGATCCCGCTTCAAACCGAGTAATGAATGCGGAGGTATCTACATATTCATCATAACGCTCTACCATTTACCTGTGAGAATCCCAACCGAGCCTCTGGCTCTTTACCTATGTCTCAAGTCATCCATTATTCTTTGCCAATTACGGCGTCCAAAGTTCCCATCAAGGCATGGACTTGAATAGTCGACCCACCACCAGGTCCCTTACGAGCATCCAATTTGCTTCCCGGCCAGCCCCCGGTAGACTTCAAGATCTTGACGTCTTTGCCCTTGACGCTAAGCCTTCCGCTGGTGGTTTCAGCGTGAAGATCACCCTCCCATGCCTGGGGATACCGGAGCCCGATATCGCCGCTTGTAGACTTGTGAATCGCCTGTAAGCAGTTGAAGGGTCGAGCAGTCGCATCTCCAGCTTGACCGAACCAGATTGGTTCGAGTATACGCACAGCGGTGGTACCACTAGTGGTGACAGTCTCCATCTGAGCAGGCTGGTCGGGGGAGATCGTTGCCAGGTTCATGACTGGAAGCAGATCAAGAGCGATATCGCTAGCAACGCTCTTCAGCTCGATGCCAGCACCAAACGCAAAGGCACCATGAATACCTCCCGAAGTAGACTTGATGTCTACTAGGTAGTCGCGAATCGGGATCTGTTCTGTGGCATGTACAGGCTCTGTGGCATGTACTTGTCCGGATATCGAGCTCAGTGACAAGACTGCGGATTTGGGGTCGGACTTGAGTTCTTCTTTCGGTGTAATGGAGACTTTGATATCGCCGGAGGTTGTGTGCAATCCTAGCATGTCGTACAGAGGCCAGTTTCCGTCAATCTTACCTGCTGTCGTCGAGGCCTCGATGACGCGGGAATCGAACACATAAGAACCTTTCGCCGGAACGAATGTGTAATCAGGATCTTCCGTCGTCTTTATGTCGGGATTCTCGTATGAAGCTAGCCGGTCTACACCAGAGTAGAGATCTCCCGTGACCGAGGAGACTCTAGCGTAGTCTAACACATGAATGGACAAGTCGTTCAGAAGGAGAACGTCGAGATGGATTGCACCTATGGCAAGAACCCCTATCTCTGCGCCCTCGGGCACCCAGATAGTTGCCCTCATCTCGACACATGGCAACTGATCGGGGATCGAAGAGTCGTACTTCTTAGGTACGGTCACTTTCATAGCCTGGGCTTCCTCGTCGGCGAAGACATCCAATAGTATGCCTTTGTCGTTGGTGGCGATCTCCAGCACCATGCGCGGGTCGCCCCCGCCGTCGAGCCGTCGTACGTCGACTTGACCCCCGACTCGTACTTGATTCGAGCCTTGGTGGGCATGTATGCCCTCGATAAAGGTGACATTTTGGCTCCGGTCAAAATTGAGAGCCAGGATCTGGTCAGTAAACCGGTACTGGGCGTCCTCGCAAAACGTTGGCTGGAATGGGGCCGCAATGACAGGGTCATCAGGGTTACTAGGAGTTTCCGGATCCTCAGGTTCTTCCACGATCGGTGCTTTCTCCACGGGCTCAGCCCCAATAGTTTTTTTCTTGATAGCCATTAGTGAATATTTCTAGCTTTGGTGGTCTAGTTCTTGACTTACGTGGTCATCTTCTCTGGTAATTCGAAAGGAGCTTGCTAGGAAGCCAATCGATACAGTCAGGATAATCAAGGCAAACAACACTATCCTCCAGCTCAGCCACCTGGGTAGCCGCCTCCTCATTCGCCGACTCCAGATTGGTGCAACAGCTTCTTCGTCACCACCAGGTTGGCCCATGCTTTCGGGCTCTCTCCCTAGTAGTCTCTCATTTTCGACGTTCGTCACACCCATGTTGGAAGAGAATGTACTATAGTTCCTAGATTGAGTTTCCTGGCTGGTTGGTGATAGCGGGGATGCGGGCGAAGGTGAGTACGCCGGTGGTGCCTCAGAATATACAGAAGGCGTCCGCCCTCGTGTCGGATAGGCTCGGAAGGGTGTATGCGATGCTGACGACTGCGAGTACGTGTGCGTGTGCGTGGGATTATGATGTCGTTGCGATGTTGCGATGGAGCTAGCGAACCGTTGCTCCGATTGATCAGATTGCCGAGAATAGGCAGACTCAGAAGGATTATGGTAACCTTGGTCACTCTGAGTACTTAAGAGTCTCTCTCCTGCTGCCTCTCGAGACTTTGATTCAGAACTAGTCTCTGGCGATTGCTCAAGCGTGGGGTCGGGGACTAAGATGTTTGGTACGTTTGGCACTGTATTGGACGGGGAAGATGAGGCGAAGTAACCATCCGAAGGCGATAGTTGATCTGCATAATCGTCGCCATCCGAATCATTGTTCATTGAATACAAGTTGTCGGAGTATGACATCGTTTCAATGGTTGAGACAGCCTTGGCGGGGAGACTGAAACTATCGCCAAGAAGACTTGCTACACTCGAAACGTCCTATGCGTGTTATCAACGCAAGGATATACCGATAATCGACAAATTGTAGAATAACTAGCCGTAGAATTGGATGTAATTTCTTTATGTTTTTAAACTAATAATAGAATACCTAGGGTGATTCTATCTCCAGTTAGATTGATAGTTGAAAGACTACGAGAGGTGGTCGGCGGGGTTGCTGACTCTGAAAAGACATTATAGGACCAACGCGATTACATGACTGCAATGGCTGCCGACAAAGAACTCTTGCCGATTTACGATCAAGAAGGCTTCGTAAGCCTTGTAGACGTGTACGTATGTACAGTGATAGAGCTGTGAAGCAGAGCGGTGAAGCGAACCTCTCGAGAGGCAGTATTAGAGTCATTACATATAGTCGCAAGTTACAAAAAGGGAAGCTCGATATACTCGTGCAAGAGATCGATTGATCTCTAGGTCTTATTGGTAGGTGGACCAAACTCTGCCCTGTATTTACGGGGCAATATACGCACATACCTAGCACCCTGGACAGGCAGGCAAGCAGGCAACAGGCTATCTATGTACATACATATGTTACGTAGATATGCTATACTGCATGACGTTAGGTTACATGTAGGTTATACCCCGCTGCTATGTCTCTGAGTCTTCTCTTCCCCGCTATCAGTTTTCAATACTTGTCTATGATAACGAGTTGAATCGTAAATCTGACATGAAATTATGGACGTGATTGGACGAAGTGACCCGTACGACTGGATCTAGTTAAATAGCTGACGAATCCTCCGCATGAGTCGTGATAGCACGCGATTTGGTGACGACGCCAGCCTGTGCCAGTTAATAAGTAGAGTCGGGGATAACATCGGCAAACCCGGCGCTCGGTGAGTTCGGTGAGCCTTAACTTGACTTCAGAGACTGAATGGCCCATATCAAATGCGAGCAACTCTATGATAAACTTATCTAGGTATTTGACGATCTACCGCGCGAGTCGTTGTCTCACATGATCGGCTGTCGCTAGGCTGGAGGGTTAGCATCGGACATAGTCTATTGAGGTTTTACATAGGTTACTTATGATGATGTGTTTCAATAGGGGGGTTTGAGTGAAAGGTAGGTTGGAGGGTTCTTGTGAGATGATATCTCTCATTGTCTACTAGGTAAAGCTTCGAGCCTTTTATTTTAGTAACTCTTCACTATTCGCTACCTATAAGTGAGGTATTACTATTGTAGTTTTAGTATGAGATACCCTAGGATAAAGGTGTTTATAACGGCCTTGAGTCCATATTATTGAGATTGGGGATATTGATTCGTTGTTTTCTGTCACCCTTTAAGATGGACTGGATTTAGAAGAGCTACAGCTCTATGGTTAATTCGAGTGGCTACAGAGTGACCACAGTATGTCTTTCGGCATCACAACTATGTATCCTAGATGAGTAAAGTGCAGATTTAACAGCATGTCAATATCGTGATGATTGAATGCAGCTATTGTCGTATTCTCCTCGGCGCGACTTCAAGCATGATGATTTACTCATCGTGATACACTCGAGAGCAACGCCGCCACAACTGTCACTTAATACTACCCAGCGTAGGTATAATACTAGCCTTTGATTTGCTATTGGTATATATCACACCATTAAATAATATAAAGTATTCTGTTGCTGCTTTGCTTTGTTACAAGCGTTTCTATGTGTGATGCAAGTGAATGAGGAAGGTCGATGTGTTACTCATGGTGGTTGATGAATCGAAGTGGCCATTGAATGTCGGAGTTTCCATGCATATTCCATAGAAAGTCCATTACTTACTATGTTAAAGTCCATTAAATGTATCATTAGGCTATGCTCACTTTGTTTTACATCCCAAGCTTTGAATTTAGAATGCTGACGAGGGAGATCGGTTGTCCTCGTAGCTCATGCCATTGCATAGAATGCCACACACCATAGATATAAGATGAGAAAGGAGCCAGTAAAGACAGATCATAGCATAGAATTTCAAATCAGTCAAGTTATACTAATCGGGGTTTTAGTATTGGTGTGAGGGTCATACGAATGTTCACATTTGCAATGTAATTACCAGCGGAGATGCTATGATATTTCATACTAGCTGACCGAGAATGCATACACACTAGGTATCATTCGATGCTATCAATCATCAATTTTCCAGCCTAGACTCATCTTCACAGGTTTGAAGATGTGGTCATGCCTTCTATTGAGAGTAATCTTACTAGGAAGCGCCTTAGTTAATATTACTCAGTGACAATTAGGAATAGGTAAATTTACTAATTACTCGAAACTATATCTACTTGTCAACATGGCTATCGGAGCTCTGTTTTCGTCGGAGCAGCCTCGGTGATGTCTTTGCAAGATCGTCGCCTTGCGTCTCACTCCGACTTCTTGGATATTGCCTCTGCATGAGTCATCGGCGTTTATTCGTTGGTAACAAGTCGGGTTCGCGAGCGTTACTGACATTCAGTGAATAAGGGACAAGTGAGCATTGATATTGAAACATGTACGGAAAACGAAGGTTCGTGCTACCGTTCTTCAGAAAAGGGGCGAAATTATCATATATGATATTTGCTAGCTATCTCTTGTGACGAGGTGACAGATTACTAGCATCAAGGCATCCCAATATTCCGCATTCATGTTTAAGATACGAGTCAAGTGTTCTGAGTGTGGTAGTTCTAGAATTCGGTGCCAACAGCCATCAAACAGGGCACAAGCCAGTGCTGCCAGCCACTCTAACGCCCCAACGGCAAATAATCTATCTGCATCCAGTAAACCAACCCACCCCTAATTACCCAGCCGCCGCTTTAGAAGGCCGGTCCAGCGCCATCGGAAGTAAAAGTCAACTGGAACAGAAGTTTTCATGAAAGCCCTGTGCCTTCTACCAGGCCATCTCCACATGCCGGAATACTTGAAAGAGACTCAAGACGGCTTCTGTCTTACAGGTGCCGCAAACTCTGGGACTGATAATAGAGCAACATCTATGCAGTCGAAATGGTTATCGGCACTCGCGCCATCCCACCTTAAAGCTCTTCTGCTGCAAGTCTTGCTCGGGGTACAACTCGAGGTACGATCACCTGGGAGGTAGACACGCCACAATAACAGTCGTCTCTGGCTTACTACTAGCGATCACCTCGATATATGCACCTCCTGATAGTTTGCTCAAGCCAGAACCATTAGCGTCCAAAGAATAACATGACCTTACTGTTCTGTTCTAAATATTCGCCCTATGAGTTCCCCGAAACAGTTGGTAGCTCGTTGTAAGCTACAGAAACGTTACTACGAGGCGACCTCGTGAGTTTCATAGTTGGTGTGACGGGAACAATAGAGGTTGTGTACTGGTGCCGCTTAAGTCCCTTTGCCTCTCGTTGCACTCTGACTCGGCGACCATCGTCGAAATGCGCTACAACTGCAGCAACGAAACCTGTCATGATATGTCGGCGACGCAGCTAGTCAGCTGATAAACACAGATGGGTTGATTCGCTATATTTAGTGTTACTCCACTCCATGTCGGATCTCTCCCGAGGAGATAGACGGCTAGGCCAGTTGTGACCATGTCGACGCTGGTCAGATATCCTTCTATAGAATTGGCCACATGGATCGTCGAATGTTACCCATGACAACTGCGACGGGCAGGAGAACACAACTGATAAAATTTAAGCAATTGTTCTTGATATAGTTTAGCTAACATTGGTTTGTTCACAGAGGGGTACAACTGGCGGCATCAGATGTGTGGAAATGGACACCCCTTTGTGGTGTTGCCGACCGCCACGCTGAGCCTCTCAAAAGTGATCATGAGAGACATGAACATGGTGAAGGATAACTTTTGACGGATGTGTCCTTCATTTACCAGCTTATTCTTAGTCAATGTCCAATAGTCATTGTCTTTACCTATCAGCTACGCAAGGTAAGTCAGTCATAAGCTCAAATGTCCGTTACGGATTAAGAAGCTTACAGAGTCTATTCGTTCTGTAAAAAAAGGCTTCTGGTGACATAATGCAGGTACAATTTCCTAGTACCAGGTAGAGCATCATTAGACCGGCAATCTGCATTGATTAGGTACGCCATATACAAGTATCAGCCGGCTATTATAGGAAATAGAACCCCTGGTGTTCCCCTGAGAAGGCTTTTGTTCGAGCTTAACTATCGAGTCTCCAACCTGACGGAATCAATCCATCTCAAGACCCTATTCCTACAAGAGTTGTTAATATTTATGTGCTCGAAACGAGCTCCACCTCGTCAGTAGATTACCTTGCAAATACTGTATCAAAATCATCCAACACCATTCAAGCTTCGCCCTAGCATTAGATGTATGTAGACCGCGGGGAACGGCAGACCTGTCTCCATCATATGAGAATCTTGGAGCGGCAGATCCTCTTACCGTCTCCAAGCTCATGGCTCTCTTCACCTGCCTTCAAGGGGTTAGGCACCTCAGATTGAAGCAGCGTTGATTGAGGCTCTATCAAGACTTTCAACATCATCGAATCAGATACAACTATACGAACACCAATTAGATCCCTAACCAATCGAATTTCATTGACAAGATCTGAGTTCAGAGTTACATCGATAAAGCGCCAAGCTACGAGCATCTCCAGCCAGAACAAGAGCAATCAGTCGTGTCTTGCCTCTATAGGCAGTTGTCAAAGACCTTCCCATATGCCATCGCCTACCGATCACTAGTCCAGATGAGGAGACCAAATCATCGTGACGACGCCGTGCCAAGGACTAACTCTATCCAATTCGCCCTATTTTCGAGAAGCTTTTTGAAACTGGAATCTCCTCGTCTTTAACGAAACTTGGCCAAATAACATGATGACAAGCCTTAAGAGTCTCCACCAGGCGTCGTTGGCATGAAGAAAGACAACTTCAAGCGGTCCCACCATCAGTGGATACTTTTACACATGACTCAGGTCTGATAGCGTGAACGTGCGGCTGATGATAAGTTGGTTAATGGTTTTATTTTTGGAAGTTGATCCTACAAGGTACCTAGGTAGTCATGAGTGAATCTAGGTAATCATGTCTCCATAAAATATGAAGAGGACGCTGTGCTGGGAGTCACTAGGATGAGATCTTCAAACGGCTAAATTGCCCAATCTTCTTCAGCCTTATGCTGACCCGTCACATGAGAGGCGGGAGGAGTCATGGCAAATTTGATTGCTTCTCGTCCCGTCCAGGCTCGCCAAGCACTAGATTTAACATGATAGTGCCACAAAGCTCTTGCGCTCCAACGAATAACCGTATACGCTTAGATGTGTGTATATCTTCGATATGTAGCGACTGTTTGATGGTCTCTGGCAATATGAAGTCATGATCAACATCCTGTACCTTGTCTCACCTAGAGAAGCGACCTATACTCCCGTCTCTGTGTGCATGTCTAGGGATCTTGTGAAAGGGCAGACCGTGCGACGTGGAGGCTAGAGCAACCATTCTAAAAGACTGCTACCATCGCATCGGAAACCCCTAGTCTGCTAGTTCAGTATCGATCGTTCATAGCTCGTTGGTACGGCCGAAGAGCATTGTAGTGTGTGCCAGGCAGGATGAAGGGTCCCCTTTGTCACGTGGCATAATAAGAGTAAGGAAGATGCACTCTTCATATAGTCGAGATCTACTCGAGATGCGACGTTACCCGTGAGGCTAAGAATTTAGATTTTGGCAATGGAGATGAAACGTCTCTGTTAGTTGGCCAGGCTTCAAAACTACGGCACCAGACCTGAGTGCTTCGCCCTGCGCACCATCAGCACGTGCTCTATATTTCCGAGATCTTACTGAACACCGAGTCATTCAACATAACAAGATCCCTTTACATGTAGATGAAAAATTTGACCTATACCGAAGGGTCGGATAACGGGGAAGCCGTTGGTTTCGAATTTAAGATAGCTAACCTACTATGTAGAAGCCTAGTCCTTCTCCCCTAGGATGTTCCTGAGGTAACATAACGAACTAGAACGCACGTCGACCTGTACCTGCCTGTGTCTGCCATCTGTCAATCGGCCAGACTTTTATGGAGGGCAGGTAAAAAATATGAGTAACGTCATATGATAGGCCGTCTCATTAATTCAGCCGTCGAACATCCTTATTCATAGAGCGACAAGGCTTTGGTGGCCTTCCCAATATCGCTAGAACACGCGCGTCGGTAAGCGCCAGTTCGTCAATCTGACCGAGAAGTATGTACTTAGCTTGTTTACTAGGTAATGTGTTGGCTGATTGGACCGGAGAGTTTGAAGTCTAGACTGTCAAAGTTGGCTGTGACCCAAGGGTACAATAATTAATTTTGTCGACAGAGTTGGTCAGAGAATGGCAACAATGATCTGATACGATAATAACGTGACAACAGCTAATAACTGTTACTGCTGGACGGGAGATCGGTTGTTGTAGTACTTGTCTCACTTGGGCTCGTCACCCACATTCATTACCGCGTAGTGTCCGGCATCTCCGTCTGGTAAGGCGCTAATCGATCTCGGCCCCATCGTGCTGGCTGACGGAAATATTCTAGAAAGATTCTAGAAGATTTTCAATGACGATATCGAACATGAAAAGTGACAGGGGCGCTGTTGGTACCACACTGCGTACCCACACGCGGTACTGTACCCGTTTACCACTTGTCTACCTAGCCTGCCTAGTCGGCTGTGGAGTGATGATTCCCAGCCAACGACGGCGAGTTATTCTTCGCACATTCCTTCTTTGGACAGTAAGCAGTGGAGACTTGGAGACCAACCCCTGGCTCGGCTGGCCCTTGAGAAGTTGAGCTATTGGCCAGGCTTATTCCGACTTTGACGGAGCCAGGGAACCTTGTCAATACTATGTACTGCTAGTACGTACATTGTAAAGAGATTTTCAATTTACATATGTATTCATAAGTTCTCAGAGGATCTGCTGTGGAGGATTGTCAGTGGACCACCGGTTGTTGTCGGCCGTAATCGCCCACGTTCTTCGAGTTAGCAGCCAGGCTGCCAGCCAGCGTATTTGTAAACTCGTCCCAAGGGCACGACTAGAGATTTTACTAAAAGATCACCTTTTGACAAGAAGTTGCGGTGAAACATATAGTATGGGGTCCAAGATGGCTCGGCAATGCTCTCGTATCCAGCTGAAACGCTTGTTTAAGAACCGGAATTATCTAGCCTTAAGAGTCTCCGTAGAGTCATTTTCGATTGCGCAATGGTGACAACTTCTGGTGCAAAACCCCTCTGATAAATCCTGCTGGGTTATCCTCGCCTGTGGGAATCCTGCGATGCGTCTGCAGTACGCAGTACAGCATACCTACAATAAAGTTCCGGTAGGGTAAATGCGGTCAGATCGAGCAACGCTGACAGCGCCTCTGCGAGCTCAGGTCCAATGGTTAGGGCCCAGTCTTGCTTAAAATGGCAACGTAAGCAGCTGATCTTACATCTGTCGTGGCCTTTCTTGCCTTATCCGCGAAGTTCGAAGCTGTTTCGGGGCATTGGGTCTGAGGCTGATCTTCACTGGGTTCATACCCTTCAAGCTTCCCAAGTAGCGGATGGTGTGAATGTCAGTTTCGGAAACTTGGGGGTTTTCGTCGCCATGTCCAATGATGCAAACCAGCAGCGTTATCCCGCCGCCCACACGCGTTTCGAACCGGTCGGCGAACCAGAGCGAAACTTAGCTAAGTGTAACAGTCAACTGCCGGCACCTAGTCCATCAGGTAGACAGATCTACACGCCATCTTGATGCGGCTTCGTAGATTGTTGGTGGTACGAAAAGGAATCTTCCTACACGTAGGAAAATAGGCGATCAATCAATACTATGTAATTAATGTTCACACCAATTGCCCCTCTTCCAATGATCGCCTCGACCGCCCAATTAGGCAATATAAATAGCGTCTGCCGAGGAAGCTTGGCTCCAACAGCCTTGTACAGACAATCACGAATTTGGGGGACGATGATACCATAGTCATCTAGGATAATATCGATCCTACCAGTCACGACACGCAACGGCCACGAGATAGCATGAGAGTTGCTGATGAACAGACCAAGTTGATGGTGACACGAATCACAACGGACCCAATCGACGACTACGCCAATTAACTAAGTGAGCACACACGCCTCAAGGCATTGTCAACTGGTAGACTCCATCATACTTATTAATCCCACGCAGGTGGGCGACGGCAGGTCTTGGGAACCGAGTTACGCAAGGTCGGACGGTCTAGTTCCCCTACCAGCCTACATACAGACAATTACCTATGTAAGTATGTACAGGCTAACATGATAGATAGCTGAGCACGTTTCTTGTGGGAGATCTGACTGCATACTAACTATGCAGAATATGTTGCAGTACATATAGTGAATTGCTCTAGCATGCTCTATGCATACGTATATGTATGTACGTACGTGAATGAGGAGAAGAGCAACCACCTGTTCAAGGTTCCTAGTAGAGGCCCCAATGAAGTGCCATCTAGCGATCGGAACTAGCAGGAGAACATCATTGTCACTGTTCCTGGCGAAGACTTTACCTGGAATCGTGGACTCTAAAACCTTATTTTCATTTTTCTTGCCACACTCGAGCTGAAAGACGTGGCCGTGTAGGTACATAAAAACGAGTTGCGATGTTGCACTTTCATTGTTATGCCTGTCAAAGCCTTGGCACCTTGGTTACCTTCGGCCTTCAAGGTCCCCCAATGTCTCTCTCTGACGACTAATGGGGGCAATTCATTTTGTGGTACCACCGACTACCATCAAACCGCCCGCTGTAAGTTTCACCGGCGCTGATTGGGTGAGCCATGCCGTCAGGTGCTTCTAGCATTCTTCCAGATTCCTCGCCGCTTTACGTCCTTGTTGACAAGGGGCTGATCGACTAGTCCGTATGAGGTGCGTGATCATCGGGATGTTATGGGACGGCTCATATGATTGGGCTCTTGCCAGATTCTGCTTCTTCTAGCGCCCTTCTAGCGTCACGCCACCTTTAGTCATTGAAATGCTGCACAAGTTCACCTGGCTTGAGGCGACCAACAGGACTGGGTCCGTGCCTGGGTGTTAGCCCTGTTGGTGAGAGAGATGACGGCAGCGTCGTTAGATAACAGGCAATACAGGCCTTCAGGAAGGCGAATGCAGAGAACATCAGTAATAAAGAGCACATGGCATAGCTGTTGATAATCGGCTGGAATGGTTCGAGGTGGCGTAACCATATCTCATTCTACTATTTCTCATCTTACCGTCTACTTCTTTCATGATGGGGATTTGGTAGATGATTACCCGACTTAGCTAGTTGGATAGTTGGCAGCATAAATATTTTTCGGGGTTGAATGGATGAATGGAGAGGGACTCGACTGAAGAAGAAGGCAGTAAAACCAGTGCCAGTAGTTATTAGTCGGCTCTATAGAATTTTTAGTCAATGGTTCCATAAGGGGTACCCATTCAACCCCTGTCGAATGGCCGGCGATTCCACCCATAGTCGGGCGATACACGAGGTACCTTGGCCACCCTAGGGTACTTGTACGTTCTCCCTTCTCCTTTAATCTGCCGTATCTGCCCTGCTTGGCTGGTTGTTCTTGGTTTTGTCTACATTCATCTATCGACCTTCCTCTCTCTTCAACCCTCGATTCACCACATTTCCCTCGTCTCTATTTCTGTTTCTGTGGTCACATTCCGAGGTCACAGTTCGACAGCTGTCATCTAACCCGACCAATGCGATATCTATAATCTTAGGCACGACGATTGTTATTATCACACGAGCGCTCGACTTCTTCGCGATCCCGTCCGTACTACTGAATCCGTTGACACCGGTTCACCAACTACAGATCTAATTGTACCAACACACAACAGTCTTGCCTGTTGGCGACAACTACAAGATCCCCGCTGTTACTTCTGGTGGATCCCTATCGTTTCGTACTGGCTGCCGTCTTAGTCCTTCATTGCGAATCACCTGCGATCATTCTGTTCGCCGTTCTCCATTTCCCGCGGGCCGCCGTACGCTGTATCCTGTAAAACAAGGCTTCACCCTGTTAGGTTGCACCAAATCGCTCTAGAAGACGTGTAGAAGCCTGGAAAACCTTCTCACTTCTCTCTGTGCTGAACAAGCTTTTCCCAGACATCCTGGCATCCCGACTGAGCAGA
Source organism: Whalleya microplaca (assembly GCA_022497155.1). Taxonomy (NCBI): domain Eukaryota; kingdom Fungi; phylum Ascomycota; class Sordariomycetes; order Xylariales; family Xylariaceae; genus Whalleya; species Whalleya microplaca. The sequence continues at coordinate 104,191 of MU385753.1, read as the reverse complement.
GAAAGCATAATCCCCGCTGTATTCTCAGCCCGTTGCTGACCTTGGAAACTCTACTTCCTACTTACAAATCTACCACGTACAAGTACGCAAATCTGGGTAATTTCCTGGGAAAATCTCTGGAAATAAGAGGAATTGTCGACCAAGCGGCACTGGTTCAACCGTAATCCTTGTCTCGGCGGACGATATTCTCTCCTGGGCCGTTTTCCCTTGAGTACCGGCATCATTCGAGCCATTCGTTCATAGAAATTATTGGGGACCGTGTCTCCTGCTCCCGGGGCTATTGCCGAAGATCTTGTCGCATATCCCGTCCGTATTCCCTAGTCGGCACGTGCCAAAATAACGAGACGCCGGGTTCGCTGGTGGACTAATTTCAGGTGTATATAAACCACTTGGTTTCTGCTGCTATCCGTGCAGTGCCAGGACGACGCCGCATTGATTGGCTGGAGAGTTTCGATATTCTGGTATACACAAGGTTCCCTGCAGAGGATGAGAATTATTTGACGACACGGTGGAGAACGCATCGGATTCCCGCCTATTTTGCTCGAAACAACGTAGGCCTATCAGGAAAGAAAGCTCGCCATTTTTGCATGGAGCGAAAGCTTGTCTGGGCTTGAAGTCATTGCAAGAGGGCCCCCTGTTTGTTCTGTGTCACACAATCAGGCGGGTTGCCCGAATTTCATCCTTCGTACCTTGAAAGGAATAATGGGAAAATCTAGATTACGAGCAAGCTCGCCAGTCTACTTGAGCCCATCTCCCAGGGAGTTATCACCACCGTCATCGGTCATCGAAGACTGGGACGTAGAAACTGCAATGGATACATCTCGCCCAACCAGTTTGGCCATACCACGGACTAACTCCCCCTTTGCCAACCCGCCATCACTGGCGGATATACTCTCTAATACGGCACCCCCACCATGGACTCTTAGCTCTTTCATGGCCTTTTTATCTCAAAACCATTGTTTAGAAACTTTAGAGTTCATACTCGATGCCGAACGATATAGAACTGTGCATTATCAGATAGTACAGGGGCATACGCCTGATGGTCCCGAGCATATCTGTGCACTATGGTTGAAGGTCATCGAGGCATACATTATGCCATGCGCCCCGCGAGAAGTGAATCTTCCTGCGCACGTGCGCGATCGTATCCTCCGGCTCCCCTGCGTGGCTTCGAACCCGCCACACCCCTCCGAGTTGGATGAGGCAGTCCAGATCGTCCGGGAATTGATGAACGATTCAGTCCTGGTACCTTTTCTCGAATCCGTTGCACCATCGGTGATGGAACATCATGCCGAATTCGATGCTCAGGAGTCGAGACAAGGACGCTCACGCCTTCGAATACCTACGGATGGTATTTCTAGTGATGAGTCAAGTCAGTCACCTAGGGCATCCTACCTTCCACTCTTTAACATAGGCCGCAGCGGCGGAGCCAGCCATCGTTCCATGTCTGGTTCTACTGAGGCAGGAGACAGCGATTTGTTTACGGATGACAGCAGCAGTCCATATTCGACCCCTGAGGCTGAACCTATGACCCCGCCTACCACCCCCCCTACTTCTGACTTTGCCTTCACTACATCGCCCAATACCTTACAACGAGCGATTTCGGGTAATAGTTGGAAGAAAATGGGTGCGAAACTTGGCTTAGGCAGAAAGAGTAAATCAACACGCCGTCCCAACCAGTCTAGCACATCATCCACGAGTGCGGGGATGCGTCCTCCCCCGACGACCGAACGGGGCCATCACGCTCCGTTATGAGGGTTGCAGGCCATGCCACCACATGAGCTATCCACTATTGCCAATGCTGGCAATTCAGCAGCCATAACGCACGAGGTTGTTGAGGTACCAAAGAGGTCCTGGGAGGACCCCCACCCCGGCGAACGATTCCCGACTCCACTCGGGGCGCACGCCGGGTTGCATTTATATCCTCAGACCAACAGTGGAGACGCAATGGGTGGCGTGGCCGTAAAAGCGCGGTGCGCATATCAAGAGAATGGACCTTGGATGGTCCGGCGGAGTGTTCGCGTCCGGCACCGCAACACCGTGCCAAAACCTTTGAAAATACCTGCCGAGGTACCAGAAGAACCGGAAGCCAAGAGTGCTCCAATAGTTTCATCACGACGGTGCGGTTCCACTACCCCACCGTCACCATTACTCCTTTTACCTCCCCCTGAGCCCCTTCGACCTCTCGAAATCGATACCGACACCGAAACTGAGGCGAGTATCGAGGCTGGGAACGACAAGGACGTTAGCAAAGTTGATATGGAGACAATCAGCCAAACTAACCTTAGTGACTTTTCGAATTACCTCGGCATATCACAACGGGGAGAGGATGACGACTCTTCGGTTACCGTGGTCGATTCCGAAGCTTTTACTAGAACCAATTCAGCAGAAGACTTGTACGGTTGGGAGGCAGAGCTTGATCGCAAGATCCAGTGTGGTACTGGCAATACCGCCTGCCATTGTCATGGTTTTCAGTATGGGGGCGCGGATCACGGGAAACGCAGCCTTCTGCATCGTGTATTTTCGGGTTCCGGGAGGCGAATTACCACGGGACTTTAAGACCGCCTTGCCCTCCGACAAGGCGGTCAACTTCGATCTTCGAAAACTCGGAATGGGTTTATGGATCATCACGTCCGAGCACCAACAGGACGACTACCAAATATTTAGCATGGTGGCATTTAAGAATTGCAAAGCATCTATCATTATTCGGCGTTATTAATTGGACGGCCAGACAACAGGTTCCTGGGCGGCATCTATTAAAATAAACGGGGACAACATGGGATAGACTGGGATCACGTATTTGGCGAGGCGTTTAAATTCGGTTGGAAATTTTTGGGTACCTTGGAACCAATTATCCCACTCATGAGTTATTGGTTTGGACAGCATTGTTCGATATAGTCCGAGATGGTTAGAAAAACGGCCCACAACGGCATGCATGTCTGGAGTGGCGGTTGTTGGGAAACATGTTTACCCTTACAGACGCATTCGCATGGAGTTTTCTTTTCTGTGTTAATACGAGATATCATGAGACTCGACGACTCGATTGATGAACACATAGAAGGGATGGATTTGGAGTTGTTGTACATAGCGAGCAATACGTCGAACAGACGTAAAGATGTGCTATTAGCACTTAATGTCTATAAACAATGCAATCATGGTTCCGACCAAACTGGTTTTTAGCTCCATGCAATTCATGTGGTGACTTTTTTTGGCAACTTTGGTAGATGGATATGGAGAACGGTCAGCATAAGAGGGTAGTCCTGAGTATTCTGAACACAAGGTATAGCAGTCCTGATGAATAGCAATAGATAGGTAGGAGGCTTATGCCATTACTTCTGTGATCTATGTATAAATAGAACACATACAAAGGGAACGCCTTGCAAAGTTCATAGTCTCACCCAAACAGATACCTGATTATATGACACGCTGGAATGCTCCCCCTCCAAGAAAACATGCCCAGAATTGCTCCGTTGCAACCGTCTATATCTTGAACCACGGTCCTAAATACATGCATTTACTCCGCGACGGGAGGCTTGTCGTGTCTGGAGTACATCTTGTACTCTAGAGACGAACTGAAATCAATCTTGCCCTTCTCAACCTGCGCCCGGGTCGCAGATAGCATCGGCTCCGGCAAGCCCATTGACTCCAAGAATTGGACGGCTGAATTGAAAGATGTAAGTCAGCATTGGATTATATGGATATCTACTGGGGTGTGTGTGTAAGGCGAATAACTTACTGTCTTTCCACTCCCGATCCTGTCTTGTTTTATCCCACTTGAGTTCCTGGCTCATAATATCAATGATCTTGGGAAGACATTCGAGGGCAGCCTGGGCGTTGAGGAAGGCTAGTCTCGTGCGTCGTGCTATGACATCGACTGCGGTCTGCGCATATTCGTGCGTAACAGCATATCGAATCTCGCCATCCACGAAGGGATAGAGAACAGAAACACGCTCTCCTCTAGCCGGGAATCGCTTGTCTGTAGGCTTGCACAGCGCTGCAACGGTCCAGGCCCTGTCACCATAACTCTCCGTTAGATGCTTCGCAACCTCGGTCTCAATGCCGAAGTGCTGAATGAGATTGATAAACAGGGTCTTGCTGAAGCCGTGGGCACCTATCAGGCGTACATTGTGCGTTTGGCAAGTTCCGTTCAGAATCGCACCATCATCCACAGCCTCGGTTCCGCTAACTCGTGGGGCGTTAGGGAAAGGCTTAGTAGGGAGGTTAAACTCCTCGATCGCAGCATCAACACACTCCTCTGCCATCTGTCTGTACGTCGTCCATTTTCCGCCTGCACATGTCACGAGTCCAGAGTCAGAGATATCGACGAGATGGTTGCGCACAAGCGATTCAGTGTTAGAAGCCTTGGGGTTCTTTACGAGAGGGCGGATGCCAGCCCATGCGGCGAGAACGTCGCCACGACGGACCTTGATATCGGGGGAGAGGTAGTGGCTGATCTCGTTCAAGATCCATTGAATGGACTTTTCATCCGGCAGGGGGTTTGCAGAAATTTTCGTGGGCTCATCAGTGGTACCAGCGATCGTATTTCCTTGCCATGGCAGGAAGAAGATAACTCGGCCATCTGACGTAGAAGGGTCAATCAAGCCCATATTTGAAGGGCTGTAGTAGCCTGGCAGGATGACATGCACACCAGAGGCCGGCGCAACAATTTCCTTACAGTCCTGGTCATCGAGCTTCCGTATCGAGTCGGTAAAGGGGCCTGTACAGTTGATGATGCATTTGGCCTTGACATTGATATCTTCAGCGGTCTGGCCATTGCGCCCCGGGATTACGTCCTTTACTTTAGCGCCACACAACTTGCCGTTTGCGTTCTTCATCAGGCCAGTTACTTCAGCATGGTTGACTATAGTAGCTCCATACACCGCAGCAGTCATGGCAATAGAGACGTTCATTCTTGAGTCATTGTGAGCACCATCGTAATAAACCAGTGCACCAACAAGGTCCGTTGGCTTCAACATGGGAAACGCGTCGAGGGCCTTGCTCCGGGTCAAAAAGTACGAACTCTCAATACCTTCACTCCCGGCAAGGAGATCGTAGAACTTAGTACCGGCCCAATAGTACGGAGCTTTCCACCACTTATCAAGAGGTAACATGATAGGAAGCCATGAACTCAGGTGGGGAGCCGTCTGGAGGAAGTACTTGCGCTCCTTCAGCGCCTCCTTGACCAATTGGTATTGCGAATAATCCAGGTTCCATACTGCCTTTTCTAAATACCTCACTCCGCCATGTACGAGCTTGGTGCTTTTACTGCTGGTGCCACTACTGAAGTCATCACGCTCGACGAGCGCCACCTTCAAGCCTCTCGTAGCAGCATCCAGCGCGACACCGGCACCAGTTGCTCCACCACCAATGACAAGCATATCATATTCTTCCCCCTCTTTCAAGCTGCTCTTCTTCAAATTGGCAATCTGCTCCTCGCGCGACTTCACCGTGGGAAACCGAGGGAGCTTGAACGTGCCATCTGCGCCGTAGATGGGAGGAGGAACTGCAGGGCCTTCGTAGCCAGGGATGTTTCGAGGACGGTAGGAATACAGGAGAATACCGCCACCGACAGCCGCAACTGTAGTCGGAAGGGCAATACGCCTTAGCAGGCCAGCTCCGCGGGAGAGCCTAGACATAGCGGGAAAAAACTCCTATGACTGCACTGCCACCTAGATTGCTTCAGATATCTATACAAAAGTATTACCGAAGCTGTAGCTGAAACCGTCCCAGTTGAATATAACCGGAAAAACAATAACGGGCAAGCAAGTCAATTGCAATGCGGAATAAGTCCAATATCAGAAGCAAACGGGGCAATTAACTGGAAGAGGACGAAGGCGGACTGTGTTTTCGGTGGCTGGCAGCAAGATAGACTTTGCAAGGCCGAGCTGCTGGAAGAAGCGAAGACAGGAAGTGCAACGATGAGGCTCCCAACGGAGGTGAAGGTGGATGGTCGATCCTATGCCTAACTAGGGATAATTGTATGGAACGCACGACAAATTTCTCTCAATCACGAGTTGGAGGACGATCCTGTTGGCAAGGTTGGCAGAGCGTGGGGGACACTACGCTGCCTTCTGCTTCCCCGGTCGGTGGAGAAGCAAATGACAGAAGAATGGGGTCCAATGCTGTGTGTAGACGTCAAGGTCGACATTGTTTCATGGAAAAGTAGGTACATTATGAGTTAGTTTCGCTAGGTTAAAAATGGAGGAGGGCCAATTTTATTTAGTCCGCGATGGAAACTCTCCATAAGACATGCAGCAACACGGTATTCAACAGAAACAATCACAGGCGCTCAGAGGCTCGGGAGCAAATACTCCGTCCATCGAGCTGACGGATTTATTGATTAATTGACTCGATGCACTTAAGCATATAGCAATCTGTTAAATTACAGAGCAGAGCAAACTCAATACGGACGAAATACTTGCCATAGACTTTGGCACGTGGGCTAACAGCTCCCTTTCGTACGACATTCACTACCACTGGTTAATTCCTTACGGAGTATACATACTTATCTATATAGATATATATATTCCGCCTCCAACGTGATTTGTTTATAGCAGTGACCAACAAATAGTATGTTTGGCCAGAGTTCGAGGTTATCAGACAGAGTACTTTGGTAGCTCACTGATCTTTCAATTTCTAACGCTTTGACACGTAGGATAACCTATGAGCATTGATCATCAAACCTGTACTGTAAGCTGACGCCCTTCTTATCAGCTGAGACAAGAGCCAATTAATTATAGTCAATTGTGTACTTATATACCTAGGTACTCTGTATGTACGTATGTATGTACTATGTAGGCCGGCATACCTATTTGGGGCTCCCTTCATTACAATACTAATTTTAACTCCTGACCCATATGCCAAGCCCCTAGCAATGTACAATTGCCTCAGCCTACAGAGGCGAGGTGATCCGAGGACTTTATTTGGGATTCAACGACCATCAACGCAAACAGCGAAGAGTTCGTCGACGAAAGTCATGACCTCATTGACTTTCTCACTTTCAATCACGGCCGATCCAAGAGTCGTCCCGGCATGGATACTTCCTTCGGACAGAGCTTTCATCTCCATGTCAAAGCCTCTCCCAGCCTTGACAAGCGTAATGCGGTCCATATTCGTCGCCCTCTGTGACGGTCCACCGCCCGGAACAGGACCTCCATGGCAATATGACTGGCGGCCGAGGCCGAGACTTAGGGGCGAGTCACTAACATCCTCAGCTTGTCGGACATCCACCTTGATTTCCTGCGACACCAATATACCACCGAAAGAAGATGGCTGTTCCTGTGTCTTGTTCCAGTGCGCTGCCGTGCTATCAGATGCCGCGTCGTCGCATTGCCTCTTGCGGTCGGAAGAGTTTTGGTTCCAGAGCTTCGACGTAGAGCTGGTATAATCAGAACTATTGCTAGAGGATTTCGGGCCAACCTCAGTTGGAATCGGATTGCCATCTTCGTCGACAGGATAGCTACTGATACGGGAATGTCTTAGTCGACGGAACGAGTTGCTTAGCAAGCTCAGGCGGTTTCCCCGTACATTTGTACGCCCGGCCTGTTGAGACGATGTTTGCGACGACCCGACGGGCGCCACCTTGAGGATCGGTGATAATTCCCGGTGCATGTATCGGGTGAAAGCCGCATGCTGTGGCGAGTCCCGATATACCATCTGGTGAACTTTGAAAAAGTTTAAAGGTATGAATTCGCATTTAGGGTTCTTAATGCAGTCGTGAATCGGTATCATGAGGCGTAAGGCGATCATTGTACATGTGTTCGCTGAATTCAACTCAGCTCGAATATGGCAGGGTACATGGACGACTTTGGATGTGAGAACTGCTTCGTCAAAGATAGGGTCATCTATCCAGGCCCTGAGGGCTTCGAGCGCGTCGGCCAATTGAGAGGCGAAGAGCATTTCTCGAGGAGAAAGTTTTTTCAGGGCATCGAGATGTTGTAGTATGAGTGGGACGCTCATTCTATCCAAGTGGCGGACAATGTCCATCTGCCAGGATTCTAATCGCTCGAGAGGTATCTGCATGGAAGGGAGAAGGTTGCGAGAACCCCTTTTGACCAGAACGTCGAAACCAGGACTGCCAACGCGAGCTCTAACGCCGAAGAAGCTTAAATGCACACCGGGCTCCATAACGGTGCTCTCTTCAGCGAATGTCGCCATGTTCATCAGTTTGTCCCCCAGGTTCCTAGTTTTTATCTGCATACTTGAACCAATAATACCACAGACCTGACGGATATCTGCAAATCGAAAGCCAGACGCCTGGAGTCTCTCCACGTCATGGGAGTTGTCAAGACGACGAGCTAGGAACATAAGCGAGCCCCGTCCATATTCTTGTTGCCGACCGGTCCAGCTCTCGCCTTTCTCTGCAAGATTCTCGGGTATACCCCTTTCCATTATCTGATGAATACTCGGGTGACGTATTCGGTGCATTCCGCCAGCACCTGTAGCCAGAATTTCATCCCATAAAATGCCGACATTGCTCAGTGGCTCTTTCATCTTGTCTGCCAAGTTTGCTGCCGCAAGACAGAATAGCTCGCGGAAGATAATGTCATAGTTTTCGATTGGTTGTCCGTTGTCGTTGATCAAGCGAATCCTTCTATCACGGCCACCCTTAGACAAGTGTGCTAAGTGATTCGTCATGCCGGTTATCATTCCGCTTACACCTTTCCAATTTCGAGAAGCTTGAAACATCCAGTGGAAAAGTGGGTGAGCAATGTCGAAAGTATCACTTTGAGTCCTTTCAACGTAGGTATCCGTGATCTTTTCACTCGGCAAGAGCCCATCGGTGCTAACCAGAATCCTCCCGGACTTGTCAAAAATGGCGGCTGCTAAGACAATTTGCTGGGCCTTGTTGGCATAGCCTCTCATGGCCCATGCTGTGTAAATGATAGTACCTGCAATGATGAAGGCGGCACTGATTGACAGGCAAATGACGACAATGACGGTCGTCGTTCGAGCGAGTTGCGAGCTCTCATTCAAGCGTATTAAGCGGTATTTGGTGCCTATCGAAGCACACCAATGCATTCCTGACACAGCCCCAGCCAATACGACTGCGGACACCCCTCGTTTCCACCATGTATTAGTCCACGATGCTCTAAAGACAAAAAAGAGCGACAGAGCAACGGTACTCGCCAGCACAGCAATCAGTACCGCACCAACGACGTAGGCAGGGTCGTAAATGCAGGTATAATTGTCGATCGAGGCGTTGCCTAAATAATGCATCCCACAGATCGCAAGGCCGGCCAGCGTCCCCCCGCCGCAAATTCGCCACCAGGGGACCTTGTTATGCGCCCCGATGGCTATGAAAGCAGTAAGAAGCACGAATATTGGAAGGAAAAAGGAGAGCGCGGTGAAACCACTTGAGTAGGCGATCTGGAGTTCAAATTCGTCGTGGCCTAAGACAATCGCACGGTTTCCAATGAAGTGCTGCTACGGGTCAGCCAACGGCCTGGCTCTCTATAAGGGACTCGAAGACCTACCATACACCAAATTGCTATTCCGCCCATTGTCACCGCCGCACTGAACAATATAACGTGGTTGAACAGGCCGTTGCGGGAAGTCCGACGATTAAGCAATTCGAGCGTCGATGCAGCTCCTGTCAGGGAGACGATGTAACTGATAATTACGAAGCCAGCGTTAAACGCACGAGGGACAACCTGTCCCTCGTATAGTTGCAGTAGCTCCTGCTTTGTTGACATCTTGGAATATGTCCCCCGTGGAAGGCAACTCGTGCTTATCGGAAGTCCCTAGAAAGGTTTCCTATATATTCAGTTCGCAATTCGCAGCCGTCCGTCTCTTAACCTCATGCTGGAAAAGGTATAGTGAGGATATTGCTTCAAAGGAATCCTTTGAGCGATGTTGTTACTCTTAAATGATTGCAATATGAATATCATGTGCTAGATTGCTGTATTAATATGCTAGCAGGCAATTTCGACAAATACATGCTCAACCTACAGAACAGGATCAAGAACAGGCCTATTTGTGGCTAAGGTTTAAAAGACTAGCACATCTATGTGAAGCAGCTGAAGTCTAGACCTGAATGGGGGCTCTAAGACACGAAAGCCACACCAATCGATGGATCTGACTTAGAAGGAAGTGTAGGACGAATTCGAACTCGGTTCAACGTCAACGGTAAAGCCAGAGAAGCGAGACCCTTCAGTGAAAAACGACTGTTTTCTAACGGGCCGTGCCATTGCATCATTAGGAGCAAGATATGAGCTCTTCCCAAGACTCCCATGAGAAGCCATTAGTTCCGTCGATCAACGCAACGAGATTAACTTCTCGGTAACAATATATTACTACCAACAACTATGACTTAGTTAATTTGAAATGTCAACATGTGCCAAGGAATATTTGCGGTGAAGTATTGGCCTTACGCTTATGAGGTTCTCTTTCCCTCACTAGCCTTCATTACACAGAAAAAGTAACTACACACGGGGGATCCTAGTACATGTCTTTCCATTTCCTTTTTAGGAGACCTTTCAGCCAATAACTCCCGACAGAATGGTTCACTATGGTAATTCCCAATAGTATCGACTTCAGCACTGTCATATCCCTGGCAAGCGTACACAGCTAGTGTAAGCCCCGAGGAGAGCTCACCCACTCAACATCGACACCTATCAAGTTACTGCATAAGCTACGATAAAGATTAAGAAGGGTTATTAAGAGCGGCACGGCATGGTGTTCATTAGTGGTTGCTTTCTCGCTCCTGTCTCATCGGGCGAAGTGTCCCTAGAAAAAAGTACTGATATTTCCCTCCGAATAGGGGTTGTTTGTAGGGAGGCTTAATGACAATCGCATCTCGCTCCTTAAGTATATATTTATCTCACTACACAAACACGAAATTTCGAAACTCAGGCTTACTCTCGGCTGGTAGCTGCGCCCTTTTGCATATCAGTAATCCTTTTACGTGTTGCTTAAGCCAGAAGAGGTAAATCAATTCGAAGGCGTCACTGTTAGTGTAGTGTACTACGCAGACACCTTGATTCTAAGAATACGGTAGCACTTCGCCCATTATAAACAAGGTTTCTAGGTAACACACGGTAAGGTGAACAATGAGGGAACCAAAGAGTTTGATTCCTTCCGACAGATATAATTAGGTATCTGCAATGATCGACATGCCGTCGGTTACTAAGATCTAGACAACCTGTCTGTCCAGGACTGCGTACCAACAACTTCCCCTGCTTGAATCCAACAACACTCGATCCTGCATTGCCTCCTACTACATGTTAAATCAAACCATCTATCATCGAGACCTAAGTGCCAAGCATCACGGCAAAACTAACGCGCTTCTATTAGTCTGGTGGTGCTACCAGCTAGCCTCCTCATGTAAGACAAAAAACGATACTGCGTTGTCACCCAGACTGCCAGAATGAGATCAACACGTCAAATACGCCATTGTCTGCGCTAGCTGGCGCCACATATTCTTGGAACTGGCAATGTACAATGGGTTGGCAGACCATGCATAGCCAGCAAAGGTTGGTCACTTGTATTTCGATTCGAGGCGCCCATGCGATTGATCATAGGATGATGATCGCTCTCGGCTATAACCGATCTATAGTAATGTGAGATCTGAGATCTCCAATCGTGTTTATCAGCCTCGTGTGTATGATCAATTCTATCCCAACATCGCAGCTGCTCAACCACATGGTGCAGATCATTCTTTTGATGCATTATATGTAGAGCTAGACACCCAGACAGACACCTTGGAGCATTTTGGGTGCTTACTACTATAACACTATATCGCTTAATCCTACCACCTCACCAGGGAATGCTGGCGCCAACAGATACCAGCGCTAATGTCCGATAATCAATCCTCCGAAGCAGGCAGTTCGTATCGGGGATTATAGCCAGCTCCTACAAATGATGTCAAGAGACGTGACCACCAGCCTCCTTCTGCTAACATGGACCTTATTTGAAAGAAAAGTCTAGTCCCAGGGGGAAAAATTCACATTCCTAAAGCAACGAGTTCGCTTAGTTTTCAGGCGTGGCTTGGCCTCCTTGTTTGGCTAATTCACTAGGTCATATATATCGTTGCCATGTAGGCTCATGACTTGTTTGTAGGAAGTACTCAGACTCACTTACAGCTCTTGCTAAGTGGCATGCTACACCGTGATTCTTACATTCATTAACAGTGCCTTTTGTTGATCCTGCAATGCCATGAACACTCAAAGCATGACTGACTGCTAATGGTGGGGTTAACTGGCGAGGATTAGAAGGCTGAACACCATATAATGTTATTTGTGCTGCATTGAGTAATGTCCTGTCGTCATATGTCTCTGGTTCACTGTACAGTATTTGACAAATTCAACACGAACATCCAGAGTTAAGGGGTTGAGCATAGTCCCCAACGTGGGTAAACATGTAGCTAAAACTAAATTAAGGCATCACTTCTACCATTATTCAGGAAAAGTAAAGACTAGTTGGCCTATAGTTCTGAATACGTCTTGTCCACATGAGTTGTATTTGTTTATTGGATAATCATCAGGTGATTTTGACCATGTCTTGAATCAATGTTCGAGAAGTTCTTCCGTCCATGAAGTACTAGTGAGGACTTGGCAAGATCTACTATCTTGCATACGCTCTTTCTTTGGTCTAGAATGATCTTGTCTCTGTGAGAGGCTCAACTTGGGCTAATAAGAGAGCGCTGTCATACTTGATCACAAATGTCATATAGACCCGTGATATGCTGTGACTGTACCCCATTACACTGATATATCGAATTTCCAATAATTGTAGGTAGTATAACGTGACTAGGTTAGTGTCTTTGAGGTTATTCTATTAGATTTTCAAATCAAGAAATGTAGATACCATTTTTTACAACTGGATACTTGCTCATAGATAATATCTCTTGAGAGATGACACAGTCGAAAACCCCCCCTGGATATGTACATACATGTATGCTTCATATGGTTTACTTACATGTGCTTACCTACACATGAAGCTCTATACGTCTAGGTACGTCTAAACTTACCCCACATGCCCTGGCCATGCCCCGCATACGTCAGCATGCAAGTATTGGAAATCAATGCCGACAGCGCTCATCTTGAATATTCTTATCGGCCAAAAATTCGAGATGTCTATTCTCTACATACTTGGTCCTTCCGCTGCGAGTTTCTTGCTATGAAAATATACCAAATATACCCAGAATCCAGCAAATACAACATATAATTAAGAGAAACCGCAAATCTGAGAGAACCGACCTATTAATTACACAAGCGCACATTCCTGAGGGGGCACCAACACCCCTAGCAGCAGCAAAACCTCCTCTCTGAAAATGTCTCCCTCTTCCGACACCATCACGCTCGCGCCCCTACCTGTCTTCAAACCCGACCTGTACGAGCGAGCGTGGCAGTCGATACCGCACCCGACGCTGCCACTGATCGCGACCACCCACCAGAAATCCGTCACCGTGTTCTCGCTGTCGACACTGTCCGCGCACAGCAGCCTGACCAACGGGCACGAACGATCCGTGCGCTCCGCCTCCTGGAAGCCCAACCTGCCCCCTCACAAGCTGTGTCTGGTGACAGGGAGCTTCGACTCGACAGCGGGGCTATGGCGCTGGGACGACACGGGCGCCTCCTCCGACCGCGAGGTCGAGATCACGGGCTCGGACGATGGCTCCGACAAGGCCGACGAGAAGGACTGGGAGCTGATCGTGGTGCTGGACGGGCACGAGTCGGAGATCAAGTCCGTGGCCTTCTCGCCCGGCGGGCAGTACCTGGCGACGTGCAGCCGCGACAAGTCGGTGTGGGTGTGGGAGGACGTGGGCGCGCGCGAGAGCGACGACGAGTGGGAGACGGTGGCGGTGCTCAACGAGCACGAGGGCGACGTCAAGGCCGTGGCCTGGTGTCCCGAGACGAACCGCTCCGGCCGCGGCCGCTACAGTAGCGACGTGCTCGCGAGCGCCAGCTACGATAACACCGTGCGCGTGTGGCGCGAGGACGGCGACGGCGAGTGGGTCTGCGTCGCCGTGCTCGAGGGCCATGCGGGTACAGTCTGGGGCTTGCAGTGGGAGCCGAAGCCCAAGGGCAGGCGATTCCCGCGACTCATGACTTGGAGCGCTGATTGTACCGTCAGGATATGGACGCTTAAGGAGGAGGAAGACGAAGATGAGGATGCGCCCCGCCATGCGTGGGGTGGCTTGGGCGGCATCCCGAATACCATGCGCAGATCGCTGAAGGAGGAGTGGGAGTGCACTGCCGTGTTGCCCAAGGCACACACGCGGGATATATACGCGGCGGCGTGGAGTCCCGAGAGCGGATTGGTCGCGAGCACAGGCAGCGACGGGATTATTGCTATATATCGCGAGGAAGAGGAGGGCGTCAACGGCACTACAGATGATGAGGCGGCAGCAGAACTAGATGGGGATGTTGTCATGACGAACGGCCATGGGGAAGCAAAACCGCAAGATTCCCGCAAGTGGAAGACGATATCAACAACACCGAATGGCCACGGCCCGTACGAGGTGAACCACGTCACATGGTGCAAGCGGTACGATCCGGGCTGTCCGCCTGAGAAGAGGGGAATCGAAGAGATGCTGGTCACGACGGGAGACGATGGCATCGTTCGACCCTGGCAGATAATAGGATGAACGCCTCTAGACCTGTGTGAGGGCCGAATCTGTCATATTGCATGATGTTGTATATAATCGCTGCGCGCTTCTAATACTGATGGTACAATGATACAATGGGGAGTTTGGGAAAGGGGGATAGCATACTACGGTGCATCGCGAGGACTTGGTCGGGACATAAACGGAAAGGCTCGATCTTACGAGGAATGTATGAAGCATGTTGTCCAGCTGATGCAGCCTCGACTATTATAACTGCTCTCCAAGAAAGTATAGAAGAGGTACCTGTACTGCTGCTATCTTTATTCAATGGAAGCAAGCAACCAATGCCTCACTTCCCCAACATCCCCCCTTCTTCACCACTATAGAACGCCCAACATCGCACCCGCCTATCTATTATAGGCCAAGGTACTCGCAGCAGCACCAAAGATAAACGAGCTTGCGCCACGCACACCGAGTACACCAGCTCTCCCCACGCCTCGAACCCTCCCCGTGGCCCGTGATCGTCGCCTGCAGACTCCACCACTGGTCCGCCGGCCGATTGCACGCCCTGCACGTCCAATCCAGCGCCCCATGCGGTGCCCAGTCCAGCATCGACGAGTGACCGCTTTCACCACTTCCGGTCCAACCCGCCGAGAGCCGGTTCCGATTCCGTCTCGCGCGGGAATCCCAGGGGGGCAAAGCCCCCTGAGCCTCCATCGAGGGCCGCGGTCTGCTACCACCTAGACTACCGGCGCCCTGCCGCCGCATGTAGGGATGTGCGGATAAGTTGCCGTGCCCGCTCCGCAGCCCCCGGAACGGGATGTCGAAGTTCATCAGGCCCTGCCCCGCGCGCGCCGGGTTCCCGTCCTGTCCCGTGGCCCAGCCCGCGCACCCCGGCGGCGTCGCCGAGCCCTGGTGCGCCGGGTACGTCGGCTTCTGCGGGTAGGCGTGGATGTCGACGGTCTGGACGGGCGGCGGGTCGTGGCGGTGGGAGGGGCCCAGAAGAAGGGGCTCGGAGCGCTCGCGGCGCGGAGGGAGGTCGTCCAGGCTGAAGGAGTGCTGGCGGCGGAGGCGGTGGGGCGTGGTGGCGGCGTTGCTGCTGGTGCTGGCGCCGCCGTAGGAGGCGTGCAGGAGGGACGAGATGTCCGAGGTCGAGAGGCTGGCCGTGCGCATCGTGGCTATGCTGCGCTGCTCGAGGATCGTCGCTAGCTCTGTCCCGTGGCCGTAGCGGAAGGTTGGTGTCTCGAGTTGGGCGAGGGGGGATTCGGCGTTTAGGTCTATGGGTCGGGGAGGGGGTGTGGCTGGTCGGGCTGCGGTCTATGCCAAGGGTGTGAGTTAGAATTTGCCAGATGCCTCCAGAACAAGAGCACGGGATTAGACTCGTTCTTAGATCAACCTAATATGGCTATGGATGACACCGACTACCAACCTGATAAGGCGACTTTGCGACATCGCTTGTAGAGACCCAGGCTGCGTCGTAGACGGAGCTGTGAGAGCTGGGCGGGCCCTCGGACGAGTCTTTGTGATCCCATCCAGGGGAAGAGGGCCGGTTCAGGTTGATATTGGATCTGTTGGCTAAGGGTGTCCGGGAAGTGGCCATAGGGCCATCGGGTTTAGTGTTGTCCATGGTATATGCTAGTGTTGATACTCCGTATCCAGGTGATGGTGGAAGTAGACCTTTGTCGATCTCTGAGGATGATATTCAACGTTAGGGAGATGTAGTATCGTGTAGAATAACAATATATTTTATTTGCCTTCCAAGCAAGTCAAGCCCAGTTAACTAAGGACCAAACATATGCGTATGCCCTCCAAGCTATTCCTTCCCGTCCAATGCATCCATGATGTATGCCTTAATGCAAGAGCCACAGCTTTCTTTCGTCCTTTCGTTGTTGGCAATGAGAAGCCGCGATCTGCTTTCTCTAGGTATAGGCACTTGTCACATAATGACCTACTATACTCGCATTAGGCCATGGGAAGAGACCCAACCTCTGTTACGGTTTATAATGCACACATTGCTCGGTGTTGTTCTTTATTCTTGGTATCATCGGCTACTAACTGGAACACTGCGATCTAGCTAGTTTATACAAATCATTTTGGCCTCGTAACCTGATTGAACCCAGTAACGCCAGTGCCTATATGGCCCCATTGACTCCTTTACCGTTCCGTACTCGCCTGAACTCCTTCTGCTGCAAGCGCTTTCTGGTAATCAGCAATGGCCTTATCCAAAGCACGGATAGCCGGATCCATGAGCTTCATAACCGCTACCCTGCCACCTTGAACTGAACTCGGAATGAACTTGACCTTCTTGCCTGTCCTCTCGTAGTGCTTGAAGATTTCTGTCCTTTTGTTCTTGATCTGCTCTTCTCGTACCTTATCAGCTTCCGCGGCAACGGCATCTATCCTATCCTTTGACCTCTTCAAAGCCTCGGCTAGATATCCAAGCTCCGCCGCCCGGTCAGGGTCACCCGAGAGGAAAGCCGACCAGAATTGGTGCAAGAACTCCATAGTTGTGGCATGCGTCAGTCTGCAAGTTGCCGTAACACCTGGGGTGAGTCCCATTGGCGCCGTCTCGTCTGAACTGTGGCCGTACAAGTGCGCTTTTCTCTGTGCCATACTATTGAGTATTTGCTTCTGGGCCTCCTTTCGTGACGCTCTAGAACCAACATGAGGCGGTCGTTGTCCCTCGTCCTCACTTTCGCTCTCATCGTCGACCCCTAATGAAGCCTGCAGATCGATTCCCTCTGCACCGTCGCTACCAAGACTCTTCAGATCTCCCTGTACGTCCTTGAGGACCTTTGATGGTTTCTGCTTCGCGTAGATGGCTGCTGTCTCAGAAACGTTGTCATTTCTGTTCGAGAAGAATCTGCTCTGTTCTTTGACGTTCAGCATTATGCGATTTTCTTCTGCATCGCCTTGGAGATCACGCAAAGCGAGTTGTTGATAAGTCTCTTCATCCAAGCCCGCCTGGTTCGTAGGATCATGGTCGGTCGGGTCTACGTTTGCCAATAACTTCTCGCTGATGCTGTTCAAAGTCTGGATGATAGGTACGTCTTTTCTGCCTCTTGGCCGCATCTCGACGTCCTTGCGGTTCCCACTTCTATAACCACCTTGGTTCTCCTCGTTGCCTGCCACATCGATGATGTGGGGCACGTGCTGGGACAAGAGCTTACTAGAAAAGCCGATGATATCTTCATATTCGTCGTACTTGTCAAAGATCTTGTCAGGCTTCTCCAGCTCTGTGGGACGTTCTCCTCTTAACTTCTTAGACAGTTTGCTGAGGAAAAACCGCTCCCAGAATTCGTTGGTCTCAAGAGGAGGCACGTTCTCGTTAAATATGCGTTTGACCAGGGGATGTTGGTTGAGGATCATCTGGATCTGTTCGACGGTGGACTTCAATTTCAGCTCAGCTGGCTTATCAGGGTCTTCGTTCGGCACTATTACAGGCTTGACCTGAGATAGGACATTGTACGGGCCCTTCTTCTGGCTGGTTTCTATGGCATGAGCCCGCAGTAGATTAATCCTCGTAGACCAAAATTGGGCGTTGAAGGTGGCGTCCGACATGGACTCTGGTTTCGTCTTGCGGCCCTCCATATACATCTGGGAGAGGTTGCGGTCTGCTTTCATAAGGGATTGCTGTAGTGCGATGTCGTTTTTCAGAGCGTCATTGTCAAACAAGCGTGCAGCTGCTGGCTTCGATACAGTTGCGCTGGCAAATGCCATAGACGAGGAGCCGCTGTCCCCTGCAGATGCGGCAGCAGGCCGCGGAACATTAGGGTCATTACTTTTCGCCTCAGCAAGGAGCCGGGACAGAAGGTCTCTGATGACGTTGGCTTCCGCCCTCGGGTCCGAGGTAGAATTGAAATGGAACAAGTAGGACACTGGCTCAGATGCTCCAGGCGGCTTCTCGAATATCTTTAGCATAACTTTAGCAACGCTATCCGGGGTTTGTTGTAGATCTACGAAGAGCTATTCTTTAGCCATCTGCCTTGACACGTGGTTGAAAAAACCTTACTAGTTATATTGGAAATAGTCAGTGAAACCGTGGGTGGACCACTGGGGGCAGAATTAGGAGTCCATATGACGGTCTTTTGGTCGGGGGTGAGGGTGAGAATGCCATCTTTCTTCTTGTAGGCAGCAACGCCTGCCGGAAGGGCCATCTTGGATGATGAGATTGGAGATTAGTTCAGATGCAGGCCAAAGTCGTCCTCAAAGGCGCCGCCTAAAAGCATCCCGCCGACTCCTTTGGTAATCCAGCGTCGCAGTTGAACCTATGTCTTCCTCCAATCGACTCGTGTACTAGGTTGTATATATCAAGAGAACGACTGGTAAAGGCAAGATATGAAGATGAACTGGTTTGGTCGAAATATCGGCAATCTTGATGTGTAAGCCACCTGTCTTTTCCACGGACTGCCCTATTCTGATTGATAATTGTTTACGAGACGTGGAAAAGTTAAAGTCGGATCAGAAGCTCATTGAATGTTGATACCAAAGGGAAGCTCAAATGCTTTGATGTCTGCTTCAGCCACATATTTAAGTGGAATGAATACCTAGTACTTATTCGTGGCTGAGGAAGGTATACCTAACAGTCTTCGGCTGGAGTGGTCAATGCGCCGTCACAAGTGAAATGCCGGCTGGGATTGTGGTGAGGTAGCATTCTACCGTCTAAAAATGCATAGTGAGTCATCAAATCAATTGTTTTGCGCAGTCTGCACTGTTTCTGAAGGATGGGAATTTCCGGGATAGAATGTACGCATTGTCTGAGATTTTCACAATTTCATGTCAGGTGTCTAAGCATTCTGCTTCATTGTGGTATTATGATAAAGTCAAAACCCCCAGATGTCAAGAATAGGTATCAATGATTTATAGCAAGTCTCATCAACTGCATGCTTTCTTAGCTTTCTTCTTGATGCTATTTTACATATACGTGTTTCGGGTAATATACCTTGCTTGATGCCACTTTGGTGATGTTCCCGGACAGTTTCATCTGTCTACGTCATTGGTGATTCGTTTGATCCTCTTACGTAGTAATACGGCGCCAAGTCCTGCCAGGTTACATAAGGAACTCACCCTCTCATCCTATGCCTAGGAAACTATCATCAAATCCCGCATTGCCCTCATGTCAAACATCCTAGCATGTCAGCTGCAATCGGTCAGTGTAGATGTCAAATGCGTTTATGCGCCATGAATGCCTTGTGGCTATCCGATTTGCTACTAACGATAACTACGACGGTTTGTGGCAAGAGAAATACCCTCAGAATTGCCGAGATGGTAAGAATGATACCTGGTATCTATGCGGTGTCAACACAACCCTCCGTCTTATTAATGACGTGTGCGGATAATTGTATATGTACGTATAAGCTAACACACCCCAGGTACGCAGTATGATTCCGGTCTATTGAACAAACCACAAGTTGGATTGGTCATTGGGGAGAGGACTAATAAGAATCGACTCAATACTCAGTACTGCGTAGTATCGGAACCGTTTACCGGGCTTAAAAAGCGGATGAAGCCTTAAGCGAGCGGTAAGGATTACTAACTAGACATCGATGATAAGTAGCTAGTTATAGAATGTAAAAGTTTGGACACTCCGTCGAACACAGATATTTATCCCTCACATATGTTTAATGAATGGGCGTCTTCATTCCTATCCTCTGACAGATAAGAAACAGCCCAAGCCGCCTGGCCGTTCCATAGGTACTCCATCCTCGATATATTATACTAGAATACATTCGCTATCCATTGTCACCTTGTTGTACATGTAACAAATACTAAACATGTTACAGTGTACACTAATAAAAAAGCCTCGATTTGTCAAAGCGATGTTTTTATAGAATAACATCGGTGTTTATTTGCGGAAAGGTTTCGGGACTTCTGTCGAATCAGAGCGAGCCATACCGCGGTCCAGCTGGCTCAGACAGCCGAATTTAGCCTGTAATTACAAGTTTCTAAACTCAGTTGCCAGAATTGCATAGACAACGAATAAAATAGCTCTCGCTTGTTGCATGAGCCTGGCAGCTGGCTGGGGCAAGCGTGGCCAAGCGTGGCCCGGAGAAGCGGCAGGTCGGGATAGCCGAATAAATTGAAATGCGCTATGACGGTTAATACAATATTCGCGGGATCATCGGACCTTCTGCTGCTAGATCTGCGACCGGGTGACGACAGGGGAGGCGCATTCTGCTGGCCAGGCGCTGCCAGGACTGGTGCATTTTTCAATTTCTCCAACTGGGACTGGAGCCGTGACCTTCCAGAAGCCTGCCAGCCTGCCAGCTCGCCCGGTTTCCTTCCAGCTTCAACACTCTCCATTATACTAGACAACTAGTGTGTGTGTGCGTGTGCTTGCATCAAAGACTTACTCCGCCGCTCCTTTATCTCTCTGAGAGATCTGAGAGCATTTCAGATTTTTTGGTTGGAGTGCACGCCTTCTAATACCTACTTAGACCTAGGTAGTCTTTTCTACCCTCTCGTCCCTTTCTCGCCCCTACCACCCTAATTCACTACATACACTTGTAGCTATCACAGCATCAGCCTGGCGCCATGCTGAGTAGCTCCCTTCGGTCCTCGAGCGGCCAGCTCTTGAGGGCTAACTGCCGGACCACAAGATGCGCCTCCAAGGCCTTGAGGTGTTATTCACTGACGGCTGCTCGCCGTCCTCTCGCCGTCACCTCCCAGACGAGATATGCCTCTACTACTACAACGACGACGACGACTTCTCCCTCTCCCAACGACAACTTCCTGTCCGGTAGTACCGCCAACTATGTCGATGAGATGTATATGCAATGGAAGAATGACCCGGAGAGCGTCCACGTGTCGTGGCAGGTCTACTTCAAGAACATGGAGAACGGCGAGATGCCCATCCAGCAGGCTTTCACTCCCCCCCCTACACTGGTTCCCGGTGCAGCTGGGGGTGTTGGAGCTGCTACTGTAGGCATGGGAGTTGGCCGAGGTTCGGATGTCACAAACCATCTGAAGGTTCAGCTTCTGGTGCGCGCATACCAGGCCCGGGGTCATCATAAGGCCAACATCGATCCTCTCGGGATCCGCAATGAGCAAAAAGGCTTCACTAATATCAAGCCTAAAGAGCTTACCCTCGAACATTATCAATTCACCGAAAAGGACCTTGACGAGGAGTTCACGCTTGGCCCAGGTATCCTGCCGCGCTTCAAGCGAGAAGGCCGAGAGAAGATGACGCTTCGTGAGATCATCGCCGCCTGCGAGAAGATTTACTGCGGCGCCTACGGTGTCGAATTTATCCATATCCCCGATAGAGCGAAGTGCGACTGGCTGAGAGAACGTGTCGAGGTCCCGCAACCATTCAAGTACTCAATTGACGAGAAGCGCCGCATCCTGGATCGTTTAATTTGGAGTTCTAGTTTTGAGTCTTTCCTGGCTACCAAATATCCCAATGACAAGCGTTTTGGTCTGGAAGGTTGTGAGACGTTGGTACCTGGAATGAAGGCGCTCATTGACCGAAGCGTCGATTACGGAGTTAAGGATATCGTCATTGGTATGCCTCACCGTGGCCGTCTCAACGTGCTTAGCAACGTCGTCCGCAAGCCGAACGAATCGATTTTCAGCGAGTTCGCAGGAACAGCTGGCGCCGAGGATGAAGGGTCAGGAGATGTCAAGTACCATTTGGGTATGAACTTCGAGCGCCCTACGCCATCTGGAAAGCGAGTCCAACTTTCTCTCGTTGCCAACCCCTCGCATCTTGAGGCCGAAGATCCGGTTGTGCTTGGTAAGACCAGGGCCATCCAGCATTACAACAACGACGAGAAGACGCACCGAACCGCAATGGGTGTATTGCTACACGGCGATGCTGCCTTCGCTGCTCAAGGTATCGTCTATGAGTGTCTAGGTTTCCAATCGCTACCAGCCTTCTCAACTGGTGGAACGATCCACTTGGTCGTGAACAACCAGATTGGTTTCACTACTGACCCGCGGTTTGCCCGCTCAACCGCATACTGCACGGATATCGCCAAGGCCATCGACGCTCCTGTATTCCACGTGAATGCCGATGACGTCGAAGCCGTCAACTTTGTCTGTCAGCTCGCTGCTGATTGGCGAGCCGAGTTCCAGTCAGATGTTGTCATCGACCTTATCTGCTACCGAAAGCACGGCCACAACGAGACTGATCAGCCATCTTTCACCCAGCCCCTAATGTACAAACGTATTGGTGCAAAGGAGCCTCAGATCAAGATATACGTTGACAAGCTTCTTGAGGATGGTAGTTTCACCAAGGAAGACGTTGAGGAACACAAACAGTGGGTCTGGGGTATGCTGGAAGAAAGCTTTGCCAGATCGAAAGACTACACACCGACTTCGAAGGAATGGACTACATCGGCATGGAACGGCTTCAAGTCGCCCAAGGAGTTGGCCAACGAGGTGCTGCCGCATAACCCGACACATGTTGACAAGAAGACCTTGGAACACATTGGCGAGGTCATTGGTTCTGCGCCCGAAGGCTTCCACCTACACAGAAACCTAAAGCGTATCCTGCAAAACAGAACGAAATCAGTTCTCGAAGGCAAGAATATCGATTGGTCGACTGCCGAAGCTCTTGCTTTTGGTTCTCTCGTCACGGAGGGCCACCACGTTCGTATCTCGGGCCAGGATGTTGAGAGAGGTACTTTCTCACAACGTCATTCTGTTTTCAACGATCAAGAAAACGAAGAACCCTACACGCCATTGCAGCACGTCAGCAAGGATCAGGGTAAATTTGTCATTTCTAACTCATCTCTCAGCGAGTATGGTGCTCTAGGTTTCGAGTACGGTTACTCGCTCTCCTCCCCGAATGCTCTAGTCATGTGGGAGGCCCAGTTTGGTGATTTCGCCAACAACGCTCAATGTATCATCGACCAATTCATCGCATCCGGTGAAGTAAAATGGATGCAGCGAACGGGATTGGTCATGTCTCTCCCTCACGGTTATGATGGACAGGGCCCCGAACATTCTTCTGGCCGTATGGAGCGGTATCTACAACTCAGTAACGAAGATCCGCGCGTATTCCCGTCACCAGACAAGCTCGACCGCCAACATCAAGATTGTAACATGCAAATTGTTTACATGACCACTCCTGCTAACATTTTCCATGTGCTTCGTCGCCAGATGCACAGACAATTCCGAAAGCGTGAGTATTTCGAATGAAATCCAAACAAAAGTTATGATGCTAACAGACAAATAGCTCTCGTGATCTTCTTCTCTAAATCACTTCTGCGTCACCCTCTGGCTCGTTCTAACATAGAGGATTTCACAAGTCCTGATGCTCATTTCAGGCGAATAATTCCTGACACTGAGCACGAGACAGGAGCCATCAAATCCCCCGAGGAAATTGATCGCGTCATTCTGTGCTCTGGCCAAGTTTGGGCGACCCTCCACAAGTACCGTGCGGACAACAAGATCGACAATGTTGCTATCACGCGTATTGAGCAGCTCAACCCTTTCCCTTGGGAGCAACTCAAGGATAATCTTGACACATACAAAAACGCCAAGACCATTGTATGGGCTCAGGAGGAGCCCCTCAATGCCGGTGCATGGAGCTTCACTCAACCACGCATTGAGACTCTCCTAAACCATACCCAATACCACGACCACAAGCATGTCATGTATGCTGGCCGAAACCCTTCTGCATCGGTCGCCACTGGTCTGAAGAATGTCCATAAGAAGGAAGAAGAGGATCTGTTAGAAATGGCGTTTTCCGTAACGCAGGACAAGTTAAAGGGCGAATAATATAAAAAGAAGGCATAGCATTGACATGGCGATGGTGTACGCATGACTTATTATATGTTTCTACTATTGTATCTGTATAACGCGGCCTCGGGTTCCATAAATCGAGGCTACATAGAGATCGGTGGATGTTCTTGGGTTTCCCGAATGATGCATTCCTTTATCTCCATCAACCCTTGACACACAACCCGTGTAGCCCTCAAACCTGATCGTCTTTTAATACTGCTCGCCCATCCTACTCGGCATTTTTTTAGTATGTAATAGCTGCACCCAAGATGCAAATTCCCGTTCAAAATGTTGACAAACATCGGCCCGGACAGCGGGATGCATAGCAGCCGCAGCAGGGTCCCTTGCTGAATGCGCCAAGAGACTGGGGTAATGATAAGGTCCTTGTTTCTCGCTGCCAATGACCTCGATACGGGTCAGGCCGAGTGACCTAATCACGCTTTATCTTCAAGGCCATAGGCCTATCAGCTCTTGTGAGGAGTTGACCTTGCACCAACAGGGCCTGCATACGACTTACCGTTACGACCCCGGAATATACTGATTAGGAGATGCTCGCATAGTCGTGCTCTCGAGTTGCACAAGATGCCCGTCCGCCACCCATGTCTTCGCTGAGACTTAAACTCAGAGCTCCCCAAGAGCTTACGTGAGGTATCTGTTCTCATAAGATATTGACTCCGTCCAATACACGAAGACCAAAGCGCGTGAACTCATGCCATCATGGATTCGTTCACATTTCGACAGCGCGGCAGGGCCATCAAGGAAAAGGCTCACGCGCGTCTGACGGATAGACACAGTTGGAAGTTGCCCAAACAGGTCAGCAGTATTGCGCCGGCTCACGTGTGGTCTAATGCTGGTACGGTTTCGCTTATGTCCAGTTCACTATCGCCAAGTCCACTGCTGATACCCGCTTCTCAATCCCGCAACAGATCAAGACCCAGTGCCTGAGCATAAACGAACTTGGACGAAATGGGCGTTTATCGGTTACTGGTACTCTGATTTGGTGACTGTCTCGACATGGCAGGCCGCAAGCGCCATCATAACAACCGGCTTGACTGCTACTGATGCTATCTTGATCACCTTGGTAGCTGCTCTCTGTAATGCCATCCCTACGGTATTGAACGGCGCCATCGGTGCCGACCTTCACATCCCCTTCCCCATCGCTTCAAGGGCTAGCTATGGCTACTGGCTCAGCTACTTCTGCGTCATATCCAGAGGCATTCTAGCTCTATTTTGGTTCGGAGTACAGAGTGCCAATGGAGGCACGTGTATAACAGCCATGATTATTGCTATCTGGCCAAGTTACGCCTCCTTTCCCAATACTCTGCCAAAATCCGCCGGCACAACTAGCCAAGGGTTGCTGAGCTACTTCATATACTGGTTGATTCAGTTTCCCTTGCTTCTAGTGCCGACACACAGGCTGCAGTATTTGTTCTGGGTTAAAACTGCCCTTGTAACGCCTACAGCCCTGGCGATGGTGATCTGGATAACTGTCGTAGCTGGTGGTGCGGGCAATTTTTTCTACGTGCCGGCTACTGTCTCTGGTTCCACTCGAGCATGGCTTTGGTTGTCCAATTTAGTATGTTTGCCTTGTCATCTATCGCGTTTTATCTACCAACTGATCACGATAATAGACTAGTATCACTGGTGGTTATTCGACACTGGCAGTCAACATCCCAGATTTCTCACGTTTCAGCAAGACTCGAGGTGCACAGCTCTGGCAACTCCCCTTCATCCCCCTTTTCAAGACCATCGTGGGGATATTCGGCATCATCGCAGCCAGTGCCTCCAAACAGGTCTACGGGACCGCATACTGGTCTCCGCTGGATATTATTGGCCAATGGCAAGGCTCCGCAGGGGGTCGGACTGCAGCCTTCCTAACGGCGTTTATTTGGCTCCTGGCACAGATTTCTGTCAACTTGAGCGCTAATAGTGTGTCTTTTGCGAACGATATCACCACTCTGGCACCAAGATGGTTCAACATTCGGCGCGGCGTCATTGTAGTTTCACTGATCGGGGGCTGGGCTCTGTGTCCTTGGGTAAGCAGTCTTCTGAGCCTACCGTCAACCCGTTCCCTGTGCTTCAGATGTCAAATATGCCTAAACAGCCGGGGTCTCCCCATCTTAGCCTTCTTCATTCGGGGTTACTGTAAAGGAATGCTAACGCGCAGATTTGCAGATAATCATTTCCTCGGCTGCCGCCTTCCTTAATTTCATGAGTGCCTATGCGATCTTTATGGCCCCGATGGCCGGCATCCTCTTCTGCGATTACTGGATAGTGAAGAAGCGAAGGTACGATGTGCCAGCCTTGTACGACCCCGATGGTATCTACCAGTACAGATGGGGCATCAACTGGCGAGCCCTAGTATCAACGCTCGTCGTTATCATTCCCCTCCTCCCGGCTCTGGCCAAGAAAGTCACTCCCCAGAACGTCAACATAAACCAGGGGCTGATAAACTTGTTCACCTTCAACTGGTTATATGGGTTCTTTGTCTCGATCTTCCTTTATTACTTCCTGAACTTGTTCTTCCCGCATAAAGCTACGTTAATACCTCGCACAATTCCCGGAGATAACCCTATTTTAGATGGTGTTGAGGCCGATGTAGAGAGTAATATTACGCATGACGAAAAGACTAGGAGTGAGACAAGGACAGAGCCTGGGCTTACCATGGCTAAAGAGGTTGGAAGTACCGCTATTGCATGATCATGTTACTGTAGTGTGACCTCTGAAATAGTTAGCCATCACCCAGGTAGTGCCAAGAAGCGTAAAGGCATTGACCATTCCTATATAGCTGATTGGTTCGCAATCCAAAAGTACAGTTGATAAAACCCCAAGTTATTGGCAAAATTTAACTCTGGAATTCCAAGGTGAGGATATCTGTCAACGATGCTTGTCAAAGATTCATAGGGTTCGTAATGACCACTGCTAAGAAATCCAAGGACTTGCCTCACTTGATCAAAGGCCATCTCACTTAGGCTAGAATAATGTATCTAAATTTCCTTCGTGATTGGCAAACACCCTCGTTTTCAGCCACCGAGAAGTACAGCTTACATCGTGTGATTGGCATGATGAATAAGCCTATCAGAACAGACTTTTTAATCTTTCAAGCCAATAGCAGAATGAGGTTGATATTGGTATAGAGATTTTGGAATCTATTAGGAGTATCTGCCTTTAGCGACGACGCGTTTCCCTACGTTCTATGTTCAGTTCTCTCTAATAATATAGCCATATATGTGTGTCTTCTATGCCGTGAGGCTAGATTGATTCGTCTAATCAGCCGTACAGCTACCTTCTACCCTTGAGCATCCCTTAGGGCAAGGATATGCAGGATCATATTGCCACAAGAAGTACGGGTCCGTCTCATTCGTCAAGATATTGCCGAGCAGTCTGCTTGAATACGGGAGGTCGAACGACTGCTGGAAGACCTCCAAGGACGGGATGCGGATCTGGCCCCATCCTTTCTGGATAAGAGTATCTATCGACGTGCCGTAGATGTACTCCCTGAACCCAGCCCAGCGAATGGCCGAGGCGCACATCGGGCAGCTCTCAGCATTCGTATAGAGTGAGAGGCCAGCAAATGCAGCGATAGCCTCGCTCGCTGACATTTTATACGGGCCATTGGGGTCAATTAAGATGCTAGAACAATTCTTGATGGCCGCGATCTCCCCTGGATACGTTAGGAATAATGAGCCTACTTGACTTCCAGCCTGAAGTGAGAATACATTGGGACTCACCATGTAGTGTAGGGTTGCCCGTATCTTTGGTATTGGCACCGGTACAAACGAGTTCCCCTAGCTCTGAACTTCCCGTATGATTCACGATTACGCTACCAAATGCGGCGAAGGGACATGGTGAACTCAGGGCTAGGTTGGCTTGTCGCATCCAATAAGCTCTCGTACTGAAGGGAACGCCATTGATCGAGAGCGTCGGTTCAACAATTGATGCTTGCTCCGTTCTGGGGTGGAGGCGATGCTCATGGCCGCGAACTTCAAGCATGAAGGTGAAAAGGACTATACAAAGTATCGACCAGAGTTGCATCGTGACCAGCTGATATCCAAGTTTTCGACAAAAGAGAAAGAAGAGAGAGTATTGCCCTCCAATGACATATCTTCGAATCAAGCATTCTGGTAGTGTCTATTTAGATACCCCTGCTATCTCCTAGGTATGAGCTCTAGATAATATCATGAACCAACTTTTACGTATCGATGGAGAAGCCCCCCGCATCGTTGATAACAAGTACCAACAACAACCCGGGATCCCCAGAAGCGGCCGTCTCCGATGCACGTATCGCAGGCCTATGATAAAGCAGATCAAAGTTACACCCGAATATCAATAAATAGCTTATAGAACCGAGTATACTAAATTTTTAGAATTTTCGGATGCTTGCTTCATAAGGTGGAACTCAAGAAAGCATCTTCATCATGTCCCCAAGTGCCATTACCCCAGAGCCGACCTTCACGGTCACGCGTATGAAGAAGTTGCCGAATGAAAAGCACAACTTTGGCGCGGTTGTAACTGGAGTTGATTTAAATAACATCAGTGGTAGGTAAAATTCCAGAGAAGTTGTCGATTATGTAATTAATTCCAGTTAGATGCGGATGTTCAGCATCTATCAGAGGCCATCTGGATTCACAAAGTGGTTGTCGTCAAGGGACAGAAGGACCTTCTGCCCGCCAAGCATTGGGAGCTCGTAACCCGTTTTGACCCTGATGCCCCTCAGGTGCATTCTCATGGAAACCTCAAGGCCTTCAACAAGACCGGAGGTCTGCTTGCCGTAAGTAACACTAGGGATTGTTTTGCAACGAGCAACCTAGCTAACAATAAGACGAAAAGAAAAATCGCGAGGTTATAGGCATCCCAGGCGCCGAAAACGTCCGCCTTATTGGTAAGGGTTTCCAAGGCGAGGACCACTACGGTATAAAGAACATGACTATCACAAAGCCCTTATCCCACGACTGGCATGCGGAGGAACTTCCGCAAGAGGAGTTCGAGGCGGGAAACACTCGTTTCCAGCGCTGGCATATCGATGCGCCCCTTTATAACAGAGACCCAGCGTGGTTCACTACTCTACGCTGCATCAAGAGGCCCACTGCGCCCGAAGTCAACATTCGTTGGGAAGATGGCTCTGGCCTCAGTATGAAGTCGGAGCCTGGCCTGACGGCATTCTTCAGCAATGTTCAGACGTATGAGTTAATGACTGAAGAAGAGAGGAAAATGGCTGATCACAGCTGGGTAGAATACGCGCCTCATCCGGTACGTGAAAATCCGCTTTTAGTCTTTTGCAAGTATATACTGATGTACACCGTGATAAGTATATGTGGATGGGCGATTGCAAAGGTAATTCAAATGGGCTCGGTGTGGCCAATCAAGGTAAGGAAAAGAAACTGGAGGACCTGGGTGACTTCGATTGGAACAATGTGAAAAGATATCCTATGATTTGGGTCAACCCTATCACCCAGGAACGCGCATTCCAAGTGCACGGAATTTGCGCGAGGAAGTTGTTTGTTCGCTCATCGCCGACAGAAGAGCCAAAGGTGATCGAGGATGTTACAGAGATTAGAGCATTGCTGAAGACGATCCAAGAAAGAGTCTTGAAGCCGGAGTATATTTTGATTCCGGCTTTAGACGAGGGAGATATTGTCATGTGGGCTAATTACCAGCTCTTTCACACGGCGATTGATTACCCTGAGTCGTACGGCCCGAGGACGATGCATCAGGCTAACATCGGTTCATCCATTCCTCCTGTGGGCCCTAATTCGATCCCAAGTGTTGCTTAAAGGTAGCTTCAAGGTGGTCGATGATCTTTGCTGTATCCTTGAAATGGCGAGACGGAAATACGGGGACTACAGCCTCCTTAACGTATTTAATGACAAGATCCTAATGATTTTACGACTTCGGACTGCTTCGTATGAGATATTCCGTACGATTCGCACCATATCTAATGAAATAATGATCAATATCTCTTTGGAACGAGGACTGCTCATATAGTTCATATTGCATATTCTGTGAGAAACGCAAAGAATGCAAAGATAAATAGTCGTATATGATATAAATCACTATGCCTTATATTTTATATTATACAGCTCTATAAAGTCTGTCAAGACACGCTTTAGCTTAAGAGCTTTAGTCAGCTCACAATGTCAAGCATCAATTCATCAGGTCTCCGCCCAACCTAGAAAGGTGACCTCGAGAACAAATGAACTCGGCGATTGATGCGAGGAACGCCGGATTTCAGTCAGCAGCTTTCTGGGCAAGCTCGTCTGCTAATCGTCTGATATAGAAGTTGCGCATAGCTGGTGGTATCTTACTGAAGGCGTTTGCGATACGCGCAAGGTCTTGGCGTCCCTTTTCACTATATATCTAGGATTAATAATTTGCAAGGTTATGGAGCGTATAACAAGTTGTGATAGAAGTCTGCTTTATGGGTTTAAAGCTCCCGAACGGTTTTAAGACCGAGTAACAGCTGAAAATTTACTTACTAGGGTGCAAGATCTCGATTTCCGTACACATCTCTTCCAGATGAATAGCCATTTTCGAGGTTACGAAAGAAGACGTTAACGGCAACACCGAGGTTGCTCAGCGGAGTCGCTGTATGCAGCCAGAGGGGCGGAATAAATAGTACGTCGCCCGGCTTGAGAATAGCTTCGTGAGGATGTGTTTGGGCCAAAGACGACGACCCGAGCTCTGAGAACACATCGACACTCGAGCTGGATGCACCTGGCGCAAAAGAGAGATGGTCAACATCCGACGGCGGAAACAGGACGAGGCGCTTTGAGCCGACGATCTGGCAGTATACATTCGCCATGACCTGTCATCTCGTTAGTCTAGCACAGGAAGGGTCGCCATTGTTTAAGGGAGATGCCTACATCGTAGTGTAGCCACATGTTCACAGGCCCAGTCATCCTCAAAACAGAACTGAAAGTGTTCTTCGTTACGAATGCCAGCGCATCAGGGAGGTGGAAATCACCGGCTAGTTGCGGGAAATCCACGTTCAGATTAGCTGGCTGGTCTGCTGGACGATCCTCTGAAAGCGCTCGTAGGTAGAGGTTTTGACCATCCGCAATCCCTTGCATTACTTTCCCAAAGGGTTTTGTAATGTATGCAAAATTCTTGCTGTTAAAATCCATTTTGGAGCTACTGGCTTCATGAACGACAACCTATGAGTTGGTTAGGATGGTAGGAATAGGGAATTGGAAATCGTTACCTTTCTTTCACTCCCAAATTGCTCCACCAGGTAATTCGATGACCAAACTTTGGTGCAACCTCCAAGCTCGCCTCCTTCAATGACCACCGGTTTGCCAACTTTCAGCACATCTAGAAACTCAGCTTCGGTCCCAATTCGGAGCCTGGGTATATCGACCTTGGCTGCAGTTTCATCTTTACACTGAGGCGTAGATACCTGGCGTGACTTTAATTCCTCTGCTACTTCGGCGATTCTTATAAACTTCCATTCGCTGTCAAACCCAGTTGATTTGGTTGCTGTGTGGATGAGTGCGTTGATGGAATAACAACCCAAGTTCCAGTACGTTCCCATGGAGAAACAGGTAGCCCCTCCACCCATGACGACTACTTGGCCATCACTAGTCAAGTCGGTGGATACGCCTATCAGTAATGGGCGAGGCATGATCTTCAAATTGCAAGCGGCCAAGATCTTATATTCTTGACTTGAAAACCCTATAATCATAATATCGCGATCTTGCGAGAGTATGCCGTTGGCGATAATGCCACCGATTATAGTCAGGTGTCCTTCGGGAGATATAAAGCCAGAGGCACCAAACCGGTTAACGAAATTACTCGCCTCGTCTCTCAAAGGACCAGCGGGTCCTGAACTCGATAGAGGCGTAAATGAAATGCTAGGCTTGCCATTTGTAGCGACCTTTAACACCCATCGTAGAATTTGGTGGGCAATAGTGCCATCTTGTAAGATACCACCCAGTAGCAGGCCATGGAACTGAATACCATTGTTCGTCAAAGATCCATTATCATTGTTGATACGGGCTACTTCTGGAAAGCTGACGCACAGAGCACCGAATACTGGCGTATACTCTGATCCAGCTATCTCACATTCGATCCAGCCAAGGCGTGGCTTATACAGAAGACAGCCTTTGAATATGAGTAAAGAATCGATTTTACCTCCAACCAAGAGAGCAAGGTTCGAATGACCGAGTCTCGTTAACCCGTGTCGATAAAGAGGCACGGGCAGATCGCCCACCCGTTGCCACTCGGTAATTCCCTTGTTGAAAAGCCAGCAATCTCTCAAAGCTGTTGACGGGGAAGTCCTACCCCCTACAAGTAGATTTCCATGATCGCCCAAATCCGTGATAGTATGGCACATACGACTACTAGGTCCTGTGTGATGTGCGTCGATTTCTTGTAAGGGATCCCCACTTGCGTAGAGGTCGTACGATCGTAATCGACTATTTGTCCCGAGTCCAAATGTGTTAGCTATGAAATCCTCTTGGAGAAGGTTTTTCAGTGTCATCGCAGCTCCAAAACGACGTTGACCCCTAGTCCCAGGATATTCTCTAAAACATGTTGTGACCGAAGGTAGTTCTGGAATATCAAGATTCCCTGGAATCTTCGAGCTGACAGGGGCTGGTTGAGCATCCCCTGATGTAGCCTTTGCGGTAACAACACAGTAATGGCTCGCAAAAAGTGCAAGCTCTTCCCATTCGTCAAATGGTTCAATACTGTCAAGTTTTTTTTTCTTGTCTGCCGAAAGCCACTCGTCGCTGGCCCATATTTGCCAAAGGTCACTCACATCCACTTGGGACCAACCTCGGCTGGTAAATCGGTCCTGCTGCGATTGGAGATCCGGATAGACGAAAACAGACTTCAGCGGAGTCTTTAGCTTTTCGAAGTGGCTAAGCATAGTCTTCGCGAAAGGGTGGTCTTTCCCGTCAGGGAGTATCTGCTCAAGCAAGCAAAATTCGGCTGGACCCCGTCAGCCTCGATAGCACCGTGTAAGTCTATGAGATTTACACCACTTACCTTGGCCAAGGGTACTCGCCCATTTAATAACCGAATCTGCAGCTTCGGTCTCCATGTAAGTGATAGAAACCTCGGCCACGAAAATAAACTCGCAATGGGCAGTATCGACAATAGATGAAAGTGCCTCTTCTATACTGGTAAGATCCCTTAGATCACACCCGATTTGGGTATACTGGTCACTTTGCAGGAGCACATGCTTTGTGACGTCGGCTTTCAACCCGGTTAATAGAGAGCTGAGTTCAGGGGTTTCCTGTACTATTTTACGCTTTTTCTCTATTAAGTTGGGAAAGTCGATATCCACGAATTTAGTACCACGGCACTGAGTCGGATACCTAGTTATGCATTGCCACGGAAGTACATCACTGGGATAAATTAGAGAAATGTCAGAGATGGTGTTAAAATAGGACCCTACCTCCCACAGCCCAAGTTCACGACCACCTTCGTCCTCTCAGAGGGCCTTTCGAGAAACTTACGAACAGCGACATCAATGATATGTAGTCGAACGTGGTAGCCCCGGTTGATCAAAGGAGCTCGTCGCTGAAACTTCTTGACGAAGAAGCGGAAAAAGTGTGGCTCATTGGGATAATAGATGCGTTCTACGCTCCTCTTCGACACGATACTGCTGCTATTTGTCTTAATGTAAGTAGGTTAGAAAGGAAAGAAAATGAGAAGATATGGAGAAAATATTCTCAAACTGAGTCTAGGAAAGACATACAGCCATGACTAGGTCATCTAGGGCACGTTCCTTAGTCGAACGGCCGGAGCCATTCTGTGCTTTGGCATCAGAAACGACCGCCATCCTGGTGATTAGAAAAGTATGGTTTTTTTTCCCCACCAAGATGAGAATAATCGAGTGAGATTACCGAAGTTGGTGCTCCGATCTGAACGATTCCTGGGTGGTCTTTTCAGTATAATATTGAAGAAAGCATTGTCCATAATGACCCTTCAAATCGGCATATCTTGGCGAGGTCTTTATACATACATATGTCAACGATGCTCAAAGTTGCTGAGATTTATTACATGAAGTTCATCAATCATGCAATTGAGTTGATGTTCAAGCCCCAAATGTTAGGTACCTAGGTAGTTAGGTTGTGGCGCATATGACCGCTGTCAGCTGCCTACGAATGCAAATCTTCTGGGCAGGCAGTTTGGAGAATACACAAATGTACTTGGACTCGGTACCTTAGGTAGGTAACCGTCCAGGTGGTCTCTCTAGAAAAAGCACAGCGAATTATAGGCGCGATCGGCAGGAAACGTAGGTACACATAGCTTGCTCACGACTGTCGGGTAGCTATCAGGCAGGTACCTGCGCCACCGTGTTGAAGTACATGTATACATACAATCATGTATACACATACCCCGCTTGCCCGCCTGCAGGTGGCATCTGATTGAATTTCCCCCCACCCGCTTTCATCAAACTCCAACCAGCCCCTCGCATTCTGCTATCTCTCTTACAACAACGATAGCAGTACTTGTTAAGGTAGCTTAGTGCAGAGAGCTATCTGCCCATCTGCCTAGGTTAGGTCCTGCGTAGCTTTGAGCTTACATATATCGTCATCCAC
Source organism: Whalleya microplaca (assembly GCA_022497155.1). Classification (NCBI taxonomy): domain Eukaryota; kingdom Fungi; phylum Ascomycota; class Sordariomycetes; order Xylariales; family Xylariaceae; genus Whalleya; species Whalleya microplaca. The sequence continues at coordinate 69,367 of MU385753.1, read as the reverse complement.
GACCTGATGGACTCGCATGCCTGACAGGGAACGTCAGCCCTAAGGCCATTCACGTATTCTCTTCTACAACATCGTACACAATACAGCAGATTTCGAGGCCTACCTTATCTACAGAATACCCAGGTAGATCGATATTAGATACCGAATTCGTTCGACTGTCCGTTCCACCCTGTATGTGGCTGTTGAGCACTAACGCTTAGAGATTTCTCGTCTATCAGCCAACCTCCAAGTTCAGGTCCACGACCTCAGCTTCACGACCATGGCGAACCCGGCCCTCAATTTCATCACCTTCAACCAGGACCACAGCTGTCTGGCTGTTGGTATGTTACCCCGACGGTATCCTGTGGATGTAACTAATAGGCCTAGGTACCTCGAAAGGATTTCGTATCTATCACACCGATCCATTCTCCAAGATCTTTAGTAGCGACGATGGGAATATCGCTATTATCGAGATGCTCTTTTCCACTTCACTCGTCGCCCTCATCCTATCGCCTCGCCACCTGATAATACAGAACACGAAGCGTGCCTCCGTAATATGCGAATTGACTTTCCCCTCCGCCGTGCTTGCCGTCCGCTTGAACCGAAAGCGACTGTCCGTCGTGCTCGAAGACGAGATCTACCTCTATGACATCTCCAACATGTCGCTACTCACCAACATCGCAACCTCTCCGAACCCGGGTGCCATCTGCGCCCTCTCCCCTTCATCCGAACACTGCTATCTCGCCTATCCTTTGCCGAAACCACGCGACGATACACAAGATAAACGGCCATCTCATGCCCCTCCGCCTTCACTTTATGCTCCCGTAACGTCGGGGGATGTCCTTATATACGATACCCTGACCCTCAAGGCTGTTAACGTTATCGAAGCTCATCGCTCCCCGCTGTCGTGTATTGCGCTCAATAATGAAGGGAACTTGCTAGCGACAGCAAGCGAGACGGGAACTATTATCCGAGTCTTCTCGGTGCCCCGTGGTCAGAAGCTCTTCCAATTCCGAAGGGGCACATATCCGAGCACGATTTACAGCATGTCCTTCAATATGGCGAGCTCACTACTCTGCGTCTCTTCTACTTCAGACACCGTGCATATCTTCCGTCTTCAGCAGCCGGGGCCCAGTAACAACAACTCGTCTGCAGAAGCACAGGCACCCACTTCCCCTAGGCAGGACCGGTGGTCCCGGAGTCGTAGCTATGACAGTGGTAATGACTCTACAAGCAGCGCGCAAGGTTCCCCGCGCAGCGAGGCAGCAGATCTCTCTACGTCGACGGCGGTAAATAACCCAGCAACACATAGGAGGCAGAGCGGGTCCTTTAGCAGCATGCTTCGCCGGTCTTCGCAGATTATGGGCCGAAGCGTGGCCGGCGTCGTGGGCAGCTACCTACCGCAGACGGTGACAGAAATGTGGGAACCGTTGCGCGATTTCGCGTACATCAAGATACCGAAGAGCTCGGCCACGCCACGCCACGGCGGTAGCGGGCAGCATCTGCGCAGTGTCGTCGCCATGAGTAGCAGTAGCCCGCAGGTCATGGTCGTCACTAGCGATGGCGGTTTCTACGTCTTCAACATCGATATGGAGCAGGGCGGGGAGGGTTATCTTGTGAAGCAGTTCTCGTACGTATAATCCAAGTGTCGATGTTCCTACCGCCTTTCTTGCCAATGCTAGTCTTGCTGACCACCTATTAACCTCCTGTAGAGTCCTGGACAGCGACGATAAACTCGACGGTTCAAGCTACGGACCTTAGGAGGCCCGACCTATGATATTGGAGACGGATGTCGAAGAAAACACTCAGGCTGAGGGCCCCGTGTGGATGTACGTTGACAGAGAGTACTTTGGGGAGTGATTTGCATTCGGAAGGCGTTACGGATATCGGATATTGAAAGTTTCTAGGTGTCATCCTATCATTGATCTTTTTTCTTTTTCTTTTTTCCTTTTGTGTACTGCAAAGGCCTATCGCATACCCCTCAGAAGACGGATTTTATATTTTCTGAGAAGTAGGCCTTCTTGCATCAGCGCTCGGCGTCTTAAGGGCTTCGAATTTTTTACTCTCAGACGCACCCCTAGCCGTCAAGGGTCTCGATTTTACTCCTAACAACAGAGGTACCTTGGTATTGCCTCCCGTAGGCTGTGTAGTAAAGCTTTGCATAGCGAGTCTCTAGTAGTAATAATATGAGACCGAAGACATACAACAACAAGATAGTCACAGAGCTTGAGCATACGTGTCATAGGTCCCTGAAACAATTCTCGGGTGGTGGTATGTTCACATTGCCTCTCATGCTCGTATGGCATGCTTGAAAAATAGGTACGAGTATCTTCCAGTCCACATGGTAACACCTCTTTCAAACCCAATCATACCAGATCATAGGTCCATACATCATACTCCAGTACAGCCAAACCACAGCCGATCCCTTTTCGACCGACGTACTCCATAACACGAGATTGGTCGAGTTAATGGATTCCTTAGATACTCCTCCCCAACCAAATTTGACTCGAATAAATATTCCCCTCAAGAAACCCCCCTGACGCCACAGTATGGGCCGGACTCGAATGGAGTCGCAGCGTCAAAATACGTTTGTCCCTTGTTTGAAGATAAAAATCCATGAACCATTCCCCGCCAAAGTGTCGTCCCGTCGTTAGAAGTGAATGTGTCTGTGTGTGTCTGTGGGTATGTACCAGTGTTCCCTCTCCCCCTCCCTGTTGCGTTTACGCCCCTAAAACCCAAAACCGTCATAAAATTTGCAGTCGTAAATCGAACAGTGAATGGGTATGTTTGCAAAAAGTAAAAACACTGGTAGCTGGAATCCTCGGTTATCTTGTTTTCCTCCTTAAAATCTCTCCTGTGATGACCGTTGCTATGTAGCAACTCACATCACAATTAGTCGTTTTTGAACCGTCTCCTTAGAGACCTGTTTTAGAAGGAGGTACTCTTCCATAGTGCAGAGCCTCACGGGGTCGCGCACCACGAGTATACTCCTCCTCGCTGTTTCGGGATAAGTCTGGTAAATTTCTGTCCCGCCAGCCGGGACAAATCACGACCGCTTCGTAAGGCAGTCGGTATTATTACCTGGCATAAGGCTTGTTCATGAGGGCGATCTCTCTCGCGATCTCGCCCCATTCCAACTCCCGCCGTATTCCCTCGCCACGACTGAGATGCAGCATCTCCTCCCATTTAAGCAGCTCGTACGCAAATCTCAAGTGAGGCTGGATGATGACGTTGAGCCGCCGCGCCCGCACGAAACAGTACGCCCGCGGGAACGAGAGGTTCAGCGAGCGCATGACTTCGGCGATGCAGATGGTCGCGCTGCGGGAGACGCCCACTCGGCAGTGGACTAGTGTTGCGGTTCCGTTCTTGTGGCCGCGTTCTGTTTGATGTCGCGGTTAGCACAAGCGGGTCATAGTCCATTCAATAAGTAGGTAATCGGCCCTTATAAGAAACTAGAGAGGTAATAGTAGACGTAGGAGTGGGCACAACATACCAATGAACTCCAGACACTTCTCGAATTCTTTCGTCAGCGCATCGATGCCATTATCCTGCACCTTTTCAATCACTAGCACGTTGTCCTCGCCCCATTCTTCTAACTCGCCGTCCCGCCACATGGCCGTCTCGCCTACGCTAAGGATCTGCCGGATCCCCATCGCCTTGAGCAAATCGGGGTTGTTCGCGTGACCCAGATTGCCCAGGTACATGTAATCGAGGACGCGGCTGGGGAACGACCCGTCTAGCGACGCGAGCCACCTCGGTTCGTTCTTAACCAGGGCCGTGATTTCCGAGAGGCTCTTGTCGGCGCAGACGGGGGACTCGTGGAGCAGACGGCTCGTGATCGACGTCAGCAGCGCCACATCGGTCGGGTAGGCGAAGAAGTTCCGCTTCATGGTCGTGTGCAGGTGGAGCCAGGCATCCGGGACGGGCCGGCCGGTGCTGTAGCTGAAGTAAGCAATGCCCAGCATGGTCGACTCGGTGTAGCCGTCAGCACAGTGGATCAGGATTTTCCGCTGCCGGCCCCCGCCGGCCTCCACCACCGTCGCGTCGGACCCGTCTGACATGTTCGAGTCGCCGTCCGCGTCCAGGTTGTACTTTTGCGGCTGCGTCCCGTGCGCGAGGTGCCAGATCCACTTGCAGGTGTCCAGGATCCCGTCCGCTTCCGCGTGGGACCACGTCGGCGGCGGGATGCTCCCGGACGAGGGGAAATCCACGTAGGGATGCTTGACGTCGTCGTTGGGGTCTTCGGCAATCGCCTGCAGCGCGGCCGGGTTGAGGCGACCCAGGTCGCTGCACTCGATGAGCAGGTCGTACTGCTGTTCCTCCTGCCCGGCTGGCTCGGGGGTAGGACCCATCCACACGTTGTGCGATATCTCAGATGCCTTCGTCATCGTGTACATTTCTAACCGCTCTTGGTGGAAGAAGTCGACGACGGCACCTGTCAAGTGACCGTTTGAGCCAATGGCCACAATCTCGTGGTGTTTCTCCTCAAACTCGGTGAATGGAGTCACGCAGATGAAAGTGTTGTACTTTGGAACGGGAGTCCGTTGGGTATGGTGCTTCTCTCGCCATTTGGACTGCGCCGAAGCGATTTCCCATCCTAACTTACGAACTTGATCAGCGTTGTCGCCGTAGACGACGATATCAGAGGTTATGGCCGTCTTAGCGGCCTGGATCTGAAAGTTTCGCACGGAGAAGCCTTCTCTGGGATCAACATCGATGAATTCCCCATCGGTACCAGGCTGCAGGAACTCCTGCGGCGCAATGGCACCTTTCAGACGTGCAACGGCGAGATCACCATCAGCTTTCACAACCGTGATTCCTCGCAGGCAGCCCGGTAATTGCCGAGCCGCCTTGCTCCTCGTCATAAAGAACGTCTGCTGGATATGGTTACTCGGGTGCAAGCCATGAAGCCACGGGAAGACATGGATGGGATCCGGGAGAGGCTGTTTAGAGACATAATCTAGGGCCGCTGCCACCCCGTCTGCATCGATCTTATAGATGGAGAACGAGTCAGACTCCAGGCGTTCATATTTGCCTGGCGGATGCAGCAGAGACGGCCGTCGACGGTCATTCTCGCGAGCTGGCGACGGCGGTGGGGTGTTGGGCTCCTGAACGGGGAGAGGACCCGGTGGACAAACTGGAATGTGCTTGTTGGGCACGGGCGCGGGGGTGGCGCTGGATACTTGCTGGGAGTTGATGGTCTCCAAGGCTATGGGAGATGACAACGTGACGATGCTGGAGGAAGAACGATGTGGTGGAATTGGCCTGGGAAGAGCGATTGTCGTCATCGTCCTGCTTCTCTAAGACTTCTATCTAATGAGAGTATTGTTGCTAGAGGAGGGGGATGATGATGATGTTGTTGACGGCTAGCTACGAGGGCTCTCTGTAGGTCATATCAGAAGCCAAGCTCTCGAGCAGCCACAGCAATTGCGGGGGTGGTGGAGTTGTGGACTCGCGGAAACTATGTTAATAGCGTAGGGACTATGTAATAGGGCGTAATGGAATTTACACAGTAGTCGTATGTGGTCGGGCTGACCGTCTAGGTTAGAGCCAACTCAATATGTAAACTGGGTTGGATAGGTAGATCGATCGGAAAAGAGAGAGATGAGCAATATGAGAATGACAATATGAGAAATGAAGGGAAAGACGGGAATGGAGTTGAATGTAGAAGTGAGGGGGGACATAGGCGGGAAGTAACCTCTCCAACACTGCTACCGCGTAGGGTGCTGTACACCTACCTACATGTAGGGTATATATCAGAGTTGTTTCACACATTCGACTGTGTTGATTGGCAATTGGGGTCACAGCCTTATCGCGCATCCCTGCTGCCCTAGCAGTGCAGACGTGCTAATAAGTGCAGAAGTGCAGAAGCGCGATGGAAGTGCAGACGATGAGGTGGAAGCGGCAGATAAGACGAGCGATAGACGAGAGATGGTGTGAGATTGGTCCATATGGGATCATTCAATGCATGTTTCAATCTACGCAGGTAAGGCATCTCAACTGCTATGCAATCCGTATCTATTACCTACGCATATATGCCTTGTCCATTCATCTTACATAGTACCTACAGCTTCACCCCTTGTTTGTTGTGCTTTAGCTTATCATTCTTCGGATTTCCTTTCATCAACCTGATGATGATACTACTATTATATGTATATAGGTACAGTGTATATAGATAGGATACGGACGTAAATTCCTTCCTTCTTTCTTTCTGCTTGTTCTTACGAGAGAAAGAATACATACCGAGGGTTTACTAAACTAACTACTTTAAGTCGAGCAGCATCGTCACGAAGTGATCGACAGACTAGAGTATCGCTCCACGCAACCTTGCAACCTTGCTCGACCTGCGCGCCAAGCCTGCGTACAGTTTTGCCACGGCGCCAAATGGCAAAAAACGGAACCCAACGTCGATCAATCGGCAACGAGCTGCAGTATATCCCCATAGTTTCCTCGCCTGTGCAGCCTGTCACCCTGTCAGCCTGTGTCCTAGACACAAAGCAGGGGCAGGCTTGGTTCAACAAAGAGCCTACCGGCATGTTGGGCGAGAATAGATAAGTTGATCATGTAGATGAAAGAAATCCAAAGCGCGCAGGCCCTCCTCTATTCGCGGACCAACAGAAGTTGAGGCATGTGGCGTATGCTAGTGACGAGTTACACTGCAGTAGGCGAAGAGGGCGAAGAATGCGAAGGGGCACCAGGGCAAGTGGCCTACAAACGTTGATAGCCCGTCTTGGCCCTGCATCTGACGAGTCTAACGAGTTTCCTACATGTACTCGGCTACTACTACATACTACATACTACATAGTTATATGATAGTGTATGGACTGTTGTAACGAGGGGGCCATGTTGTTTTTAGCCAATAGCGATAACATCGAGGACGTCTCAGGGACCGCAACGACCACTAGAATATGGTTGCGTTGCAATTCTAATTTCTGGGGGCGCTGGGGGATCTGGGTCCCTACCACGCTGCTATGCTCCTTCAAGTCTAGATATCTTACCTATGTAGTACCTATTAGGTTGCATTGCGTGTTAGCGGGCACTTCCGCGAACACTGAGCTGACATCTCTTTTTGCCTTGCTCTCCACGTAAAGTCGCCTTCATGTCGAAACGTTAGGGATACTAACCGACAAGCCAGCAAGTATAAGTCGGAATAGTATGATAAGTATGTGAAGATGATAGGTGAAGCAGTTATATATATTGGCGACTAATCACAGTCGCCAATTAACTCCATGATAGAGTACATGATCTGACATATTTATAGAATACAAGTTGTTATAGACAGCGGATCTCGATTTGCTAGAGTTTGCGGGGCCTTGGTCGATCTCAAACATGTACATACTATCTAGGAAATATGCGTATGGAGTCACGTAACCTATGCATGTAGGCATGTTTGCCGCAGAATCTCACGGCTTATATAATAAACTGTATTCCGTAACTACGGCTGAGATCTATTGAACAGCTGCTGTCTAGGATATAAAAACACCTCAAAGCATATCTCGAGTAGTATATGCTATATAAATCCTCCACAGCTCTCATGAAGCCTCATATCTATGTACATACGAGCATATTATGTTTACCTTTATCAAGAGATTAAATTGTAAAAAGGGAGCTTGCTGTGTGTCTTTGCCATACGTAAACTGTGCCAAGGGTATAATATACTCATCGCCTTATGTTCATATGACATTCCAAGGTTTTCAAACAAGTGCATCAATGTACGAAGTCGTCGTTGGCTTGATCATGGAATAGAACTTGATGAGATATCTTGATATATAGGATATATATATATATATATATATATTTATACAGAATGCTTACTATACTTATAACAGTGTAATGGATGTATGTAGAGACTAATTGAACAGGGGCAAGCTCCGGCCTCCGCGAACATAAGAGCAGTGGGGGAGCGGGGGAGCTAATACTACGCCTATGTGCATATGTAATCCCTACCTACAGATCTGTAAACTGTATGTACATAAACGGTAGGGCATCATCAAATAGAATCAGGCTAGGCGGTTTCAGGTATAGCGGCTAGACAGCACCTGGCACCTGGGGCTGGCCGGGGCTGCTGGGGCACGCTTCAACACCACGTCACCGCACCATGCATGAATGGAATGCACATGCTGCCTCATTACCTTCAGGCAGGTACCTTATGCTTGCTTACCTGGTAGGAGGAGGCAGGCTTACCTGGCAGCTTGGTATGCTTACCTAACTTTTCAACTGCTTAGCTGAGGTTCCGTTCTTTCTGCTTCATTACCTATGCTTCATTATGCTTCATCCAATCCTGTACATAAGAGACATACGTGGAAACGAAGCGTAGACTGACGAAGTCTCCGTTCCCTTCACTATCCTGACTATCCATCGAAGGTTGCAACATCTTGCTCTGACGGAAGTCATCTGACGAAACCTAGTCGCACCGCCAACTGACAACTCTATACAAAGCATGTCTCCGTCACCGCCCTTCCCTCGTCGTTGTATCGCATCTACCGCGCGATTCCATCGTCGATAGTCTATCCATCTAACTATCTAGTTGGACTGTGGTTGGACTAGACTCGCTCCATCGGAAGAACGTAGCCGCAGCAAAGCCCTAGGGGATAGTAACATAACCTTTTTCTTTTCACCGAAATCAACCATGCCTCCGCCTCCCATCAGCTTCGGTGTGCCCCCAAAGGCACACAACTACGGTTCGCAATGTCGCCTCGCCCCCGTCTCGTATCCATTTTCGCCCTCCGATGTCCACGACATACCGCCGGTGAATGCACAATACTTTTACACCTCTCCTATTCCCATCGACGATCCCCTTTCCACCTCTACTATTCCCGCTACGACCGACCCCAAATCTGCCAGGGGCAACCTTCAGCCTTTCTCCCCCGGAGATAATAATGCTTTGGAGCAGGCCTGGCTGGGCCTGTCATCCGATGCCTTTCGCCGTAATCATGATAATGCGCGCCGTAATCGAAGCCCAAGTCCCTCGCTTGCTAAAACGAATGCCGAGAAGCTGGATAGTATTATACGTGAAATAGCTATCAAACACGCCGAGAAACATGCACGAGAGGGCCCAACACAGGATATGATACAAACTTCTGATCCGAATTTACCGCCGCCAGATCTTGTCACATCTTCGTGCTGTTCCGAGCTCCTAGCTGATGTGGGGGTCGCCTTGCGGGCGTCTTTCTGTGCTGTTACTCGCCGGAAACAACCCAGCCTTGACCGTGATAGGGTTGCCCAGAGCGTCATAGCCGAGATGAAGACCTTACATACTGATTCGACTGCATCTGTCATGGAGAAAAGTGAAAGGTCTCATAGTATATCTTCTAAACGATGGAGCGGCGAGCCACTGCCAAGGGCGAGCCGTATCGATAAGCCGGCCAACGACCGACCTTTGAGCAGCGGAGCGTACTCTGACATAGTCGACCGTAGCGAGTCGAGGGCGAGGTCACGATCCCAACTCGGGGCTCAAGTCTCCTCGGTTGAGAAGAGTGTCAATATGCCTACCAAGCCCTCATTTGTAGACGATGGCATCACCGGGACCCCTTTCGTCCGTGTGGGCGATCCCGATGCTACTACATTCTCTCCCCCATCGTCTCTACCGAGAGCGGCTACTTCACTGCTGACCAACAAATCCACGGAAGAGAAGAAAAATGGAGCGGTGAAATTTAAGTATCCCACACCAGAAGATAACCTATCATCCTTGTCTCAACCAGTAGAAAAGTCATCGAGGCTTTCCGTGGAAGTCCCTGTAGGCGTATCCAGACTGCACGAGGTATCTCTTCCTGCCCTGCAGATGAAGCCTATTTACTGGTCTCCAGTGAACGACGTTGCTGCCGTTTTTCGGGCCACGTGGTTCTATCGGTAATGCCATTCTCCATCTGATAGGCCGATCAATGCTGACTTTTAGTAGAGATGATATGAGACCCATGGATCCCGTAGTAGCGAATCAGCTTGAAGCAGGCTACCGAGAGCTGAAGCCTCATACTGAGACGTGGAATGATGAACTTAGGTGTGCCGTAGAAGTCGGCCCCTTGGGCGAGGAGAAAGTCTCCCACCCATTATGGCCCAAGGCTCCAACTTCGTCCACGAACAAGACCGACGAGTTTGCAGATTCGCCTATATCCAGCAATCCCTTCTGCGCCGCGCACTGTTTTCACGGTGAAGCGGCGGCGGAGGGCAACTTGGCATCGAGCTCAAACAAGGACAAGGACAGCTCGCCTGAAGTGCAGACTCACAGGAAGTTTGAACAATATCATGTTATATACAAAGATGAGACCACGGCATATCTTCTGAAGCCGAGCTTAAAGCCCTCGGCATACTACGGCCGGCGACCTGTGGCAAAGATTATGAAAGGTCTCACTATTGGGATCCCTGTTGTGAGAGGCTTTGACTACGAGGCGTGGATGAGAAGACACCAGAAGAAGCAGACCCAGCAGCAGAATCAACCACCCGGGCCAGTGACCAACAATTGCCCAGAGAGTTCCAATCGTGAGGTTTGTCCAGCCTGCGACGCTGATGAAGAGCGCAGGAAGGTCACGGATCTAGTTCTAGTCGCTCATGGTATTGGTCAGAAGTTGGCAGAGCGTGTAGAAAACTATCACTTCACCCATGCCATCAACGCATTCCGCCGAGCCATCAATATTGACTATCAAAGTGAAGCTGTCAAGAGCGTTTTGAGGGAAGGTCAAAATGGGATAATGGTTCTTCCAGTGAATTGGAGACAGAATCTTTCCTTCGAAGAGGGTGGTCCGATGAGAGAAGAGGACAAGGCGCATTACACCCCCCAGGGCTTCAGTTTAAAGGATATTGAGCCTAAGACCATTCCTGCTGTGCGGAGCATGATCTCTGATGTCATGTTTGATATTCCCTTCTACATGTCGCATCACAAGCCAAAGATAGTCGCAGCTATGGTTGGCGAAGCAAATCGAGTGTATAGACTCTGGTGTCGGAACAACCCCGGTTTCTCGGAGAATGGAAGAGTTCATTTGATCGGCCACTCCCTCGGGAGCGTCATGGCTGTCGAAGTGTTGTCGAAGCAGCCAACCACTGTTCCACCTTTGCAACTAACGAGACCGCTGCAGCTGCAACACTTCGATTTTGACACGAAGAACTTGTTTCTTCTCGGTAGCCCAGCTGCATTTTTCCTGTTGCTTGAAAGAGGTGCGCTGTTGCCCAGGAGAGGACGCCGAAAGCCAGGGGCAGACCTTACCGATACCGTCTCAAGAAACGTCGTTGGAGATGCTGGTTTGTTTGGCTGCCTTGCCGTGGACAACGTTTATAACGTCATGGCTCGAGAAGATGCTGTCGCGTATCTCTTGAACGGTACCATAGACCCGATGTACGCGGCCAGTTTGAAGACCGCGTACGTCCCGAGCGTGTCGGCCTCCTTTCTACAGTCAATGGGTGACGCGATGAAGAGCATCATACCCGGTGCTGCTTCGTCAAGTGCAACCAATCCCGCCTTCGTCAGACCACCAACTATCCGCCTCCCCTCGCAGCTCGAACTTGAGGTCCACGACTTCTCGCGTGAGGAAATCGCCGAGAAGAAAGCCTTCCTCCTCAACGACAACGGCCAAATCGACTACTTCCTGCGATCAGGCAGCGGTCCGCTCGAACTGCAGTATCTGAATATGCTCAGCGCTCACTCGAGCTATTGGATGAACCACGACCTGATCCGCATGTTGTGCATGGAGATCGGGAGACGGCCCGGGAAGGCGCACACGATGCCGGCGATGAGGGCGGTGAAGACGGCGAAACGGGCTCTGCCTTTGACGATCTGAATACGATGATGTATACATGTATGTTTTCCGCATGACCTGGTCTGGCGTTATTGTAAGGTTGTTACTCCGGGGATCATACTAGCAGCATATAGACAGCGAATACCCAATTACATATTTTCATTTCCTTTCGTGTTATCTGTTCTTCCGTATCTGACAGGAGAGTCGCTTGTGTTATAAACGTCCTGTCACTAGCTGCCGTGAAGGCGTCGTGATATCCTAATGTCCGGTCGTACCTATGATAGTCTGATGCCGTTAAATCTGATGGATGTTCAGGCCAGGCTTCATGATGGGTATATGATGGCGACGGTTTTGTTTACGCCCGCGAGGACGAAGATCTATTTACCCTAGTCTACCTGCCAGATGAACAAATGAGATTTATCTTCGTCGACGCTCCATGGCGCATAGGGACAGCTAAAGTACCTCAGCAGAGCCAGCGCTTCGCGTGACATATGATCATGATGGGTATAGTTTGTCTCCCATGTCCGGACTGTAGCTACTAATGTGACAATAGGCTCGATCCCTAACAACACTATTGGTATTCGCTATGTTGGCTTATTTCTCCAAGAAACTTTATGTCTTCGTTCTTTTTCGACACTGCAACTTTTTCGACTGCCTTGCCAAAGCGGCACAAAGACGAAGTTTCACCTACCGGGCTCGTACTGTTCCAAGGACTCATAGATGAATAAGGGGGCCGGATTGGATCGTGGCGAATATCCCTTCAGCAGGGTTCAACCTCAAATCTCGCGTGTGTGATGAGGACATGCCCACCGTAATGAGACCTGCTAATGCGACCATTATTGTGAACCGCGTCGCTGAAGGCTGGGAAGGCCTGGGCCTTTCTGGCAACGAGCTCGAGGACGGAACAGTGTGGTATAACGAGGTGACAATCACATGAGCTATGATCACCGAATGCCGATTGAAACGCTGTGGGTTCAATTATGGCTCATACATACAGAGTTATTATAGTTATCACGAGCTTTTTGTGTTGTGTAGTGTGATGTTCGTAGGGTATGGCCACGCCCAAAATTCACGAAAAATCTCCGCGCTCTACGAGATTTCCAAGACACTTTGCACCCAGGATTGCAAGTATTCATATCTTATAGCAGTTTTGCGTCGTACTATATAGATTATTAGGTGTACTTGAAACCTTATTCGTAACAAGAAATGCCTTGTCCCTCCGACTGCAAATGTCGCCGAGATGTTCTCGTTAGATCTAAAATGTGGGAGGGCATACTTTGATATATCTCGATTGAGATCTCGGAAATCGCCGTTTAGGGCTGCTAGGGCTAGTTGTCTATGAAGAAGGCTAACGCAACCATGCTCAGATCCCTTTAGTCTCCTGTCGCCATCCAGGGCTTGAAACCATCGTGGTCATCTAGGTATTGTCCTTCGATATCACGAACTTCCCTTCTGGGCAACCCTTCACATCACCACGCCAGAATACACGACACTCGTCTTGTTACTTAGCCAAGCCACCTAGAGAGCTTATCATTTGTCTTAATCTCATACTGTACGCGTCCTCGCGTTGCTCACCAGGGTTAGAGCATGGATTCAAGTTTCAAATGAAGATACTTACACAGTAGACGCTCTACCATGCCTAAGAAGTGATGGAGCAATCAATCCTGTATGGCCACGAAGAAGGATTCACGCCAGCCGTGTCTCCATCGGTAGCTTAATTGTAAATGCACGATTGTAAAACTGCCCACTGCCGTAGAAGACTTTGAAACTTCGCCACTTAGTTTCAGGGATGCAATCCTTCGTGACGACTAATAAACCAATCGATGGGAGATATGAAAGAGGCTTATCTTTACACTAATAAATAGAAGACAACGACTACGGTCTTGATGTCTCCCGTGAAGCGTACACGAGACATAAGCGAGAGCGAAAGTCGCTTGCGTAATCTCCATATCTTCCGACATTAGGACGATGCTGTCGGTTTTCCTTTCTCAGATATCGGTTTCGGCTTTAAGTATTAGAAGCGACTTATGAGCGACGACGATTCCAAATTCCAGCTGCCGTTAAGGTCCAAGGGTTAGGATTGCCGAGATGCAGCCCTGCCAGTTAGCACAAGCGAGGTGCGCATCATTCTCTCAGAACCTAGTCGATCCGATGGAAGATCCGGCATCTCTCCATGACACCCTGGCCACGAGGACATTGTCATCACCTAAGGTGGTTAAAGAAGAGAGGCTAATTTGCCCGCATGATGCACGGTGCTGCTATATTTATCTTCCTCTTTCGATGGTTCTTTGAGGATCGAGTTCGACGAAATGGACCTCCTCGGTGGGTACTACATAGATAATTTCCGCAGTACATCCTTAGACATACATACACAGAACGATCCATCCTTCGAGAACTATGGACTGCCCGATATAGATTAGAGATGGGAGAGGCATAATCGAGTGATGAGACCCGTAGGTATCTCTCTCGGATAGAACTCCACATCGTTGAGCTAGGATTGCCAAGCTGCGCGAAACCATGATTGGGTAACTCCTGAATCAAGGTTGCCTGGCATAAAGTTGCATATGTGACCCAGAGCCGGGGTAATTAACAAGGACGCAGCACGCAACGTGCGCATATCCCTGTCTCAGACCCACGAGCTGAAAAGATGGAGGCAAGGGAGAGCTTATTAGGGACCCGCCTATACCTGAACATTCGTGGAGACAGGTTTATACCTAATGCGAATTCAGCCAACCGCCTCGGTCTCGAGTCACGCACGCAAGCACGACTTGATCCTTTGCGTTCAAGCATTTCGCATCAGGCCACTCATCAGTACATCTATAAGCTAGGTGTTGATGATAAGGGTACTTGTCGCTTAACCACGGCTACCTACTTAACACACCATCTTGAGTTAGCGAGTGCGAGAAGGTCGTAACCTCATCCGAGTCTTGACGCACGTCTTCTGCGTCCCTGATGCAGTATTTGTCAACCCGTTCATCACTTCGGATTGGCATGGTCATATCGCCGCATATCGCGATAGCTTCAGTCCCTCGGTGGCCTGTCTGGGAATAGAAATCGTGTCATAAAAGCCCTCTCCAATTCACAATCAACGGATTTACGTAGAATCGTTACAGCCGACAGAGCGAGATAAACCCGAGCAGGCTATCAAATCCTCCAATGTAGGTCACGATTAGACAGTCTGCAAGGTTAAAGAACTCTTGGCTCCTTAACGCCGGGCTATATGGGTCAGACTATCGGAGCTCCTCTATGTCCGAATTGTGCGGACGGGAACTTTTGAGCCTGGTATCATGTGAATCAGCGATTAGATCATCAACGGCTAGATTCTGTCCCGGTTGCCAGGTTGTTAACGGAAGAAATTGGCCGACATATCGGAATATGCTCATGATAGTTGCAAGCCTTGCCGTGGCTTACACGGTCTTTAGAGAGCATTACCTGCTTTGCCAGACTCCAATCATCAATATCAGCCTCCGCCAATTTATGACTGTACCAGCATATACTTGCGGAGTTTGGGGGCCTGTGTTGCACATAAACAATTTATGTATATATATTTTGTATCACGGGGTCACATCCATCATAGTATATGGCAACTTCTACGTCACAACGAGGCATATTAATAATCTTTGAATCATGGTTGTTACTACTAATAAGGCTCACCTCATTCTGTTCAGGTCTGACAAGAATCGCCTCGTTTCTATGTTTAGTGTGGCTCAATTCATGCGGCGGAGAATTATATATGCAAATCATTGGTGACACGGAATGGTTATGGGGTCGTACATGTTCCTGAGGCTGCGCCGCGCCATTGCTAGTTAGGTGACATTTGATAATACTCTTGATACCTACCACAGTTGCAGAAGCGCGCCTTGCAAATCTTCGACTCAATAGACAGAACAAGCAGTGCTCGTTGGCGCAAGTTGCGAGACAAACCCACCGCGGAACGGGACGGACAGTATCAGTCTTCGTAGAATACA
The DNA here is from genome assembly GCA_022497155.1 of Whalleya microplaca. Classification (NCBI taxonomy): domain Eukaryota; kingdom Fungi; phylum Ascomycota; class Sordariomycetes; order Xylariales; family Xylariaceae; genus Whalleya; species Whalleya microplaca. Next base: position 53,694 of record MU385753.1, on the reverse strand, counting down.
TAGTAACAAGCCATTCGATGTCGAAATAATTCAGCCCACATACTTGGATTGCTGGAGCCAGGGTACTATAGAACTGGGTATATGGTACTTTTGGAACAGGCATTCACAGCTGCGAAGCAGTCCCAACAATCGCCAGTGCAGCGTTTCAAAAGACCATAGAGGCCGTAACAGGAAACAATACCGGGGTGCGAGCCACTTAGCTTGTCAAGAGGAAAGCAAATGGGTGTGTAGATGATATATGCTTGTCGGAAAGATATGTGTTTGCAATCTTGGACAATCTGAACTCGAGGCAATGGGCAACAGTTTTCCGCCTTTTCGCTCTACTAAAATAATAATAAGTTCACCGCAAGACTTTCTAGAGTAGTAGCATTGCGGACTTTCTTGGGTGGTACAGGGAGATGTGGAGGTCGTCTCCACGCAGAAGACAGCGACATGACTGGTGGTTGGCGTGCTGCAGGGCCTAGTTCAAGATCTCGGGTAGCGAATTAGCGTGTGCAGGTCGGCGCTTAAGGCAATGAGAGTCGGCCGTGATAAGCTGACCGCTAGTCCTGGTTCACAGTTGTCGTGGTAGTTTGAAGCAGCTCTGGGCGATACATATTAATCCATGTAACGGTCGAATGATGGGCCCGTTGAAGAAATATTAAAAGAGGACCGAATGGTTACGAATACCTATAGTACTACGTAGTAGGTAATTCCAACGGAACAGGGCCCGTTAGCATGTAAGGCTGAGCTCCTGGCACTAGTCTATCATATCTGGGCCTGTAAATGCTAATGAGTCAGGGGAGTTCGAAGGAGGGGGATGACATGAGTCGCGAATTATTCCAACTTTGGATGACAGCTTCTAGTAAGCACCTTCTTTGTCTTACAGTTGCCGCCAGCTATCAATCATGCCTCGTGGCGGCGGTGCCTGGTGGGTTCGTAGGGCTACATACTTCGAGGCTAGCCGGGATTCCGAGATCGTAATCTGTCTGGGGTCTAGCAAAGATTCCGTACTCTGATGAGTGATGTGTATCCTATGTAGTAGTATGTATGTACTGTGATAACAATAAACCTCACTCGACTCCTATACGCAGTAAGCGGATTGCGGTCTGGGACAACCAGTAAGAAGAGAAATCAGTACTTCGCAAAGTACGCTCCGAACTATGAGTCGACGGGGTAGGTTATCCTCATACGAGGGCTTAATCCTTCCCTCCTCCCGCATTGCCATGTGGCTTTTGGTGACGACAGCTTGGAACTTGGGTTTCGGAGGCAGGCAGGCGAATGGCGGCGGCACAGGACGCATGCACTATGCATTGTACCTTATACACCCAAACATACACACACATACGCATACATACAGTAGCAGTGACTTGTTCTAGCATCTAGTAAAGCGCTCGCAAACCAATAACCATAGAGCTTGTTGACCATGATCCCCTCTTATTGGCACAAACCGTTGCACATTGCACGTTCACTGCCGAGCTGTGATGTTCTGGCTATTGCGCTGCTAGGCAGCTAGGACTACTACTACCGCAGTAGTATTCCAATTGCCAATATGCTGGAATGCTCGTCGAGCCAGTAAGACCTGTGGAAGGAACCTTGTATTTACTGATTTATAATCGAATACACAGTCTATCCTAGTTCTACCTGTTGGTGACTCGTTGAAACACGATTATGGCGGCTTTCTCGGATCCGCAAAGCGTCGAACGGGGTGTCGCGCCGGCCCAGATAGTCACTATGACGGAAATGGCTGGAAGACCCCTGTCTTGTCTGTGGTAGGTTATTGTGAAATCCTCGCAGCCTTAACTCCACCTGCAGTGTTCTTATGATACATGCATGTGTGTGTGTACGTATGTACTGTACTACATACATAGTATGTGTGTGGTTGAATGCTATGTATCTCTTCGGCCTCAACTCAGCGCGCTTATTAGCGACGTACCTGAGGCTTTACGGGCACAGACTCTTAGACGCCTCGAGTTGAACAGTCAGCTTACGCGCAACGTCGTGATACCAACCATTCGGCAGCTCTTCGTACAATTCGCCCGTTTTGTCTCTGTCTTCGGCCTTCAACCACTGTCTAGTATACACGTTAGGAGGATCTCACAAATCGATGTTCCACCAACGGTGACGATGAAGACCTAGGATCGCACCGATCCGTGGGTACTATGAGAATACTGGCGAGCACCATTTCAAGAATCTAACCAATCGTGTTAATCCCCGCGTCTGTTGGCGCTATCGAAACCAGGGCTGCTGTGTTCCCTGCAAGAGGGTCTAGCCGTAAAGGGTGTATTTTGCAAGGTACTTAAATGATCTTAGGGGTACTTGCATACACTGCTCTTGTGTTTAATAAGTGACTCCTGGTCTCTATGATAACTTTATCCCAGAATGAATTACTGCAGATTGCGACCGGTTGGTGGGCTATCCTAGCCAATTAGTACCAAAGCCATAACGTCGGGCCATATCACTCGGACCAGATAACCTTTTCGGGTACCACGCAGTAGGTACAAGGCGGACTTCCACCCTACTGTGTAGTGTTCATTGACTAGACTAGAGAGCATCTCTAAAATATGAGCAGAATACGTGAGCTCATGCCCTATGATGTATGATGAACCACCATTTGTTGGGCGATTGGGGCTGTCGTAATGTTCCGCAGTTAGCATTGGTCAAATGACGGCTCTCTTATTGTCATGGGGGCTGCTAATCTTGAAACAGCAATCCTTGATGGGGGCTATTGATTACATCGTACATACCTACAAGTCCGCTCGACGGACACCCAGGCATATGTCAGCCTAGTAACATTTATCAGGATTGGGCTGTGTTGGTAGTGAATAAAGTAGACAGGGCTGCAGCTTAACCTATACGGACCGTGCGGTTCTCGTCTCCATGCATCGATAATACCGGTCCGGCATATGGTTCAGTGTTATCTGAGGACTCGGTTTTGGTTCTAATAAGGGATCTGCAGAAGAGCCGAAGCTTTATTCGAATCCCAACCAACCAACAAGATCTCCATGAAGAACGCCACACCCGTCCATTAAAGTAACTAGCAAAGGTACCGGTCCATTGTTGGCCAAGCCTTCATCCACAAAGTCCAACCGGGCCCCTTCCGATGGTACCAAAGCTGTTGTTAGTATCAATGATACTGCTCGAGTTTTAGATAGCATGAGTTCATATTGAATGCTTGGCAGCTTGTCATTTGAGCTGAAGAGGGAATACGTATCAATCCAAAAAAAAAGAAAGCCTGGCCTGTTGCTCAGATTACACTTGTTATGCACCCCTGGATCCTCGCTGAAAGTTGCCTCTGATCCCTTAAACCCTGGTTAAGCATATTCATACATTATACAGGTTTGGTTTGCCCTACGGGGCGAACGAAAGCTGAAAGAAACTACAGTTGCATACATACACACTGAGCCTATGTAGAATAGTTGGCCAAAATAATGTAAAGCTCCCCCTGTTTAGATTTTCATGCCACGTGCCCGATACCGTCCTGGACGCCGAGTGCCTATCAGCTTGATGAGCATTGCAAATGACTAGTTGTACACAATAACCTGTCCTCGATCTATGTGATGTCCAACACAATAGATTCACTCGTGCCGAAATTTTATACCCTTCCTTTTGCGAAAATCAAACCAGAAGCCCCGTGTATGTGTACAGGTGAATCGATAATAAAGCAAATACGGGTATACCATAGTACATCATGCCTTTTTCGCCGCAACCTTCTCTTCGTCCAAGTTACCTCTTCGTGAAAGAAGGCATCGGTGCCAATATGTTGCTGTTTCCGGCTTGGGATATATTCATAGGAGGTAGCTGTGCCGGAGGTGCAGCCAGGTGCCCTGAAGAGCTACCAAGAGTTCTGGAGGGGGTGCCGTAAGCATCGTAGCCCTCAGAACGCAGATCTAAAGTGCCAATATCAAAGCGCTTAGAGCAGCCGTCTTCCATATGTCTATAGTCACCCGCTTGTTAGTATATTGCTTTCAAGTCATAGTGGAATACCGAACTTGCCTTCGCAGGGTATCCTTCCGCGCAAACATCCGCCCACAATAATCGCATCTGTGATTTTTCTCTTTCATGTGCACACTTTGATTATGTCTCTGGAGATCCGTCTTCCGTACAAATTTCTTGTTGCAGTCCGGCACTGTGCAGGGGAAAGGATACTCCCTCTTCTCGTCGTGAGTCTCCATATGCGCCTTGAAGTTGTAGCTCCTACTGAAGAGCTTGCCACACCCCTTCACTTCGCATTGAAAGTTGGCCTCCTCCTTCGTCGTTAGCTTCCGGGGCTGTCTCCGCTGTGCTCGCGGCACTCCGAGCCGTCGTCTGTCCTGAAGAATGGGGGAGTTTCCAGAACTGCTGGGCCCAGGATAATACTGATCCGACTCCAATGGCGGATATTCGGATTTGGACCACGTCCCTGAAGGCACATCTGATAGATAGCCCGAGCTGCCGGCCGTAGATCCGTAGCTATGGGGTTCAACAGGTAAGGCGTGAGCAGAGCGGGGGGAAGGGTAATGCGATAATTCTGTACCACTAGAGTAGTCGGGAGCACTTTCCATCTTGATACGTGGTATTGGTGAGACACTCTGAGGATAAGTGAAGGAATGCCTTGAAGAGGGATCCGGTGAGCGAGGCGTAGCGGAATTCGCATTTGAAAGCAGTGACGGTTGGCCTGGGTGAGACGCGTAGATTTCATGACTGTAGGGATGGTGTAGGCTAGGCTCGTAGTTGGCGAATGGGTCGTAATCGGCCGACAAGATGTTTGGTGCGCCTGAAACTGACGAAGAGTGTATCGCGGCAGTCCCACTCCACTCGGCCGAAGTCATCACGTCTAGGGGCGGAAGCGAGTTTTCGGAGTCCATGTTAGATGACATTACCGCGCAGGACTGCTCGTATAATGAGGTGATCTTGTACACAGGGTCCACGAGGTCTGGAGAGGGATAGTGATCCAGAAGAGGGCTCCCGGAGCAATTTGTATTCGAAGGAGACACCGGCGACCTGGTTAAGGATGGAGGTGAGAGATCCATGACGGGGGCTGACCAGACAGACTTCCAACAGATAATAGGCGTTGGTTATATAAAAGGCAAATGTCAGATGCGAGGAGATCCAACGGAGGAGTAACAGCAGCTGCGCGTGCGTGGGACTTGTGCGACTTATGGTTGGGTCTACTTTAAGGCTTGATTGGTGTGTGCCGGTACAGCAAGAGGCTGAGGCAGTGGGATGATGACTATAGATATACGAATGTCTCCGGTACGAATCTCGAATTTCACACCGTGGTGCCAGAGAGCGTCGGTGTAACAGCGGGAATCTTAAAGAGAACAGAGTGAAACGCTCCGTTCGACTTCAGGAAGGATAAACATAGTGAGGCAGACACCAGCTTTACATAGTACAAGCGCGATGCGTCAAGGCAGACTTGGGGAAATTTTATACATAGTACCGCGCGTGCGATGGATGGCTGTAAGGCGGATACATCTTCCTGGCTGTTGGTCATATCTCGTTCCGATGGTAGTATAGGCATCAAATAAGGATATGGGAGCGCAAGGGTGGGTGAACGGTTCCCCAGAACGGGTGTACATGGACTTACGAAAAGGTACATGACTATTTACCACACTTACATAGTCGACCTGATCAATAGCCATGAGGAGAGTGACTAATATCGTGGTTGTGTGGGCAGAAATTGAACAGGGGTAGCTTATTAGGCCAGGGCCAGAGCTGCTACTGCGTACATGCGTACACACACACACACACATGCATACATCCACACTGCTAGTCGCACAGCGAGATGCGTACTGTGCTGCACGGTAGATCAAAACCCGTAACTCTTCTTCGCAAACCCTCCTCTCCGGGCTGCAGAAGGGCGGACTAGCATCCCTGTCCCGCCTGTCATTGTCCAAGACAACAACGTAACCTCAAGTGAGATAAATTTGGCGAAACATGCTACTCGGATACCAAGGGGAAAGGATCGCTAAGACAGGTACACAAGTCCTTGCAATTCGAGCACTTATTACAATGAGATCCAGTCCGCGAACTAAACAACCCCAACACACAGAAGAAGAGATGGTTGTCATATTTGAGCTGCAGCGTTTGTTAGTCTTAGTCTAGCGCCGTCGAGTTTTATTTATGTATTTAGTCCTGAATAGCGTCGCGCGATGCGCCTGAAGAGAGTCTAGGGGCGGCTGTCTACATGGTTCTAGGGTGGGACGATAGGGCAGAGGCCTTATACAGCAGTAGCACAGACAATCTCATCATACTATCTATGTAATTGTATAATAAATAACAACGACAAAACCAGGCTGCCAAAGCCGTTGAGGTTATTTACGCCAAAGAGGCGACGACATGCAGGGGACAGCAACGGCATCAGGTGGCATCAGGCCGTCTGACAGGGATTGGAAGCCACCTACAGAACAAGAAGAACCCAACCCGCTAGAATAACTACTTGTACAGAACAGTCATGGATAATAAAACACACAAGTTATTAACGAGCGATATCGTCCACGGTGATGATGATAGCTTCATGAGACCGATGAGCTGCTTGCGAATTAAAGCGAGATTGTGAGTCTACACACCCTGTCGCTATGTATAAAAGTTCATTCCCTGAACCTCGGGTTTCCTTGTTAGTCTTAGACGATGCATTCCAAGAAATGACTGCCAACTGCTGCTCCGTTCGTTTTGAGTTGCGAGTTGGCGATGCACTAACGATCGCCGCTCCTGCAAGGCAGACCGTCACAGTCGGCCAGCCATTCTCTAGCAGGATCCCCGAAGAGCCAGGGACTCGCAACGGCCCTCGACGGCTGCGCCACAAACGGTGTCCATGAAACGCCCACTCTTGTACATACATAGCTCATGAAGATAAAGCTCGCCCAAGATAACCCAATTTTTCCTACAGGGCAGCCCTTGTTGAATCTCGCAACCTATTGCCTATTGCTGATGTTAAAGAACTTCTAGTAGATGAAGTCATAGGTGCGCAAAAGTACCGACTACCATCTGGCGATCTTCCATAAAACCAACTGCTTAGGCTAGCTTGGCTATAAGCACGAGCACGAGTGTGCATGGACAATGCCATTGACATTAGTCCCCTTTTCCTTTCCACTCGAACCATGTATGTACATATCCCAGAGGGGCCGAAGAAATTTGCCCACTTAATCCACTGCCAAGAGGTTGTGTTCGATTGTCAGGGCCCTGAGCTGAAAGCTCTTATCCGAACCCATGATCCCTCCTGATGCAACATTGGGATTATTAGAGTAAACCGAGGGCTGGAATCGGTGAATCTACCTACTACATGTATGTATATGTGTGTGTGTATGCAGTACCCACGTGTCCTAGCAGGGCTGGCAGGGTGGCTCAAGCATGGTGATCTTCCGAATGCCGTCGATGCCCTACAAGAGCTTTTCAGGCACGGTAGTCAATGTCCCCACCGCACCTTGAGTCTGGGGAGGCTTTGATGCTCTAAAGAAAGATCTTCATACTAGGTCTTCATTACTCGGCCGTGTTCTGGGACAATGGCTGATAATGGCATGGTTTGTTGTAAGTGGTTCCTCCCGATGGGGCTTGTGGGGGATATCAAGGCTTGACTCTCGTGCTACTAGATCAGCTTAACGCAACGCTCAAAAGGGAAACAATACCACTCTCAATCGCAACAGGGGTGGCTATCAGCCGCGCTAGCAGGCTAGATACATCTAATGCGTAGGTACCGATAGCTTCATATTGGCAAGCGTCGCGTACATAATGCTCTATCTAGGTAGCTCAATCACCATCGCTTACCTACAGCACACTATGCTCTACGATTCTAAGTCGCAGGCTTGATCCTAGCTATCGGCCTATAGACAGAGGAGGATATAAAAAGACATAGAGATATCAACTTCAAACTACTCGAAAGATCATTGAATAATTATCTTAGTACTGTTTTACTCTAGAGCGTTACACAGCTCGAATTGCTATTCTCGTCAACTTTGATCAGACTCTAGTTCAGCTTTGGGGTCTGAGACTGGTAGTGGCAACTCCACGAATCCTTCCCGGCCTCCGTCACACATCATCGATTTCTTACGAGGAGATTTCGGAAAATGCACGAGAATAGGTTGGATCATCAAAGGCCATTGCCACTGACCTTCTTGGTTGGCAAACTTCTCCTACCATATCCTACATGCATCGTAGGTAAGATTATCATCAAAAATAAAATACGAAGGGGTTTGATACAGCCAGAATTGTTGTGTCGCTGGGCTTGTTTCTCTGCAGGATTCCTGCGTAATTTGGTAGGCGTGTGTTATACCAGAAATATCACGAGTCTCCGGAATTGTGCCTAGTCAACACACCCTTAACATCTTCTAACGATCAATCAGACTGATATGCTAACATACAGTTCAATGATGTATGGGGATAACGACAAAATCTACTGGCGGCGATTCAATCTTTCCCCTTCTCCTTTGCTTCCCCTTGGACGAGGTCTGTTTGAGCTGCGGACACTGATGCCACTTCTACGCTGTAGACTAAGCGTACAATGACACCCAACATAGGATTAGAATGCTGTACCAACAACTAGGCAGCGATCTGAAATAAGCAGGTGTTAGTATGAGTGCATCGCCACAAAGCCACATGGTTTGGTAGATCTTTTTCTGTCGTGCATCACCTGAAACCAAGCCATCTTATATTCTAGATTCTAGCACCTTGGTGGTCAGCATTAAATTGAAAAGATGCAGGGTCTTCTCCTTAAGTTACAGGTTAAGAACGATACTTGTGTAGCTTCCTAAAATAGCAGTGACAGAAACTGATGCGGTCGTGCCTAGGTCGTAGTAGCTCTTTCGCATGCTTTCTGTCGAGATGCTGAGGTCAGGCTGTCAGATGAGGTCTTGATGGGACGCTATCTGCTTGGTGTGCTTCGACAGCCCAGCTGACGGTCGGCGATGCAAATAGGGGACCCTGGGAGAGACGGTTTATTCCGTACAGGTTTGAAACATGACTTACATGCGTATTACCGTAAGGCTATGGTGCTGCGCCAGATCCGGCAGTCTGGTTCGTGTACGGGTACCCCAACCCAGCTCCATGGATGAAGGCGAAGGTATCGGAAGCATCGTCCGCCATCGGGTCGAATTTTCCACGGCGTCTGCATCCGTCAGGCATCTCGATCTTTGATAAACCTGAAGCCTTGTCGCACATCGTCGATCTGCGTACAAGATCAAAGCTTATTTACACGTCACCCTGAAAATACATTAATATACTACCTTGTCCTTGTCGTCCTAGTCGCTCGGGTCGCTCTGGTAGGATAGCCGCGAGAAAAGGCGGTTGCCAGCTTATTGGGGATGGTTTAAGCTTATTTGCACCAGAAACTAGCGAGCCTTGCGGCAACGATTCAAAGGAAGAACGATCCATGTTACTGGGCATTTCATTACAGCATACAGCTCACAATTTGCAGTTTACTTCAGTTAAATACATGTAAGTGGCACGGTGCTGATTTGTCAATGACTGGCCTATTACATCTCGATATAACAAGCATAAAAGTGTATATATAGATAGGAATTTCAGCTCAATCCTTGATACGGTAATCCATATGAATTTAGCCGATATTACTTTGAAGAATATATATGCACGTTTGTATTTTGTGACCAACACAAGAGCGCCAAGGTTAGTATCAACCACTTAGTCTACTGCCCTCAACTCCTACTACCAACTTTATATGAGCCACTTTCTAAAGCGCTGGTTCATTATAGCATTCTGGTCAGACACATGTTAACAGTTTTAAGCTGGCAAGCCCCCTAGCTCTCTTGACACCCCGACGTAGAGTGGGATACCTATTTCAGTGTCTCGGTAACCGACAGACCTGAATGAGAGCGGATCATATGCTTGGAAAATCGTCAAGCTGTCACTTTACTTGCGGTTGTGAGCCTATTCAATTCCTCTATCCTCGCACTCTTCCTGCACGCGTTGGATTGAACATGGGTCTCAGCATTGTTGTCAGACGTATGCCAACTTCATGCTCAATGCCGTATAATCTAACGCACAATGTATCTGGCCCATGAATGCTCTCAATCTTTAACGACTGTCAGTTTTATGAAATAGCCAGAAGATTCGGCAACACAGGTACGCGAGCTACTTTTTTCGGCGGAAAGAAACTATGGAGTGTAGCCCTTTGATCACACTGTCAAGGGGAAACAATGAGATACCGTCTATCATATGTGACTGATGTTCTTAGTATAGCTCGATTGCGATCATTGCAGGATCACTCGTTGTAAGTATGATTGTTTCGGCGGTAGGGTTCGTCACTTCACAGGTCCCCGTCTATGCATCATTATCAACAGCCCAGGGAACTCGGGTGTAACAGTTGCAGTCAAAGAGCGATAAATCACAGTTTCAAGGTCAGTGCCAGCTAATTGATTTATTCTGGTGTACTTGCGCGGTAGATTTTAAGGGGGGTTTCCTAACAGTATCTTTAGCCGCTTAGATGATTCAACCCTACCAGAAATAGAGGGGGAAGAAACCATGAAGGTTTCTCTCAAGCCATATTTCGCAGTGAGTTCACTAAACCAGTTCACTATCATCATAGCTATCGCTTCAAATAGTCAACTCCCCGCAGGTGAAGTAGCGGTTAGGAGACACAACTCAACCCGTCCAACACTGGAGTCAATTAAATCCAGGGATACCTAGAGAAAAATTCATCTCGCCTACTTGATTATGGTTCCGGCGTTAGGTTTCCAATGGACTAGGTCGTTAAAACTCTGCCACGCACTGTCTTAACCAACTGCTCTTTGTTGAGCTCTCCTGAATCGTGGCTCTGGTATTGTTTCTCGAAGCTTTTGAATTATATCCATATAGACCCAGTTCAAGATACTCTGAGGTGGTGAGTGGACCCATTTGTGTCAATAACGAATGTATCGGTTCAACTAGATACTTGGAGCAACTTAAGATACATTACAGTACAACAGATCCTATCAGCCTTATTATGATCTAAAAGGACTATGTTTCCCTCAAGGCAGCTATGTCAATGCCTATCTCCTGCAGGCTTTCCCAAGGTTCCCTTGCTATGAGGGCAGTGATCCCAAGGTATCTAGAATTTTCCGACCATCTCATGAGGTGGTATGTTTAGCTGTTCAACTTCGGTACCAAAGGAAGGAACCCGGCTTGCAGCCTCCAGCACCACCTTTGCTTGGCCAAATGTTCAGTATGCAGACGGTATACTCAAATCATTTCCCTGTAATCCCTAATTTCGAGTACATGAACTCCGCAATTCAAGGACTTTGGATAATAAGGCGAGTGCATATCGTACTTTTGGTTGTCAATATTGTGATTTCCTCCATTGTGCCGCAGCACCCTGGTATGTAGCACCCAAAGTCCCTTGTTACCACTTTTGTCCTGTCTCATAAGTCAACAAACTTCCTACGGGGGTGTATCGGAGAGTTGAAGACCTGAAAAATGTCTTGGTGTTCACTACCGCGCCTCAGAAGGACGATTGATCTCCAAAAGGCAATTACTAATTATGGACATCGTAGGGCGTATAATGCCAAGAATCATGGAGAAATCCTACAAAGCTGTATTATCATTCAAACAGAAGGTCACATTTGCAAGGAGGTAACATTATTCATTCTATTCTGGCACCCCAGTTCCCATGGGTAAGCCTTAATCTTCTCAGGCGAAGACTGACGCACGTTGGTCCCAGGGGTGATTATGTTGCCTGCCCCGATCCTGGATACACAGTCCGGAAGTAACGCCATAATATTAATAGACTTATGTAGAAGCAGTTACCCCATGCCAATGGTCCATGTGGTCCGGCATTGTACTCGTAAGCTTTCTACCTTGTTCACGTCACCAACATGTATTTGTATTCTCGCGGGACCCGCGGAAGACAGCCAAGGTTGCTACCATGTTGGCTTCATTGGGTATCTGTGCTCCAAGTGTCGGAAGGTCGATATGAAAGTAGTAAGCATATAAGTGTCTTCCAGTTTAACATCTACCCTGTCAGATAGGCGCAAACAAACACTCACAGAAGCAAACATCACATACACCAAGATGAGATCGCAACCCAAGACAGCTACAATTCATGTAATTATAATATATCAAAGTTTTTAAGGACAATTAAATAAAAACAATCATTAGAAAGCACTTGATAAGAAACTCCATTGTTTTATCTCAATAGCTATGGTTAGTTAGACCGAGGGTGTTGCGAAGCGAAACAACAATATCAGAGGCACTGGGGATTTCAGGGTGGCTTGCTATGTGGGCGTTCTTTGATGTTTCTGTCTACCCACGGAGTTTGTGCTGGGTGAACGATGGACCAAGTACTATGGTGGTCTCATTGATGTCGCTTAGCTAACCTTAGGGGTTTTATTGAAGTTGGAGTAACAAAGCTCTAGACAATGACTATCGTATCGTTTCTTTGGGTGTCTCATAGCTCGACAGCTCTCATATAGTCCCTTTAGTAGAATAGCAATATGATAGCCCTGTTATCATAGGTACATCGCTACATGGGAAGGTTTAGCAGCTGCCTAGAAGCCCTCTTCAAAGGCCGCAATCTGTTCACAAGACTTCAACGTGCCCCTTTCTTCCTGTGGAAGCTGGAGTTTGAACAACAGCAAAGAAAGGAGTGGGTATTGAGGAAACATACTTGGCCACCTGTGACTTCCTTCTGACCCCCGCAAGGGAGTTAGATATAGGATAAATTGATGAATTCCCATACCTCTGAACCAATCTCATGGCGATATTGTCACATTCATTGATATGAAAGTCGCGGTCATCTTGCTGAAACCCAGTCTTCATTCTGAACCTCTTCGTCGCCCACAGTCGATAGGTGATAAGTCGAACGAGACAGGTCTGTCTCAGTCTGAGGCTAATCCACACGTAAGTATACCTATACCAAGGAGCAGATATCCAGGGCTGAATCAAAATAGTGTACCTTTATACTTTGATGTGATAGTTAAGCTCATGACTCCCATCTCGAAGCACCAGTAGTCAATTGCCGTGTCTCGCAGACTTCCACTCGATAAATTTAGATACATTTCAGAGCCGACACAAGCTAAGAACGGTGCAATAAGCAAACGTAGCTTAAGGGGTGAAAAGGGCTGGTAAATGGGTCGGATTCCAACACCGAACCCCCTTAGGATGTACCCAGACGTATCGAGTTGCACCACTATCGAGTCCACAATGTCTACGGCGCACAGCTAAGGCATACTGTAAAGGGTGGATGCGAATTTCTATGGAAAACAATGTTGAAGAATCTTCTCCTATGAATGCGCACATAACTTTTGTCTAGGGGTAAATCGGTCAGGATATGAGAGGACTTTGATGAAGTGCTACGATATCTTGATATTCTAGTAAGTTACATTCTCTATTCTAGTCATTTAAGTTGATACCAAGGCAAGAGGCTGGACATAATTTTGTCTATCGTGAATTGTAAAATGATTGTCGCTTGACTTTAGCTCTGAGAAGGAGACTACGAAAATGTAACTCAGCTCGTCGATGGCAAATCCTGACAGTGCTCTGACGCGCCCAACCTGGCCCGCTGCTACTATCCACAGAACTCTGACTGTATCTTTTTCGAACAGCTTGAAGAACTGTCATGGCATTAGATTTGGAAAGTGAGGTCGAGACTGCCAAGTCGTCTGGCGGAGTGCTAGTAAGTTAGTGACCATACTGATTTCCTTGATCCCGTACACGAAATGATTGGCAGTACACTGGAAGGCCCCTATAGAACTTCTAGAATACTAGGTCACTATATGTATATCACCAGACCCTCAAGGCCTTTCAGCCTCTATCTTAGCGAATGGTGAGTAGATGGCTGTGACAGCCCAGTGATATCGACTGTAGAAACTTAAGGGAGAAGGCAGAGATATGATCTTCGTGTTTGAAGCCAATACCAACTAGCTTCACTACAGCTAATGGCTAGAGAATGACCATCTCACGGTATTGCGGTGAGTATACCTCTGTCGAGCCAAGTGACCATAAGGAGTGTCTCATTTCCACAACATGGCTCGAGTCGACTTGTTCATCTTCTGCTCTCGAGAGCGGCTTTAAAAAAACTGATTGATGACCTCACCCTCTTCGCACGCAAAATGGGAACTGCATAAAGCAAACCTGCCTCAGCACGCATACCATAGTCTCGGTGTGTATATGCGGAGACCTTCACCGCCTGGTTTACGCTCGTATATGCTGATTTGGGCGCATTTCTTTACGTCCTATTCCAGACTCTCCAAGCCTAAACAGCAGGGAGGATCGATACCATGTAATGGGCAGTGAGCTGAGTTTTTCTCGATGCGGTAGAGGACCTCTCCTTCCTCCAGAGTACTGTATAATCCGGATGGTCTGTGACTCTAGTACGATAGATTGGGTTAGATGTTAATATTGCAAAGTGCTAGCGACGGCGACAGAAAGACAGAAGTCAGCTTGAAAGATCGTCGGTATCTATTGTCGCCTCCTGAAGAGTGGCTGCGGAAATATTCAAACGTAATGTAGAGGAGATGCGCAGCGTTACAACCCACCCGCAGAACGGCTAGTTTTCCAAGTCAACCTTGCTAGAGATGTAAGGGGTCTATATGTGTAATTTTGGCCTGGAGATGATACGATAAACTCCTCCGCTCATTGAATATTGATCGGTAGCGTATCACGCAATCACTATCAAAACGAATGGTTGTCATGATGTTACCTAGGTAATACTGGAACCATTGTGCGCATGGAACTACATGTAACGAGACATCCGGTGGTAATCGCAGTGGCTGGAAACAAAAGCATTGCATGAGTATCCAGGTCATTTTCAGAACGAATTCAAGTTTAACAGGTACACAATGTATGCAATGCCGCGTAGAAGGTAAAGGGTCAAGATATTGTAGTTGAAAAGAGGCTGTCCTTTGCATAGTGAATGCTGGCACGTCGAGGGCGTGCAGTACATTGAACGCATAGACCACTTTCTGCCCCTCGACCAACCTAGGATTGTAGTGGCTTACCTAATGTCATGACCACTTCTGTCTATTTGTCTTGTCTCTCTGCCTCTACAAATGATATCAACATCAACAAATCACCAATTTTGATTTCTTGAAAATCGAAACATTTTGTAGAACGACATAACCATCGCCTCGAGCATAGTAGCAGTGCATCTTTCGAGGGGGTGGGTCCCTTGGCCTTCTAATTTCCTGGGTAGGTACATACCATGGGTTTGGCAAACTACTTCATCAAGTGGCAATACATACTTGTATACCCGTAAATACTCCTGGCCGCAGCGAAACATCCAAGCTTGCATCGAGCTCATTTTAGGAATCAGCATCGATAAAAGGTAACTCTCACCTCACGACGCATACCTTTCGCCGGAAGCTGTCGCCAACATGAAATTCTTCATTGATGAGCTCCCGGTGCTATTTCCGTACCCGCGGATATATCCTGAGCAGTATGCATATATGTGTGACCTCAAAAAGACACTCGATGCCGGAGGTCACTGTGTACTGGAGATGCCTTCGGGCACAGGGAAGACCGTTTCCCTTCTCTCCCTCATTGTCGCCTACCAGCAACACTTTCCCGAACATCGAAAGCTCATCTATTGCTCACGTACAATGTCCGAAATCGAGAAGGCCCTAGCAGAACTGAGGGCACTCATGAAGTTCCGTGCAGACGAGCTTGGTTATGTGGAAGACTTTCGCGGATTGGGCCTGACTAGCCGTAAGAATCTTTGCCTGCATCCTTCGGTGAAGCGCGAGAAGAGCGGTGCTATCGTCGACGCCAGGTGTCGTAGCTTGACTGCTGGCTTTGTCAAGGAAAAGAAAGACAAAGGTGAAAATGTCGATGTCTGCATATATCACGACAACCTAGATTTGCTCGAGCCGCATAATCTCATTCCGAATGGCGTCTGGACTCTCGAGGGTCTCTTGAGGTACGGGGAGCAACACAAGCAATGCCCTTACTTTACTTCAAGACGAATGGTAAGATCCTAATTTCTGTCTAATACCCCAATAAGAAACATTAGCTCATGCCTCCTGTGCTCTAGATGCAATACTGCAATGTCATCATCTATTCTTACCACTATCTGCTAGATCCCAAGATAGCTGAGCGTGTCTCTAAAGAATTTTCCAAGGACTGCATCGTCGTCTTTGACGAGGCACACAACATAGACAATGTCTGTATCGAATCTTTGAGCACTGATATCACAGAAGATTCGTTGCGCAAGGCCTCCAGAGGAGCACAAAACCTCGAACGTAAGATCACTGAGATGAAGGAGACGGATCGGGAACAGTTGGAGAATGAATATCAGAAGCTAGTGGAAGGACTTCGGGATGCCGATGAGGCTCGCCAGGAAGATGCATTCATGGCAAATCCAGCTCTGCCTGACGACTTACTCAAGGAGGCGGTTCCTGGCAATATCAGGAGAGCTGAGCATTTTACCGCTTTCTTAAAACGATTCATCGAGTACCTGAAAACACGTATGAAAGTTCGCCATACCATATCCGAAACACCACCCTCCTTCCTTGCTCATCTAAAGGAACACACCTTCATCGAGAAGAAGCCGTTGAGGTTCTGCGCCGAGAGACTGACTTCTCTGGTAAGAACGCTCGAGCTTACGAATATCGAGGATTACCAGCCACTACAAGAAGTCGCAACTTTCGCGACCCTGGTAGCTACGTACGAAAAGGGATTTTTACTCATCCTGGAGCCATACGAGTCCGAGGCTGCCGAGGTACCCAACCCGGTGCTCAATTTTACCTGCTTGGATGCAGCAATTGCCATGAAACCCGTGTTTGACAGATTCAGCTCTGTGATTATCACGTCAGGAACCATATCGCCCTTAGAAATGTACCCGAAGATGTTGGGCTTTAATACCGTTGTTCAGGAATCGTACACGATGACCCTAGCTAGAAGATCTTTCCTCCCGATGATCGTCTGCCGAGGAAGCGATCAAGCCCAAATGTCGACCAGCTTCACGGTCAGAAACGAACCTAGTGTAGTTCGCAATTACGGAAACCTTCTGACCGAGTTTGCTAAGGTCACGCCTGATGGCATGGTCGTCTTCTTCCCTTCCTACCTCTATATGGAGTCCATCATCAGTATGTGGCAAGGAATGGGCATACTAGACGAAGTTTGGAAATACAAGCTGATCCTGGTGGAGACGCCCGATGCCCAAGAGACGTCCTTAGCTCTCGAGACGTATCGTACTGCCTGCTGCAATGGTAGGGGCGCAGTTCTTCTCTGTGTCGCGCGTGGGAAGGTCTCGGAGGGCATCGATTTCGATCATCAGTACGGGCGTACCGTGTTGTGCATCGGCGTTCCATTCCAGTACACAGAATCACGTATCCTCAAGGCGCGGTTGGAGTTTCTACGAGAGACGTACCGCATCCGCGAGAATGATTTCTTGTCTTTCGATGCCATGCGACATGCCGCGCAGTGTCTCGGTCGTGTCCTCCGGGGCAAAGACGACTACGGAATCATGGTGTTGGCCGACCGGCGCTTCCAGAAGAAGAGACATCAGCTGCCCAAGTGGATCAACCAGGCCATGCAGGACGTTGACGGAAACCTCAGTACCGACATGGCGGTCATCAACGCGAAACGTTTCTTGCGAGACATTGCACGACCTTTCAAGGCTAAGGACCAGGAGGGCATCAGCATGTGGAGTCTCGAAGATTTGAAGGAGCACCAGAAAAAAATGGACGAGGACAGAATCAGAGAATTACGGGAGGAAGCTGCGCAGGCGGCCGAGGCACGTCAGAATCTCGATGAGGACTACGGCATGGATGATGATGAGGCAGAAGAGGTCATGATGGACCTGGACGGCTCTTAAGCCAGCTTTTGTCATATTACTTGGTATATACTATCTGGCAGAGCTTTTAGAGGGCTCCGAAGTGTGATGAGCGCCTTGACTAAGTAGTATCCCAAGCACAAACCGCTCTACAAAGAGTATAATTAAATGCTTGACATGAGGACTAGCCGCATTTCCTGTTCATTCTGTTGTCATAAAACCTCCTGTGATTGACAACGCGATTATTGAGTAGATTTTGCGAGGTTCCAGAAGTTCTCCATCTTTGCCTTGGAGAGGACTTCTCTGGCTTCGCTATCCGATTCGCACACCTTAGAGCCCCATTTTCGGAATGCGCGAGACTTGATCTCTCCCTCGAAGATGAGTTTGCACTTATTCTCCGCTAAATCTCTGAGATCCCCTTTCTCGTTTTCGGCTTTGAGCCACTGTCTGAGAGACTCGCTCTGGGCATCTTTCTCCCTCGACGGCAAATTCTCGGTCCAGTCGATCCGGTTGAGCATAAGCTTCTTATAATGTCGAATAGACCACTCGCCCCCTTCCACAATAACAAGATTTTGCCTAGGATGCATGATGACGAGGCCGGTCAACCCGAGCTGATCGGCATTGATATTAATCTTATATCGGTGCTGGCCATTTGCGAGGCTGCCAATCTTGAAGACGAGCGTATGGAGACCCTTGGCTGCATCCTTCTCCTGGTTCGTAGCTAACTTGTCGTGCCTCTGCTCCTTTGACAGCTTCCTTTCCTCGTTTGTCTGGATGTGATTCGCGTGACGCTCGGCGATTTCGCGGTTGACCCTCGCTTCCACTGCCGTGGGATCCCTAGACATGGCATATTAGCATCGTACTCAACAAACCGGATACTTACTTTCAAAATTCATCTTCTACTAAGCTTCCATATACAACTGAAAAAAAAAAAGGGATATTATCACATACTAGACAATATGTTAGCATTATATATACACAGAAAAAGAGGCGGAGACGTATACTAACCTTGACTGCTTCTTCACCAAGGACACGCATAAGATTGCCCTTTTTGACTTTGGGCGGCGGTGCTGGAACCAGACCCACTGCGAGCTAAAGTCAGTAATTGCACTCGACATGATCGGAAAGTCTGGAGTAGTTTTAAGTCGTAAGACCTGGCTTAGGCATACATAGCTCCCAACATGATCGGAGAAGCGATTTGTTCCTTAGGCCAAGAGCAAATGGGGAAGTAGATGATCGTGAAAATGACATACATCTTATCTTGGCTTGTTCCTCTTTAAGTTCAGCCATGCGACGCTGTCGACGCAGCTTGGCCTGCTCGGTTGCAGTCACTGTAGCACTAGAGTCAGCAATCTCTGTCTAGACAGTCTGGGGGATAAAATAGGAGCTCTGATTTTAGAAGTCACCAACTCCCTAAAACGCTCCAATAGGGTAGGATTAGCAATGAGCGAGCTACTTACGGTACATCGGTTTCGGTGGCGGCGCCTGCGCCTCCTGGGGCGGGTCGATCGGTATAGGATGCTGAACGTAATGTGTGACTATGGTATCTTCTATGTCGATTTTCAAGACCTTCGGGTCTTCGATGTTGTCGTAATTCTTGCCATCTACCAGGCCTTCGTCCCACCACTCGATGTCGGGCGGGGCTTCGATGAGGAAGTTCTTCTCGACATCTTTGTCCTCGTCTATGCCGACCTTGCGTGTCCCTGCCGCGATCTTCTTCTTGAGGGCCTCGAGCGCAGCCTGCCGCCGTAGCGCGTTGGCTTGCTGGATGTATTTGCCTTTCTGGTTGAAGACGAGGTGGCGCGATTGTCGCGGCTTCACGCTGGGGGCGCTGAGGTTCGCATCGTAGTAGGGGTTGCTCTTGATCTCTTCTTGCGACGGCCCGGACAAATCGAGAGGCTTCTGCTTGGTCTGGCCTCGGTTGGCATCGTTGCGCGACCGCGATTCGAACGAACTTCCGCCAGATTTCGAGTCGCCAGGCTTACTACTAGTGGATTTCAGCTGTCCGATATCTTCGAGGGCAGGGTGGAGGCCGACGTTCAGGCCGCCTTTCGCCTTGCTGGTCCCTAAGGCTGCTGACACGCGAGCTTTGAGGGCTGCAAGCTTGGCTGCCTTGTCGGTGGCAGACTCGGGTTTCTGAACTCGAGATGCAGCATCGCTGCGCGGGCCGAGGCCTGGCGAGCCGTGTCGATTCATGGAATATGAGATGAGATGATCAACGAGGTATCAGCGTTGGATGTTGGTGGTTGAGCATGGAACGGTGGACAAGGCCTGCAAGGTTGGGATAAAGAAGGAGAGCTTCATGCATGCATAGATGCATATCTATAATCGATAAGTCAAAACAGCCCAAGCGCCAAGGTGCAGTGAATACAAGCCACACGCATGTGCAATGGATGCAGTGGCTGAAAAGGCTGAGCTAATCAGTGGCTGAAGTGGCTGGGATTCTGCCATCGTGTACCGCCAAAAAGTTCACTCGTCCTAGTTCCAAAATTCTGCCAATCACCCCCACCAAAAAAGCTTGCGAGAGCTGTTGAACCGACTTATACAGTTTACATACATACTTACATACATATACACTCGTCCAGCCATTCGCCTATACTCCGAAGCTGCCGTGCCCATGAGATGAGTTCGCAAAGTCTGCCAAGATATCTCAAGTCGAGTCCTTGACAGTCTTTCTCAATTGACTTGATCAATCATAGGCAGTCATGAACATCTCGCAACCCATCTCGTCCGCTGTCGACAGCGTCGACTTTGACTTCCTCACTCCTGCTGAAATCAAGGCCATTTCAGTCAAGAGGATTGAGAATCCCACCACCTTCGACAGTCTGTTGAATCCCATACCCGGCGGGCTGTATGACCCTGCCATGGGAGCCTGGGGCGAATCACTGTAGGCTATCTATGTGCGAATTCCCACTTACACGCTGAACCACTAATGCAAGCATTGTAGATGCACAACATGTAATCTCACACAGCCAAACTGCCCCGGCCATGTTGGCCATATCGACCTTCCCGTCCCTGTATACCACCCGGTCTTCATGGACCAGGTATTGAGGTTGCTTCGTGCTCAGTGCCAGTACTGTTTCCGCTTTCGGATGCGAAGGGCTGATATCAGCCTCGTCGCATGCAAGTTACGCCTCCTGCAGTTCGGCCTCATCGATGCTGCCAACTCCCTCGACGACATTACCCCCGAAAGTGACAACGTACAGGTCGACGACGAGAACCACTCCGAAGGCGAAGAAAGCTCGGCGCTCGACAAGGTGCTTCGCATGAGAGAGGCATATACTCGGGCTACACTGAAGAAACACAGAGTAGGGACCGCTGATATCAGGAAAGGTAAACATGAGGGCGCTCTACAGGCTAGAAGGGATGTCCTCAAGGGCTTTTTCAGGGATATGACCAAGGGACGATCCTGCGCCACATGCAATGCTATATCGCCGAGTTTCAGAAAGGATCGCTTTGTCAAGATCTTCGAGAAGCCGCTCAGTGCCAAAGACCAGGCTAAGATGGCTCAGCGGAATGTCAAGTTCAAAGACGCGTTGACTCTTAAGCGGAAATCCAAAGCAGACCCAGCCAAGAAACGGAACTACGATTCGGATGAAGGAATAGCCGACGTTGATCTGCCGTCAAGCGAGGGCGAGGTCGAGCAAGAGGACGATGAGGATGAGGATGAGGAAGGAGACGGCGAGGAACTCGATGAAAATGGTGATGTCGTCATGGCAGACGCCGGTGCCGCCGTCAAATCCTCGAAGACGAAGAAAGGCGAGCCGGCCAAAACCCAGCAACGATACGTCAACTCAATGGAAGTTCAGGCCAGGCTGCAATTGCTATTCGAAAAGGAGCAGGACATTATGGCCCTCGTGTACAACTCCAGACCCCTAGACAAGAAACTCCCAGCCAACAATTTCTTCATACAGACCATACTCGTTCCGCCTAATAAATATCGGCCGGAAGCCCGTCAAGGCGATGGAGCCATCGCAGAGGCACAGCAGAACTCCCTCTACAAGCAGATACTCACTTCTTGCTCCCAAATCGCTCAAATCCACAAGGAACTCTCGGAGCGCGGGGATAATTCTGATACTGCGCCTACAACTCGGCGACGGGATATTTCCGATATGCTCGAAGCCTGCGTTCGATTGCAAGATAGCGTCAACTCGCTCATTGATCGAGACAGAAATCCTATCCGCGGTGCTGCTGGAAAGAGAAATGAAGACGGTATCAAACAAAAGCTAGAAAAGAAGGAAGGCCTTTTCAGAAAGAACATGATGGGCAAGCGTGTAAATTTCGCTGCTCGAAGTGTCATCTCCCCAGACCCCAACATCGAAACCAGTGAAATCGGTGTCCCTCCTGTTTTCGCTAAGAAGCTGACCTACCCGGAACCGGTCACGAGCCATAACTTTAGAGAGATGCAACAAGCTGTTATCAACGGCATCAACAAGTGGCCCGGAGCAGCAGCGATCGAGAATGAGAATGGGCAGGTCATCAACTTGAAGAACAAGTCCGTTGAAGACCGTGTTGCATTGGCCAACCAGCTTCTAGCTCCCAGCAGTCACAACTACAGCGGGATGAAAGGCAAGAAAGTGCATCGTCATCTAGGAAATGGTGATGTGGTGTTAATGAACCGCCAGCCCACCCTTCACAAGCCCTCGATCATGGGTCATCGAGCGAGAGTTCTACCTGGGGAAAAGACTATTCGCATGCACTATGCAAATTGTAATACTTACAACGCAGATTTTGATGGTGATGAGATGAATATGCACTTCCCACAGAACGAGCTTGCTCGAGCAGAAGCACTCAAGATTGCCGACACGGATCATCAGTATCTCTCAGCAACTGCGGGAAAGCCTCTCCGAGGTCTGATCCAGGATCACATTTCTGTCTCGGTAGCTCTTTGCAGCAAAGATACCTTCTTCGACAAAGGCGCTTATCACCAGCTTATATACAACGCATTACGACCCGAAAGTGGACACATCACGTCTGAGAGGCTTGAGCTCGTACCACCCGCCGTTTTAAAACCTGTAAAGCGCTGGACCGGCAAACAAGTCATCACGACTATCTTGAAAAATATCAAGCCGGCCGGCTGTGGTGATCTCTGGCTTACCGGAAAATCTCAGGTCAAATCGACGGCTTGGGGGAAATTCACGGAGGAGGGTGATGTCTTCTTCAATGACGGTGAATTCATTTCCGGCATTCTTGATAAGTCACAGATAGGCTCCAGCGGTGGCGGCTTCATACATTCGATACACGAAGTCTGGGGCCCGGAAGTTGCTGCTAGATTGCTCAGTTGTCTAGGTCGGCTTCTTACCCGGTATCTTAATATGCGCGCTTTTAGTTGTGGCATGGACGATCTTCGGCTCACACCAGAGGGCGACAGAAAGCGTAGGGAGACGGTCAAAAGTGCTGACCATATCGGCCTCGAAGTTGCTTCCAAGCATGTGAGCTTGGGCGACCGCCCCGATATTACCGATACGGACCCCATGTTGTTGGAGCGATTGGAGGAAGTCATGCGAGATGATAAACAACAGGAGGGTCTGGACCAGATGATGAATCAGCAATGTCATCAACTCTCTGGTACAATCACTCTGGCATGTCTCCCTGTGGGACTCGCAAAACAGTTCCCCAAGAACCAGATGCAGACGATGACAACATCGGGAGCAAAAGGGAGCAGTGTCAATGCGAACCTTATCTCGTGTAATCTTGGACAGCAGGTTCTCGAAGGCAGAAGAGTTCCCTTGATGGTCAGCGGTAAGAGTTTGCCTTGTTATCGTCCATTTGAAACAAATGTACGCGCAGGTGGTTACGTTGTGAGTCGTTTCTTGACTGGCATCCGACCTCAGGAATACTACTTCCATCACATGGCTGGGCGAGAAGGTCTTATCGACACAGCTGTAAAGACCTCCAGGTCTGGCTATCTCCAGAGGTGTCTCATCAAGGGTATGGAGGGTCTGAAGGTCGCTTACGATACGTCGGTTCGTGATGCCGATGGGTCCATGGTACAGTTCTTGTACGGTGAGGACGGCTTAGATATAACGAAACAAAAGTATTTGAACGAATTTGGCTTCGTGCTTCGCAACCAGACGTCTCAGGTGGATCAGCTCGGGATAGCGGAGAGGGGCTGGGACCAAGATATATACGAGTCTAAAGACTTTGCACAAAAGTACCAAAAGAGAGCAGTGAAGCAAGCCAAAGCAAACGATCCCAAAGGCCTCGATCCCGTCCAGACTGAGTTCAACCCGAATCGACATGCGTTTGCCACATCCGAAAAGTTTTACGAGAAGGTGACTGAGTACATCAAGAGTAACAAAGATGGCTTGATCAAGGAGAAGGGTGCAAAGAACTCGGCGGTTGTGCTCATTCCTCGCAAATATGCGGAAAAGATATTCCATTCCAAGTACCTCAGTTCCCTCGTCGAGCCTGGCGAGGCTGTAGGTATTGTTGCTGGCCAATCTGTCGGTGAGCCTTCAACGCAAATGACATTGAATACTTTCCATTTAGCTGGTCACTCGGCCAAGAACGTCACTCTCGGTATTCCTCGGTTGAGAGAAATCCTGATGACAGCAAGCAATCATATTTCAACGCCATCCATGACGCTGGTGCTCAACGAGGAACTGTCGGAGGCTGATGGGGAGACATTTGCGAAGGCGATCAGTATACTTCCGCTCTCGCATGTCCTAGACAAGGCGACCGTGAAGGAGCGCGTAGGCAAAGGTATCGGCCACCGTCTAGCGAAGATGTTCGACGTTCGGCTCGAGTTCTTTCCCTCCAAGGAATACTCTAAAACGTATGCCATTAGCACTTCCGATGTTCTAGCTGCTGTAGAAATCAAGCTATTGCCTATGCTAGAGAAATTGATTCGGAAGGAAATCAAGGCGAAACTCGACCGGGAGGATGCCGCAGTACCCGAAATCGGTGTCAAAAGCGGGGTTGTGGAAACTGCCCCAGCTGGCGGTGATGCCTTGCCCCACGATGAGGACGAAGACGATGATGACGATGGTGACGATGATGCGACAAATGACAAACAACGTGCGAATCGAGCACAGGCCGTCTCTTACGGCGCAAACGACGACGAAGATGACGAGATTCAGAAGCGTCTGGAGCGTGAGGCGTCGCCCGAGGAGGATGAGGAACCAGAGGATGAAGGAATCGGTGGCAGTCCGCCTCCAGAGGGCGACGACGGGGACGAAGATATGGATAGCGGTAAGCGAGACAAGGACATAAACCGCAGCCGTGAAAGCCGTGTCAAAGAGAGAACCCCTGTAGTTTCTCGATTTGAATGTGATGAACGGGGAGGCGAATGGTGCGACTTTACGCTCGAATACGACTCCAGCATTCCCAAGGTCCTCATGTTGAGCATCGTCCAGGAGGCAGCTCGAAAGGCACTTATACAGCAAATACCCGGCATTCGCAGTTGTACGTTTGTGGCCAAGGAGAAATATGAAGACCCGCATACTGGCAAGGAAGAGACGAGGTCGGTCATACACACAGATGGAGTCAATCTCCAAGCTATGCAGAAGTACGGCGAGTTCATCAACCCCAACAGAATTCAGACAAACGATATTGCTTCGGTGCTACAAATGTATGGTGTCGAAGCAGCTCGTAGGAGTATCATTCTGGAACTCAGCGGCGTCTTCGAGAGCCACAGCATCGCCGTTGACAATCGACACTTGAATCTCATTGGCGACTACATGACGAGGAATGGTGGGTTTACTCCGTTCAACCGCATGGGATTGAAGGGCAACGTGAGCCCGTTCACCAAGATGAGCTTCGAGACAACGTTGGCTTTCCTGAAGGATGCTATCCTGGATGGAGACTGGGATGATCTCACCACGCCGAGCAGTCGGATCGTCATGGGAAGACTTGGCAAGATCGGCACGGGAGCCTTTGACATCCTAACGGCGGCTCATCCGAAGAACGGGAAGAACTATCTTAGTTGATTAGGGGTACGTTGAAAGCTGGTTGTAAAAAGTGTCTGTGGTCTTGGGTTTTGAAAAGTCGTCTGGAGTCCCGGCATATGCGAGTTTATAAATGGGAAAATACCCCAGATTTCTTTCACCATATTATTCTGTAAACACGAACCTCAACCTCTGAGCTAAAGTGTAAAGACTATTCATTATTCTTTAGATAGAAGCACGTCTAGAATATAGATCTGAATCTACCTTGAATTCATGACAGTTTACGTAAATGTCTGAGTTAGAATAGCTTCCTCACACATAACCCTGATTGGCTCAGCAGTGAGAAGTTGGCAACCAGCCAAAGGCTCGGAAAAGTGGGCGTTGAGATCTGCCTATCAGCCTACAACCGGTACGTGTGGAGAGCTTATGCATGTCATTAGCACCGGGACATGCAAAAAGGTGACGCCAGACATCGCTCTATCTATGTATTTCTATCCCGGTCGCAATCTTCTACTCGCCCATAGTCGTATATAGTCAATTATCTCCAGATACTCAACCAAAGCAAAATATATACCATGGCCGGAAAGCCCAAGATTGTCCTCTACGTAGACGTAGTGAGCCCGTTCTCCTACGAGGCTTTCCATATACTTCGTGTATGTCTGCGCCCCCCAAAGTTCAACTTGACTTTTTCTTGGTTCAATAAAATACGCATTGTCAGAAAGGCTGTTGATGCATGGTCCGCGCCGTAGAACGATCCCGCCTTCGCCGCCGTCGATATCACGTACGTCCCCATCTTCCTCGGCGGCCTCATGAAAGCGGTATGTTCGCACGTCTGCACGCCATGAGCGTCTCGTCGCGCCCGAGAAACACCCATCGCTGACTGAGCGCCATAACCAAGTGCGGGAATACGGCGCCGGTCCAGATCAAAAGTGAGTGGCAGGCAAGCAACGTCCCCGTTCAACATATTCTCTCTTTGTTTCTGTATATACGTACGTACCTATATCCCCGCATATAGATGCTGAGGCCAGCCACTGCATCCAGACAAAGACAAATGGATCAACGTCGAGCGCGTGCGCTGGGCGCGCGCCTTCGGGATCCCGATGCGCGCGGCCTCGCCGCCGGACTTCCCGCCCAACACGCTGCGGACCATGCGCGCGGTCGCTGCCATCGAGTCGCGCGAGGCCCTCGTCGCGGCGCTCGAGGCCCTGTTCCGCGCGTTCTGGGTCGAGCACGCCGCGGTCGCGGAGCCCGAGGTCTTCGCGCCTATCTTGGCGGAGGCGCTGGGGGTGGAGGCGGCGGCGAAAGGTACGTAGTGCTATGGTATTTCATCTGCCCGTCTATACTCGCCCTTCGTAGAGGCGAACCCGTAGTTTTCGACGGAGACGGTAGTCGGGAATGGCTGGAGGCTGGAGCAGAGAGGGATAGAAAGAGCGTGTCATCGCGTAGAGTATAAAAGAAAGCGAACTCGCTGACCTAGACCTCGCTCGATACGGTGTAGTGCTCGCCGATGCCTCATCAACGGGTAAGTCGGTGCTCAAAGACAATACCGACAGAGCGTTCGCGGCGGGCGCGTTTGGCCTGCCATGGATGGAATGTACGAACCGCGCCGGGACGACCGAAGGGTTCTGGGGTGTCGACCATCTCGGACAAGTAGCCCAGTTTCTAGGGCTGGAGAGGCCGATGCTGGGTGGCTGGAAGTCAGTCCTGTAAGAGTATGAAGTCAGTCATCCATCCTGACACTGTAATACTTGGCACCGATAGACCATGATCGATTGTATTGTATCTAACTATATTACAAGTAAATTGAGTATATCAAAGTCAAAAGCAGATGAAGTAGCAGGCAACCCGATTGCCAAGTCGCCATGTAAATACTCACGCTACCCGGGCTCATCATTCGTCAGCAAGTCAACAGGCAAAAGTGGCCACTGATGAGCAGAATGTTTGGTAGTGTATGTTACAGCATGCTTCTACGTGGACATTCAAGCAATGATATGATTAGTGGTAATGGTCACAGCAGTAGAGTTTCGATAATATCACGAGAGCAAGATAGAACCATTGGTCTGTTTGTTCATGTTCAGATTCTTGTGTTCAGTATCGCAGCGCATTATGGCAGCCGCCTATCACTGATGTACAACCATGTCTGTGCAAAGCA
This sequence comes from Whalleya microplaca, assembly GCA_022497155.1. Classification (NCBI taxonomy): domain Eukaryota; kingdom Fungi; phylum Ascomycota; class Sordariomycetes; order Xylariales; family Xylariaceae; genus Whalleya; species Whalleya microplaca. The sequence continues at coordinate 25,994 of MU385753.1, read as the reverse complement.
ACATTAACGCCGTGATTAACCTTTCCCTGAAACCGAGTCGTCATGCCATCCCAGTGAGTATCATAAGTGCTTCCTCCGCGCACCAGTCCAACCCTAGGCTGCTACACCATTGTAGTAATCTAGTTGCGCTCACCACGGAGACGGCGGGCGAGCTGGATGTCCTTCTGTAGGATTTGTTAGTCATGCGGTTACCAGAGTGATTGATGTTGTAAATACTGACCGACTGGATGGTGACACGCTTGGCGTGGATGGCGCACAGGTTGGTGTCCTCAAAGAGGGAGACGAGGTAAGACTCGACGGACTCCTGCAGAGCACCGATGGCCGAAGACTGGAATCGGAGGTCGGACTTGAAGTCCTGGGCAATCTCACGAACCTATACGCGTTGAGTTAGCTTGGTGTTGATAGTCGCGAGTGCGGGGAAGGCGCGTTGAGTGCACCGTGTCGCGTCGTACCACCCACTACCCATACAGGCAGGGGAGAAACAAGGCGACGATGACAAAGAGCGGCGAGAGGGAGAATGTATTAGAACTTACCAGACGCTGGAAGGGCAGCTTGCGGATCAGGAGCTCAGTCGACTTCTGGTAGCGACGAATCTCACGGAGAGCGACGGTACCAGGCTTGTAACGGTGAGGCTTCTTGACACCTCCGGTGGAGGGTGCGCTCTTGCGGGCGGCCTTGGAGGCGAGCTGCTTACGGGGAGCCTTGCCACCGGTGGACTTACGGGCGGTCTGCTTAGTGCGGGCCATTGTAGATGATGCTCAGGAACTGATTGCTGATGAAAAAGTTGATGAAAGTGGTGGTGGTTGATGGAAATTGATGGTTGTTAGTTGTTGTTGTGGGAGTGCGGATGAGTGGATGTGGATGTTGTAAAAGAGATGGTTTGGGGAGGGGTGGGGGATTGGTTAAATATGTGAGAGGCGGTGGGTGCGCTCGGCTGGCTGATTGCGCTGGAGGGAGGTGGCAGGGGCGCACTTGTCTGATTTTTAGGTTTTTTGCTGGAAAGCGCAAAGGGAATGGGAATTATTGTTGTGTTGATTTTTGGCTGGGGGGAGACAGGGGTGCGGTTCTCTGTGTAGAAACGCTTTGATTTTAGGTGGGAATTCTGGTTGTTGCAAAGCCTGCCTAATTGCTGATTGGGTGCAGCGCCCACCGGTACCCCGGCACCGGGGCGCCTTACTGCTTTTGTCTCTGTGCCTTGATTCAAATGATTCAAACCAACAAGATAAAGTGTACCTTAGCAGCTTTAGGTAGCAGCAAATCGATTATGTATTCCTAATTCATTCCGTGTGCAACAAGACTAGCATACATAGTACGAGGTACGTACTTAGACAGGCCATTCATTCCATTTGCTGTGTATATAGTACGTGTAGTGCCTCTGTGCCTACAATCTAACAGACGAGAGATTATATCACAGACAAAGTTATGTATACATCTAGTTACCATCCATTAGTCACTTGAGACCTCGGTAATATACGGAAGGTAGAGTATTTCACTTCATATGGTACTACAAGCACTTTGCTATTATCCTAACTACAGCGTGGTATTCCGTATAGGTGGTGGTAAACAGATATGGTGCACGTATATACATATAGTATAGCGCTTACGTACATGTAGTTGTTAGATAAGTCATAAAGTTCGACAGGATACCTTATTATTCACCGTTAGTGGCAATCTATTTTCATGACATAAAGTTCAATTATGACTACATGTTGTATATGCTAAGCTAAAGGTCCATTACGTGTTCGTGTAGGTAGGTGCATCTAGACATCTATCATATGCGTGGAGCTGTGTAGATGGAAGCGTTCATCTAGAATAAAAGCCAAGTTCCGATAAAACAGTGTGAAAGCGATTTAATGATTGGCCGAATGGTCGAGAATCTCAAGTAGAATCTGCCTGAATACGGACTAGCTGCAACTCATGTTGATTGATCTTAGCAGTTTCCGGTTTTTTAATTGGCTACCCTGCCGCCTTTGCTGAGGGAACTGAATCGGGCACACGTCGCGCGACAACAATAATAATAAAAAGGGAAAAGATACGTACCCAGGCAGGGCCAGGCACCCGCGCGCCGGGCTGATCTGATTTCGACCTGCCGCTCCGCCCCGTCCATATTTAAGTGCCACCACTTTCCCCACGCTTCATCCTCTTTCAACTCCATTCCGAATCTTCATCCACGCATCCATCCATACATCTTCAGCCTCCATCTGCATCAACGCAGCCAAATAACTAAACCACATACTCCCTCTTCTAAACTCAATCAACTTCATCCAAGATGACTGGACGCGGCAAAGGTGGCAAGGGTCTCGGCAAGGGCGGCGCCAAGCGTCACCGCAAGATTCTTCGTGACAACATCCAGGGTATTACCAAGCCCGCTATCCGACGTCTCGCCCGTCGTGGTGGTGTCAAGCGTATCTCAGCCAGTAAGTTCTGCCCTCTACCATGTCATCTCGTGACCCGTCAAAATTAAAGCAGTCAATTAACGCGTCTTCCCCCACAGTGATCTACGAAGAGACACGAGGTGTCCTAAAATCCTTCCTTGAGGGTGTCATCCGTGATGCCGTCACCTACACTGAGCACGCCAAGCGCAAGACCGTCACATCCCTCGATGTTGTCTATGCCCTGAAGCGACAAGGCCGCACCCTGTACGGTTTCGGTGGTTAAGCGTTCGGTCGTTTGGGAAGGGGTTCACGTCTGTTATGAAGTCATTTCTCGCCATTGCCACACATCTACGCGCGTTGTGGTTGGTCATGATGATCATGGGATAGGGTTCTGCTTTTTAGGGTGTTTAATGTACCATAAGGGAAACGGGGGTCAACAACTGCATGGATTTGCCCGTCGAGGCATAATCAATCCGTCAAGGACATTTTAAGAACAGTAAAACTGAACTACGTCTTCTAAACCTGCGCTTGTGATCTCGTGTCTTGTTTACCGCCCTCTGCCATATGTTAATACGCGTCCTACCTAGGTAGTGGTGTCGCGTCCTCGTGTCATGTTTTGTTCAATTTTCGGTCTACCCAGAGTGGGGTTGCTTGTCCCACCATAGGTTCTACCGTCCAAGTCCTACCTACTAAGCCAGACTGCCGGTGAGTCATTTATGCCATACTACGCAGTAGATAAGTTTGAAATGAAATGAGTCATGCCTACAATACTTGTCTTTACAATATTAACCACCATGGTCCAACTATGAGGAACCCTCTACCTTAGTAATCCGTACAGAGTAACCTAAAGGTGCCATCTAAGTAAGCATGTGAATACGCATACTTTACATTCTATAATTGATTCTTACCGCTTCATCATTCTCACATACATACCTAAATACATGTCGATTTTTTAAGTGTTACGTAGCTAGTTGTACGACCGGTAACCTTTATTGTTCTGCCTCGTCAGCGACAGTAAGCTGCAGCGAATTTCAACCAAGACGACTGCTTTGCTTATAATATGAACATGTAGTTATTCGGTGTCTAAGTCGAGATCATATGGAAGTTGTATGGCATCACTTCATTGTCTAGTAACAGGGTTCGTTCTTCTAAGCTTCAACATATATATCAAGATATTAAGGCTATCGTACATCTTGGATATATTTGAGGGAAGGTCGCAAGTAGGTGTTGTTCACAATAATAACTACATGACATATCGATGTTCAATGGTCATTTATTGGGACTTTAGTTGTTGGGTGATTATCTACTAATGGTATTAAGACAAGCGATTCGCTATTTGGTGATCTTAATCATATAATACCAAATAAACCTTTATATCATAACATAGTGCAATACCTAAGTCTGACACCTGGAATCTTAGAGAAATTTAAACTTAGCTACACGATGTTCACATTTTGATATACTTAATTCTGCAATGAGCGAGACAAAGTAACATAGAAGGTGTTGCTAAGTTTCGATATATCATCTTGAAAAAAAAATTTTGATATCCGTCTCTAGATGCTCAATTCCACTTCAGAGACGAAGCAAAATATAAACACTGCCTTATAGGGTTCAATGGCATACACTCAAGGTGTCGATGTGACGGACAGTCACCTACATGAATTGTATGTGGTCCTTGAGTCAAGTAGATGTGCTTCGGTGTTGATCAGGAACTAGGCTATTAGTGTCACATGAATCTTTACCTGACCGGGTGAGTCATCTGAACCTAGGTATCATTACTCATCTATCGTTGCAAGCTTTCACTGTTAGTCCATGTGTGCCTGGCTCTAGCCTGCTGCCGCAAACTACCATTACTATTAGCTCGTGTTTGTAAATTTACGTGTCCAACATCTTTTCACAATGAAGGCGACGATAAACCACAGTCCAGGCTACCGAGATTCTCTGGTGACTCTTATCAGCAACGTTCACACCAAATGACTGTCTCTCTGTAGACGTAGTATGTGTTATAAGGATAGTTGAACTTGGCCGTGGCTTCCGGGATAGCATAGTTTGTATTGCTTACTCTCTAGAACCGCCCGATATCATCTCGAGCTCTAGCATATTGTTTTGTCACTAGAGTTTTCGTTACTCTATTTTGGGTAATCTCATCTCACCGTAGTATGGGCTTTCTTAACATCGAACTATTAGTTTGCTGCCAACTACTTGGTGAGATCTTAATTGTAAGGTATACTCACTTGGTCTTAAACAATATGCATGCTTACAGCCTATATATAACATCAGCTATATATATACTTATTTCACTGTAGTAAGCTGATACTAGATTATGTTCTAACATCTCGGGGGGCCTTACATATTACACCTCGTATTGCCCAAGGCGTCATAATGAACATGTATGCAGGCTGAGTTCAAGGCTGCATTGTAGCTTGAGGGTATCATGTTCACTAACGGTGGTGTCAATGCCTAATGAAACTTGTCATCGCACTTTCCATACAAAGCCATATACAGCGCCGTGAAACATCGCAGTGGAGGGTTACCTGTCAGGCGTAGTCATATAGATAGTGGATAGGGAATCTCACCAATCCAAGCATGTATGTTATCTGGAATATCCATCCTTACCGTCATCTTGGGCATGAAGCTTTGTCAACCCCATTAGCTAGCGAGTATATTGGTGGCTGCCATTGAAGGGGTCGGTAGCTTCCTTATGCTAATTGAAAACTGTTATGACTGTAAATGTCAAGAGAAGGACAGTTATGTTGCTGCCTACAGCAAATTAATAGCAATCATCTTATATACCGGCGAGACAAAATTTAGTTTATTCGGACTATAGTATTACTGCCTGTTCGTGGGTAAAACAGGGCTTTCACCATATTTTCGTACGCTTACTCTAGCAATGCCGATGCCTCATACATCCCTATCACAGAACAACAAATGCACTACCCCACGAGAATATGTAATATCAACCTGGTGCACCAAGCGGTCATCAAGTTGCAAAGGTTACCACATACAACTTGGCGTGGACTTCAAAACTATAACACGGCCTCCGCTCAATACACTGGTCTGGTTAACCTTCGATTTAAACTTATCTCCATCGTATATTTATAGTCCCGAATAATGGATCAAGTATACACACCTTTGTCATTCAGGAAATACAATGAATAGTATGAAAGCTTTCCTTCCCGATTGAACCAAGTAGTATGTAAGCTTGGGCGAGTCGTCTACCAAGGTATATATAATTTAGTAGTAGGGAGGATGCTGTATATGGTGATTTTGTATCAGTTAATACTCTCAAGCGTGACAATAATTAATAAGCGTTAGCCCTTGTTAACCATCGTACGGGTTATTCATAGGCAATATCTCAATAGCAGGCGACGAGACGTCAATAAATCAGAACCAATATGCAACCTAAACACAAGCTTGAGCTCTAGTCGTCAAACAAGCCCAACTCGACAATATATACAAGCAACTTATGAGTATCCGGTTTGTTGACTCCGGACGTTGATGTAGCACATGTAGACACATACGGGCCACACTGCCGTAAATGGATACTCCCCAGGATAACTCGGGTTCGTGGCGTGTAACATACACCGAAGGTGATGTACCAGGCCATGCACGGGCATTAGACCAGCAGGAAGACAACCTGAGGCTTTCCTTGACCATCAATGGCAGTGCCGAACCCGCATACATCAGGAGCACAAGCCGGGCAACATACACACCATGGAGATATCATTTAAATACACATCTCGCCCCAACAAGAATATTAACATTTAGGAACTGTTAGAACCAGATTTCACGCTTCAACAAGTAAACCCAAGGGCTAATAAGCCGTCACCAGACTCGAGTAAGCTAGCGAGGCACCTGACCTACGTTTGGTGCCATACGGCTTTGCATAGTCTGCAGTCTTATACGCGTATTGTTTACATGGGTAGTAGTGTCCACGTCCTTGGGCATAGAAGACCTCGGAACTCAATGATGCCGGTGCTTACTTCAACATAAAAGGCTACTCCGTAGATGTAGGCTATATAACTTCAATGTCATGTTCGGGTAGCATTTAACACAAAGCGCGTCCCGGAAACATGTAGAAGGTATTGACATAACATATAAGAATTTGTCATCATATTCTCGAAATATCGAAGTTCCGCCGGAACATCGTTAAGAATGAGGCCGTGATTTCCCTTGATTATTAAGTACATGACAGGATCTATACAATTTGAGCGCCCAGAGGTTACATTTAAGTAACGGTGGCAAAACTATCTAGAAGTATAGCTGTACATTGTGTTATCACGAGCTGTGCCGGCACGGAGAGTCAGGCAGCAACATCGGCTGGGTAAGCCGGTAACCTCTTGCATAAACAAGAGTCATCAGGAGTAGGTATGAGTATATATAGGGGCGAATAAAGAACACATGACTTCAGAGTCATACTCCAGGAGCAGATCACCCCCTGAAGCCGACTGAACCGGGAGACAATAGATCCCGGATACCGACATGGAAGAAAGCCCATTTGCCGAAGATCGAGCGGGTTGACAGAACCTCCCGCGCAGACACACTATACACGAGGTGTAGGTCTTGTCAGTGCGCCGGAAAGCTTGGTAATTGCGGCCCTCATGACTTATACGCCAACCCACAACTTGTTTATCCGCAAATCCGGATTTGCGGCTGACGTTGTGGCTGTTTGCACTCGTACCGACCCTGCTGCGTGTTACTGTGGAGAAGAAAGGCCGAACTACCGGGGTCCTAGGCTGCATGGACGCGGTGGCACAGACAACGTGGGACTTGCGGGAAGAGCCTCGATGATCGACCGTGGCCAACACCCCAGAGCCTGTAGGGCTTGCATACGTTCCACAAAAACAAGTCGAACTAAACAAGCAGACAAGCCACCAGGGCCACCCAACTGCCAACTTTCCGGAGCCGACCGATGCTGCTGTGGTACAAATTACAATACCGGCCCGCGGCGCATTCAACCTGTCTCAGGATTCTGGATAGCGTTGGGGCTACCGTCTCGGTGCAAGCGAACGAGCTCCAGTTCCACGCTGAGGCCGTAGGGAGAGAAAACGGAACGTTGCATCGGTCCGGGCGTGAATGTTGGGACCCGATGGAATTATAGAATAGCATTCTGAACTTTCCCATACAGCCATACCCAATTCTTGGATCGGGAAAGGCTCGTTACATGGCAGACATAGTGAACTAGCAGCTGAATCTAGTAAGAAACGCCATAGATAACCGAGACGGGCAGGCTGTGCTCACCCGCACCCCCTGAGCCGCACAGCTACGAGTATCGTATCGTGATATCTGTCTATACAGCACAACGGAGCGACTGTAGCCGACGTCGATGGTTAAAGTTGCTTGACTCATTTCGTTGGCGGCCTCTGTAGCTGTTCTGTGTCACTATTTAGTAATTTCCAATTTGCAATTTATGCCGCAATGTTGATAGCATAATCCCAAAGCCCGAAACCCGTCTAAGCTCTGATAATCTCTACGTTGAAAATTTCAAATTTCAAATTTCGAAATTCCAATTTTTCCTGTCGTGGGTGATTGGTGAAGTTCTGCCTGCAAATCCCGTTGCACCCATTGACCACTCGGAGGACTTGGAGACCGACCGGAATGGCCGATTTGGCCAGACTCGGACAGCTGTGCCTGGACCTGCTAATTACATTATGTAATCAACACTACTCGCCGTATGGCACACACAGATAACGCGCTTAGGAGCACAGCCACTGCTGGAAAGCGTGGCTTTAGACACGTACCCTGCAGCCTGTTCCACAATGTGCAACCCAATTTTTTACTCTTATGTAAAGCGAGGTCCAGAATCTTTCAGTTCCAGATCTTCGGGACAGTCACTTTAACTTCCGTACCTTCGGGGACAAGGCCAGGAAACAGTCAAGACTCAAGGCGTAGCGGTTCGGGGCATGCAGGCCATCATCGTATCAAGGGCCTCGAATCATGGGCCTCTACAGTACTATTTATTATCATAGTCATGTGTTCCGAAAAGTCGACTTACACGTCTGCACGTATGTACATACATTCTATTATGTATGTACCTAATGTAGTTACCTGTCCCTAATGGGTACAGTATGTCCGAATTTGGTCACTGACTGGTGGAGGAACATTCGGCCGGCTCTTCGTATTCTAGTCAACCCGGTATTCCATTGAGTTATTGAATGCATTTGCTATTTATTGTATTTGTTCGCTTGTTCGCCTTTTCGTGCAATGAATTCGCTGCTTGTCATTGGTAATCTGTAAATAGACAACTGTATGCTTCAATTAAGTCCGAATAGCGGGTGCGTCGTACCTATTATGTTCTGCATTTCCGAGGATCATCAAATCCTCATTAGCCCGTGTCAGAACTCTAAATACTGCGTACCTAGTTCAAAGTGTGTCTGACGGTAGAGTGACCTCTGCCTACCTGATGTACATGCATCGGAGAACCCGTGGCATTGTGCAACGCGCATATGGGGTGGATTCGAACTCGAACTCTCGATCTCGCTCTCCCTGCCATCTAAGGGCTCGGAGAACGAACGTTAATAAGTAAATATTCGATATTGGTTTGATTGAAGCTGGGGGAAGAAAGGCAAAAGGTAGAATGCGACGATGCAGCGATGGGCTGTGGGGTGATGGTGGCCCGACCGCGATGATGGGTGATCTGACAGTCTGACTGGTACCTGACCATGTGACCGTTTTCGTTCCCCACGGACATGTACTAGATCTAGGTATACACGTGTGAACGAGACTTTTTGCTAGCGACAGGCCAATTACGGCTAGAGTGATTCCAAGCATCGAAGATGACCACAGCATCTCCCCGTCCAGCCGTGCCAGCCCGTTTAAACCCGTCCAACGGAGTGCCCATTGGCTGGTCACTTGACCTAGATGAAAACCTTCTCCGTAATCCGTATGTACTGCCTACTGCCTATTGCATACACGCTTGTAATGCAACGTCTTGTGAAACAGAATAATGCGAATGGAAGCTGAGAGAAGTGGCAGTGTAAGTTGCATAAGGTTACCTACCGCCTAGCTACCAGCCTACTTAGAGGTATGTACTTGGTAGAATTAATGATCCATATCGCGGGCTAACCGGATATTCGTCGGCGTCTGGCATAAGCAATTATGGTAGATGATGGATGATGAATAATGAATAATAGGGTCATGTACATAGTGTTTGCGCAGTCGGAGTCAGTCGGCGTTAATGATGCAAGATCATGGGAGACTAAAAAAAAAAAAAAAAGTCGCAAAGAGCCGAGGAAGTGAAGACAGCAAGATGACAGAAGGGGAATGGAGGTAAAAAATTTACACGTACAACCTAGTCGAATTGGTGCGATCGAGCCATCTTGGGTCTGGGTTGCAGGGGAGGCCCTTCAGGCAGCCCACCTTGATGCAATGGAACGAAGCCCACAACACTGACGTCATGTACCCTTGTACATACATCCCCAAATCGCTGCGCAGGCTGCGCAGGGTCTGGCTGTCTGGCCCGGCCAGCATTTTCCATACTACCAGAACTACGTATGTACTGCTAGAATACTAGTACTGCTAGGATATGTGTGTGGTAGCACACATACATACATGCAGACATGTACTAGGTCGCAGACTGGACATGTACGCTAACAAGACATCCTCCATTCTCATCCATCATCCAACACATCCACTCCCTTGACCCCAGACTCATCCTAAACTACTACCACTGCCTATTACGTACCTATCTACATACGCCCAGTTCTGTTCCACCTGTAGGTTCGTTGTACAAGTATGTAACGTATGTAGTAGTTGGCCCAAGCTAGGTAGGGCTGCCAGGAATCATTGGTACATACGTGATATATTTCCAAATATACTCATCTTGCTTTCATGCCCTCATGTTCTCATACCCTCATCTGTAACATATAATAATACCCGCGTCATCCGTTCAACCTGCCCAGGACAGACAACGAACGGACTCGCATCCAAACCCCGAGCAGTAATCACAACACCGAACTATTCACTTACTAAGAGTGTCCGAACAAAGGCTGCAAAAGGTGCTAGCTGCGAGGTCAATGGCCCTGTCGACCACCTGATTTATCAACCCATCTTTTTTGTTCCGCTCCATTCTCCTCGATCGAGGAGAAAGCCCCAGACGGAGTTGATTACCCAAGAGGAGAAAGACACAGTCCTCGTTCAACCCCCTCTGCCGGACCAATCCGGCTCGACTTCCAATTGTTTCCAATTTCCAATCTGAACATTGCAGGTTGAACGATCTTTCTCTTGGCATTGTACCTCAAGTACCCGGTACCTACCTATACCCGTCTATACCCAGTCGGTCCCTCCCCCCTCGACCCTCCGCCCGGTATTTAAGTCATCGTTCGCCACCATATCCATTCTTTAACCCCACACTCTACTCCTACTGCCATTACTCTACCTTTATTATTATTATTCCATCTTGACATTTACAAACTCCCTCTTACCATTACACACATACACACGATCAACTCCTTAAATATGATGCTTGCTCATCACGGCTATCCATCGAGAACCCCCAACCCTCACCAGCACTACTCGAGTCCGAACGCAACAAACGATCAGAGCAACAACTACCAGTCCTCGACATCGCTCTCGACACTGGATCACATCCCCGCCGCCGCCGCTGCCATCGCCGCATCGCAACGATACAGGACACCCGCTACGCAACAACCACAGTCGCAGCAGGGATTTGACGGGGGGAACCACAGCAGCCAGCACTTGAGCCAGGTGCCTGATCTGATGTCTTCGGAGTCTTGGATGCTTCCCAACCAGCAGACACCAAAGGCTACACATCGGTTTAACAACCACCAGCGCGAGTCGTCTCTCTCATCTCTAGGATCGAACGGTCCAGCGTCGCCCTACAATGCCAGCACCTCAAACCCGCAGATCGCCGTTACAGATTCGAATAGCGACGGCTACCAAGACATAGGCGGTGGCAGTGGCGAGGGAAACTACTCATATAACCTCGGCAAGCCATTACCCGTCCACGACAACTTCTACGCGAACGCCCCGGCCAACTTCAACGACAGGCGCAACCGCAGCACCGGCGGCAATAACCAGCATAGTAATGGCGATGACCTGAATGGGCAGCACGCGCAACAGCATGCGCAGTCTGGTGTCACTTTCTGTGATGGGTTGGCAAACATGTCGGCGCAGCAGCAGCACAAATTGCGAGGCGACCGAGGCTTAGCGCCGGCCGCCGAGTTCTCAAATATTGGCTCGTCTACGAGGTCTCACCCAGTGTCGGTGGCAAGTTCCATCACAGGTGGTGACTCACCCGCCACGCCATCGTATAACGAGGCCGAGGACGACAACAGAAGGCTTAAGAATGGTGAGGTCTCCGCTCTATCGGCGCAAATTCTGCGCTTCCTTGATGACCAAGACTACTCACAATTTCTCGATGATGTAGTTTACAACAACCAAAACATGCCAAAGTTGGATCGTACTATGACAGACATTTACAGCGACGAGCTATTCAACCCGAACGTTACGTTCACGTCAGCATCTCCACCACTACCGACACGGCTAGCGGTGTCACCTAGTAGTGATCTGTTTGCGCAGAGACTTCAGGCCGCCAACAGTCAGCATCTCAGTGCGGTGCAGTCGCCCGTCTCGAACTCCTCGTCGGACCGGTCGCCATTCCGCCAAGGCTCTCCATACGCCTCGGTTGCGCACGAATTCCCTCAGGTGGGCATGGATCAAGTGCGTCTCGGGTCAGCTCAACAAATAAGGCAAAAGCACAAGGCAGAACAAGACGCGAAGGAACTGCAGCAGCAGATGGCACGCAATACGGTACAGCAGCAGGGCACACCGAACACGATATCTCCTAAGGATGCGGTCCTCGACTTCAATGATTCGGAGGATAATTCCAACTTCCCTCTGTTCCCCCAGGAGACGAATAACTTCAGCATGGGGACCGCGGGCAGCAACAGTCACGCCACAAGTGTCAGCACACCCTTTCAGACAACGCCTTCGGCACCATCGATACAAAGTAGCTTCGGTTTCACTATGCCCAGCAACGTTCAGATACCACAGCAGTATCCTTTCATTGCCCGTCGCCAGCAACCATCTACGCCTTCGGCGGATGCTTTCTCGAGGGTGAGTTCGGCCGAGGCCAGCGGCTCTGATGTCAGCGATGCACCGGCGCAGAGGCCGCCTAGAACGAATGCCGACGGAGGCACTTACACGTGTACCTATCACGGGTGCACTTTACGGTTCGAGACGCCAGCGCTACTACAGAAACATAAGCGCGAGGGCCATAGGCAGGCCAACGCGCTGCAACAAGTCAGAGGGAGCCCTTCGGCCGGCGCGCCCGGAAGCATGGCTAATAGTCAGGCTGGGCCGCACAGGTGCGACAGGATAAACCCGAGCACTGGCAAGCCGTGTAATACGGTATTTTCCAGGCCGTACGATCTTACGCGACACGAGGACACCATTCACAATGCACGCAAGCAGAAGGTGCGCTGCGACCTCTGCACAGAGGAGAAGACATTCAGCCGAGCCGACGCGCTGACCAGGCATTACCGCGTCTGCCACCCGGACGTGGAATTTCCAGGCAAGCATCGCAGGCGGGGTGGCATTGGCATCTGATGCGCCACGTACAGTCTACATACACATACAGCAGCCAGCGCCACGACAGCCCGATACGAACGAAGAGGAGGCTTTTGCATAGTCAGGCCTAGGTTGCCAAGCGACAAGCGACAGGCTACTGTTGCTGGTTGCGGCGGGAATCTGCTGGAAGAGCTTGGAAAGCTCCCTCGCCAGGCCGCATCGTGCGAGTGGAGATGTGGGATGAAAATCAAGGGTCCAACGTCAATCTGCAGGGTCCTGTGGGTAAATGCCGCGCCTGGCCATTTCCGGCATGGGCAGCTGGATCTCTCCAAATGGATTGGATCCAGCACCAGGATGGAACTCTCCGATGGAACCCTGCCCATGCCGAGCCCCGCTTCCATGACGTCTCACCTGCCTGTGACGTCAGTACCCGAACGGCCTCGGACGTGGCCTAAAGTGCTAAAGTGCAACGACGGCATCACCACCTACATCATACTCCATATCGCTTACCACTCCTTTGCATCATGGCCGCCCTTTTCCTGCTGCATTCCACCGGAACAATTATCGCCTTTGCTTTTCTGCTTTTGACGAGATGCCCCGGCCGATGATGTCCGATCATGATTGTCAAACACACCACCACTACACAAGGGATGCATGATGATGTTTCGCATCCGTCATGTCTCTTTTACCATATGGGATTCCAACCGATGTCCCGGAGTGGAACTAGCGGGCGTATGTAGAGGATAAATTGGGTTATCCTGTTTGTCCTTTTTTCTTTTTCTTTTTCTCCTTACATACACTTTACATATGATTTTCCCTACGTCATTAGTCAGTCTGTTTGGTGGGTGGTGTTTGGGTTTTGAAGACATTATAGACTTAAGGGATCAAAACGGCAGGGGGGCAGGACCAGCGATATCTATCTTTTTTGTTTTAATCCCGTAATGTTGTTTCACTTGTATATGGTTGATGGCTGTTGTCGAATGGTACTGGTACCTTCGCTTTCAGCCTCCTCTTTTATCCGGTGTCTTGTACGATCTTGACGAGGAAGACTAAAAAAGCGATGACTCTCTGGCGAGGAGGATGACGACACGATGTTTCATGACAAATGTACGAAATGGATTTCCCTCCTATCTTTACGCTGGAGATACCTCGAGATGGAAAGAAAATGTCGTATAGCGGCACAAATTGTACGATAGGAGACTTAGCTGGGATACTTGTCGCAAACTTAGTCATAGACAACATTAATGTCGCCTGCGAAGGCACCTAATAGCAACACTCTTGAGAACATAAATTCCATGTATTACATATCTGTAACCTTTTGCGATCAATGCAATGTGATTACGATGCGATTGGCTGCCCTGGTTAACTTCTGACCACGTAGAAGGAGGTGGTTTGTGATCCTACACACATAAGGGTCCCGGCATGCCGTTCGGCTCTAGGATGAACCACGACGGGATGCAGGCAAAAACCATAGTGGCTGATGCCGGCGTCTCCACGTGTGTGGAAGTGATTGAGTCTGTTTGACTGCTGCTGACATACATACATGTGTATAAACAACAACAGCATATCCCTACCTGAGGCAGTCGGCAGTCGGTGGCCCAATGCTGCCTGCATGCTTCGTGCTACCGTCCATCGACGACTGAGATGCAGGGCATTTCCAAGGGGGTGTTCTCAGGCATGAATGATGCAATCCAGCAGATGCTCGAAATCTGCAATGTGCGCGCGAAGAAGAGAATGATACGCTGCCCGATCCGCCCATTTGGTTTGGCATCGCTTTCGCATCTCTAAGCCCCCTTCGCGGTTTGTAAACCGGTATCTGATTAACTGTGTTGATGCTTCATGTGCAGTTTGATTCGATCTCTGTGTATCTACATAGGTACGTACCTTCTGAAGCTACTAAGGGGCAACTTACCCCCGACACGTTAGCCACATCAGCCACACACTAGCCACGCGGCATCGGAGTCACAACCACCTGGGCACTTATTGGTAATCTGGATGTATGTAAACTGTACACAGGTATGTATGAAGGTACATACGTGCATAAAGTGGCAAACAAAGTGATGTGCCTACATGATTTGACGTGGTTGTCTGTGGCTGTGCGCTGTACCTTAAATTGAAATCTTGGAATTTTACTCTATCATAAGGAGAAAAATAAAATCACCTTTACAACTTACAATATACAACAGGTAGTTGTGGCAATTCACAGTACGGAATACATACATGTGGTAATGATAACGTGCTGAGTAATCATGTCACATTCGGATTACACACATACATACTGCGTACACATTAAGGTTAGTACTACGTAGTCCAGGGGACTTGACGTCTGACCCTTGATAGGTGCGATCCTGTTTCTAAATTTATACTCCGGGGGTTCCTAGCTTACCTCGGTATCTCGGTCGATAACTCAATCTAGCCCAGCCGTAGGGTTTTGTGCATCCGTAACTAGCCAGGACTACGTTGAAGGGTTTATTTTAGGCTACAGATTAAAGAGCCGAATGCTTTGTGGTCACGGGCTGTCGTGTCTATAACCGCAGTCATAACTTCCGCCAAGGAGCTGATGAATGGCTTCGAAATCGTTAACTGTGGTGGATTTGCAAGGTTACCTAGTGCCTACCTAAAGATCGCAGGATGTTGAAGCCTAGGTGCTGCCTGCCATTAGTATCCACAGTCCCAATATCATGCTACTACTGTAATGTCTTGAATTTCCTAGCACGCGAAGCATAGATACACCGAGGTATGACTACTCCCTGTTTGCCTGCGCCGTGTAGATTGGCTCATTGGGATTCAAATGAGTCAATGAGCCAGCGCAAGTGTGTCTATTCACTGAGCACAGCGGCGCGTACGTCAGAGAACAGCGGCGTGATACCAGTCCAATGTTGAAACTGCAAGAAGACCTAATTAGTAAAGCCGACACGACATGATGACTTGCGGTGATGTGAAACCTGACGTACCTGATAGTAGCCTTGGGACGCAAGAACCTCTAGACCTGGAATGGTGACCCAGCCTAACTCCTCGGCCAACCCCATCAGCGGTGTATGTCGGGGCTTATAGGCCATTTCTAACAAGACCCTCAGCCTCCCAGGCTGCCCTGGTTGTTGCAAAACCAACGTCAGCAGAGCCTGCATTGAGTTATCAATCGGTTTGTCGGCGGGAACCGTGCTAATGATAACGGCAGGCGAATGATGGACATTGCTAGCGTCCTCCACCCGTTCAATGTTGTAGTCGTCGGGGAAAGATGAACGAAGAGAGTCGACGGCCGTGGCGTTTCGTGCCACAATATAGATGGGGCTATAACCGAGGGAATGCAAAGCGTAAATGGCCGCCCTCGTAGTACCACCGGAACCTACCACCAGCGCGCTACACGTGCTGCCCTGAGCTGGTAGTTCGAGTCCTGCCGAACGTAGGGAATAGGCCATGCCTGTCCAGTCAGTGTTATCACCGAGCAGGCGTGTGCCCGTCCCATCGTGTGACGACACAGGTATGATTGTATTGACGGCACCGATCACCTTGGCGGAAGCAGAGATGTCATCAAGGAGTCCCATGATGTCGAGCTTAAGCGGGATCGTAACCGAGGCGCCTCCGAAACCAGGCGAACGAATTAAGTCTCGTACATCTGCCGCCACGTCCGTTTCAAACAAGGAATACTGATGAGGTAGCCCTGTTAGGCGGAAGAGGGTATTGTGCAGAGCTGGTGACCGCGATGCCGATATGGGTTTCCCAAACAAATAAAACTTCTTCGTCTCGAGTTCTCCGAGAAGTGCCAGTCCACTGCGAATCTCAGCTGCCGAAAGCTGACCAGGGGCGGCCTTGAACGGTAGGTCAGGGTGTGAGACGGGAGTGAGGAAGCCATTTAGTATGCGGGAGAGCTTGCCGAGGGCGCCCATGTTGAGACTTATGATAGGTTTGTCGTGGGCCGCCAACATCCTATCCCGGAAGCCAACGAGTGCAAAGTTATCATCGATCTTCTTCGCGACTCCGACAAGCTTGATAATGTCGCCGTACTGCAAAGCTCGGTTGTACCACTGTTGCCAGCCACCATTCTTCCAAGACAGATGACCTTCTGGATCATGATGAGATGCGATGACACGGGTAGAACCTGCCCGGGACTGAATGATCTTATCCAGTATTTCATCTGGGAGGGTCATTTCGAGGTCAACATATTCGACACCCATGCGCATAGCCGTTCGGTATAGACGAAGCAAATCTTCTTCCGACGTGTAATCAAACCGGCCGCCTTGCGATTTAGACCTTAGTGTGAATATAATAGGAAGCTTCGCCACTGAACGGAGAAGCGAGATCTGGTTTCCTACCGACTCAGGAGAGAGGTCATCAAGCAAATCGACTCGTAGTTCTACGGCGTCTGAGCCAACGACAACTCGTGGAATTGCCTCGAGTGCCGAGGCTATGCTAGGTAGGGTTAAAGACACAAAGAAAGACGGATGCTTCCTTTGGACGACCTCCATGTGTGTGCTCTTCCCACTAATTACTAAAGCGTACTGTCTGAAGTCGGCAGGAGGGGTGTGACTGCCCCCAGGCAAGTTGAGGTAAGGACTGTAGTACTCAAAGTTGCTGCATTCCTGGTAAAGAGGTCTCCGCCGCTCATACACGCCCCGTATCTCTTCCGAGTAGGCAGGGCGAGTCTTGTCCTCCATCAGATAGTTGACCATCTGCTCAACATCCCGATTGACGAGGAGGACCACACCACCATTACGGTGGTGAGAAATGAGCAGCTCCCGTGCTTCGGGAATCTCAACAATTCCACCACCGCAGGAAAAAATATGACCCTGGCTTTGATTTTTCACGACATCTCTCAGAAGCTCGAGCTCGTCGCTCCTGAATCCTTCCCAACCCCGACCGCTATCTTGTATTATTTGTGGAATGGTCATGCCAGCTCGCCGCTCTAGCTCATGATCAAGATCAGTGAAGGGCCGGCCGAGTATACTGGCCATCCACCCACCGACCGTAGTCTTTCCGGCACCTCGCATGCCGATGATGAAAATGGACGGCTCAGCATCAGACTGTTTTTCCTTCTTCGCATCGGCAGCTTCTATATCCTCGCCTACTAAGCCAACCTTGAACGACTGAGCTAATACGTCCCACCACCCTGGCCATGTCTTGCCAGTACACTCGCGCTCCAGAATAAGCACGGGGTGCGGCGACAGAACGGATAGAACACTGAAGCTCATTGCCACGCGATGGTCATCATAACAGAAGACGCCTCCAGCAGGCTCCGAAAGCTCAGTATATTTCTTGCCCGAAACGATGATGCCATCTTCGAGTTCCTCACAGTGTACGCCGAATTTTCCGAGCTGCTCTCTCATCGCCGCAATACGATTGCACTCCTTGACGCGCTGATTGGCAATTCCCGTGATTCGGGTCTCGCCTGACGCAACGGCGGCGAGGACAGATGCGGTTAAGAAGGCATCAGTCATGGGTTCCATGTTCACGTCGATGCCCTTGAGATCGCCTGGGCTAGGGCCAGTCACGGTGGTTGACGAGTCGGTTTGTTCAACATGACAGCCCATCGGACGCAGCACATCGACAGCGAATCGGGCGTCCCCTTGCAAGGACTTTGCGCCAATATTAGGAATCGTGCATGAAGTTCCGGTTATGGCAGCTACAGCAAGAGGATATGTCGCGGAGCTGGCGTCGCTCTCCACAATGTACTCATCAGGATTCTTGTAGACGCCCTGGGGAATATGGTAGGTGTACGGCTCATCCGGTGACCATGCTACGGAGATGCCAAAGGTCTTCATCATAGAGATGGTCATATCTATGTAGAGTTGCGAAATCGGCTTACCGCCGACCAAGCGAAGAGTAACTGGTTTCTTAGCGTACGGCGCGCACATCAGGAGAGATGAGACATATTGCGACGAGATAGTAGCAGCCAACTCGATAACGCCTCCGTCCAGGCCGCCCACTGCATCTATCTGTACTGGCAGGCTACGCTCCTGGCCGAGGTATTTGATGTTAACGCCGTTGGACCGCAGGGCGTCGACAAGTGGACCGATGGGTCTAACCTTCATTCTGGCATTCCCAGTCAGAACAGTAGATGAAGTGTTAGAAGACGAGCACAACGCAACTACGGTGGTTAGAAAGCGAGAAGCGGTGCCTGCATTTCCAAGAAAGAGAGGTTCTCGGCTAGATTGGAGCTTGCCCCCTTTTCCCGTGACTACGAGGACCTCCCCAGCATCCTCCCATGAGTAGGAGGCTCCATTGAGCCGGGCGATTGCTGAAAGCATATACTCAGTGTCGTCGGAGTGGAGAAGATTCTTCACCCGACAGGTCCCTTCACCAAGCGCAGCAAGAACCAAGGCGCGATTGGAGATGCTCTTAGACCCAGGGGGAGTCACCTGAACGTTCGAAGCAGGGGCCACTCCGGAGGTAATGCGGATGGCGGGAGAAAGCACAACCCGAATGGCGTCATCGGCGACGACGGTGGCCCGAGGTTCGTGAGTCTGACCGATGGCAGAGAGGAGGACAATTTTCTTGTTCTTCCCCTCGTTTTTCTTGTCCACCGCCATTTTCTGAAGAAGCACGTCCACGGGGCATTGCCTTCCAGCGGTCAGCTTCACGACGCGCCTGTCGTGAACAGACGTGGGTAAGTCATAACTTGCAATGCACTTGACCAGACGAGCTACCGCACCAGGACGCAGTATGCCAAGGTGGCGTGCAAGCTCAGCTTCCTTCACCATACCGATGGCGACGGCCTCCCCATGGAGAACCTGGGGCGTGAGAATAGCCTCGAAGGCATGGCCGATAGAATGGCCGAAATTTAGAAGATTGCGCAGACCACCCTCCTTCTCGTCTTGAGAGACGACATGCGCCTTCACCCGGGCGGAAGCGAGAACGATTCGCTTGAGCACGGAGCGAATGGGGAGCAACCTCTCACTGGAAGCGGTGGCCTTGGATCGGATGGTCTCGAGAATCAAGGCGGCTTTCTGCTCAAGGGTAGTAAACTCGGACTCGTCCCAGATAGCAGCAGTCTTGACGACCTCGGCCATGCCATTGATGAATTCGCGCACGGGAAGGGACTCGAGAAAGGCAAGGTCTATGTAGATGCGGCGGGGCTGCCAGAAGGCGCCGACAAGATTCTTGCCCATGGGGGTATCGATGGCAGTCTTGCCACCAATGGAGGAGTCGACCATGGCCAGGAGGGTGGTGGGGACCTGAACAAAGCGAACACCGCGCATGAAAGTAGCAGCGACATAGCCGATCATGTCACCGATGACGCCGCCGCCGAGGGCGATGATGACGGTGTCTCTTGTACATTGGTGGGCCAGCATCCAGTCCTCTATCTCGGCCTTGGTCTCGCGACCCTTGGAGGTCTCGCCGGGCGGGATGGTGTAGGTGAGTAAGCGGGTAGACAGACGGCGGCGCTCGGCGGCCTGGTGGAAGAGGGACTGGAAAGAGGGAACATAGCGGTCGTGCAGATTAGAGTCGGTGATCAGGACATAGGTCGACGACTTCAGATTGTCGAGGAGGTCGTCGGGAACGAAGGTGCGCCAGACGCCATGATCAACGATGATGGAGTCGGATCCGAGAACGGAGATGCGCGTTGGACCGTCGGCGGAGTCGGCCTGTTCAGCCATAGTCATGGCTGCTCTCTGTAATGACTTTTCACTTCAAATATAATGATATGTAGGTACTTGATCAAGGTAACGAATGGGCTACATGTACATGGGAGGAGGGGTGAATAGCTACGCAAAACCTATAAGTGCACGCCTACATAGGCAGGTTATGTGTGCAGTCTATGTATGTAGGTTAGGTATGTATGTTAGGTATGTATGTTAGGTATGTATGTGGTGGGCGGTGATGAAGGCATTCGCGCCGTCTACCTTATGGTTGTGGTGTGGTATGGTGTGGTGTTGAGTTAGTCATTCTCATCATCCATTCAATTTTTTATTTTTTATTTTTTCATTTTTTGACTTCGACTACAGCGTGGTGTTCCTTGCAGGATAGGTACCTACGTAGGCTTGGTAGCGGAGGGTGATTGGCCAATTCCATATACAGCGGTACATATTAGGCCGTACATATTCCGTACAACTTGCATACCACACCTGCCTGTAGGTTACACATCAGGTACTTACATCAAAGATATACATACTGCGTAGGTACCTTAGGTAAATTGCTAGGTAAGGTTCCTAGCCTCCGATTTACGGGGGTAGCTCCCCTGGCGGGGTGTGTGGGATGACCCGAGCTCATAACCTGGAAGTATTCTACGCACTTTTCCGTATGTATGTACATACATATGTACTTAAGTTAACCTTACACACACACATCATGACATAGGTATAGGTAGGTAAACTTCCAAGGATACAATCATTGGACCTAACAGACTTTATAACAATCGAATTACTATGTGCTTGGTGGCCTTAGAGAAACATGTAACAATCCGCCCCGTCAGCTGCCCGTGTATCTAGGGAAACATGCTTAGAAGAGGCCGTCTATCCTCTGGGCATCCGATGACAAATGATTCAATCTCACGGGAAGAGATGGCTAAGTCAAGCGGGTCTCGTAGTCCTAAGCGAGTGCAAGCTTGAGCATGGGCTTTCCGTGACGGGGCGACAGGATAACATTTGATATTCAGGTCTGCATTCCAACACCTACCTATAATAGTATCTACCTGCCTAGCCCGCCTGTCGGCTTATCATTCTACGTGTTATATGCCGTTGTGGGTATTCAAGATCTACATTTATTACATACATGTGGGATGGAACGTACCACCAATTCACGATGCATTGCAGGTACGACGGCTTAATTAAGGCCCTCTTAATTAATAATTGCTAGCCTACTATTACCAGCCATTGGCAGCCAACAACCCTGCTCGTTCTAGGATAATCTTTCCGCCAATGCAACCCGCTGAGTAAGGGCTATGAAGCACCCGTCGTCTATCCATCAATACATGTATCAACCCTAGGACGGCCATGCTTTAATAAAAGGTTCTTGTTAGCTCTTCTTAATCCATCCAAGTCTTCACGGCTTGCCATCGGGAGAAAGGGTATATAGTGTCTGATCAAAGATCACAAACAGAGAGTCAACATGTCTCATGAAATCATGGACCTGGGCGATGATAAGTCTGAGAAAGTCGTCCCTGAGGCCCGGCCCGGATCAGACACTAGTCAAGAAAGCCAACGAGAATTCCGTGAAACGCCTGATGAGAATGATCCGCCGCGTATCTCAAGTCGCTGCGTGTCCCGTTTAGATACTTCACACTCGGTTGCGCGCATACGCTCCAACAACGGACACGGTTGTGCTGACCTGGAAGATGACATGGTCTTGTCTGACCGCCACAACGTCGAAAAGGATCCGTTTGAGGTAGCATGGGATGGCTTCGATGACCCGATGTGCCCGCAAAGCATGAGCATATTTCACAAGTGGCTCATAGTAGTCATTGTGGGCATGGGGAGTCTCTGCGTGTAAGTCTCTGTTCGGTAGCACAGCATTCAGGATTTAGGTACCCGTCTTCGAGGTTGATATGACATCAAGCCCAAGTCGTATTCTAACTATGGCAGGACGTGTGCGAGCTCTATATATACGTCAACCTATGGCCAGATGAATCCCGAATTTCGCATATCACAGATTGTTGGCACGCTCGGCTTGTCAACCTTCGTTCTTGGCAGTATGCTTTCCCCGGCATCATCAACACAAATCGTCCCCGCTAAAGTTTTGTCAGTTGCTCTCGGCCCCTTACTCATGGCACCATTGAGCGAGTTTTATGGCAGGCGGCCAATCTATATCATAGTAAGTAGCAGCCACAGTTCTTCGTTGATGCCTTTCCTTTCCTGTTTCAAGAGCAAAAAGTCATTTTTATATTATGTTCGGGCGTTCAACCCTCCTGGTTACAACTCTTGCATCTTCAAATTATTCCACAAACTGTATGGAAAGAGAACAAATATACTAACTTCGAATGATGCAGTCCTGGGCAATGTTTGTTGTGTGGCTTATACCTAGCGCCGTTGCTCGGAATGTCGCGACTATGCTAGTGGTACGTTTTCGCCAGCGGATTAGGTAGACAAGATACCGTTGCAAGGTGCGGATTTGTTAGCTATGGGAGACTAATTTAGGTCCCAGGTACGATTTATTGACGGCTTCGCTGGAAGTGCGTTTTTAAGCGTTGCGGGCGGTACTGTCAGCGATGTCTTCAGGCGGGACGAGATCCAGGCACCGATGACCATTATATCTCTAAGTCCCTTTATCGGTGAGTTGCTGTCTTTGGATGGTTAGAATCAGCGCGGGCCTAACGAATACTCCAGGTCCCAGCTTGGGTCCCCTTATTGGCGGGTTCATCAACTACTCTGTAAATTGGAGGTGGACGTACTATGTAAGTTACCTCGAACCATTGTCAAGCCGGATAGGGCGTTTCCCATCGTCGCGAATTAGGACAGGATAAGTCCATATCAAAGCAAAATGTCAACATCTTGGCCACCGGGTTTTCGCCTGAATGTGCAGGGAGACAAACTATCGCTGACTTTCGGGCTTCCAACAGGTGCTCATTATCTGGGCCTTTTCCCTGCTAATCATGATCATCTTCTTTGCACCCGAAACGTATCGTATGTGCTTCTTATCAGTAACGTCATAATCCACATCACTGATGAACCATCTAGACCCAGTCAAACTTCGAGATAAGGCTAGAGCTCTGAGAAAAGAGACAGGCGATCCCCGTTGGCAAGCACCGATGGAGAGGTCAACCAAGTCTATAAAGGCGACTATTGGACACTCCCTCCTTCGGCCCTTTGAGTTACTGGCCTTTGAACCAATGTGTCTATTGCTATGCCTCTTCTCCGCCATATTACTCGGGGTTCTCTATTTATTCTTTGGAGCTTTTGGCTTAATCTTCGGCGATAACTACGGGTTCAACCTCTGGCAGACTGGCTGTAAGTGATGCTGGGCATGATACATTCCCGGGTTCTTCTTGGCCTTCATCCGAAAATATATCGCCACTTCACCTTGATTCAGAATTGCGAGCCGATGAACCTAGTCTTATGACCCGAATCCACGCTCGTAACTTTCTGCAGATAGCACTGGCTAACTCCATTATTGCAGTAAGCTTCCTCGGAATCTTCACCGGGATGATATTATGCTCTGCAAGCAACCCCGTATGGCATCGCGTTCATAGCCGATTAGTTGAACAAAACGGTGGCAGTTCTGAGCCCGAATTCCAACTGCCACCTGCTATTCTGGGGGCTTTCCTGGTTCCCTCTGGGCTATTCATATTCGCATGGAGTGCTTTTCCCTGGGTTCACTGGATGGTGCCCATTGTTGGGTCGGGAATATTTGGCTGTGGCAGTAGGTACTCAGATGTTTATTGCCCTTTGTCTTAGCACAGCTGGCCATCTGAGATAGCCACGGACTTCAAGCCCGTGACGATCAGAGAAACGTAAAAGCATATATACTGATACTTGATTGTAAATAGCACTCCTTGTCTTTACTGGAATATTCACCTTTTTGGGTAGGTCAAAGCACACCAAATCGAAGCACAGGCTTTGTGCATCTAGAGAAGCTAACTAAATGTCTCGGTAGTTGATGCCTATCCGGTTTACGCCGCCTCTGCACTTGCCGCGAATAGTTTTACTAGATGTGCATTCGCTGGTAAGATACCCGATTCACCATAGAACGAAATATGTACATGACTAATCCAATACAGCTGCATTTCCCCTGTTCGGTGTTCAAATGTACCAGCGACTTGGCTACCACTGGGCGTCAAGCCTACTTGCCTTTCTCACTGTAGCTATGATGCCATTCCCGTATATATTCTTCAAGTATGGTGCGAGGATCCGGAAGCATAGCAAGTTTACTATATGATGTGAATATGATAGCCAACGAGGACAGCGGCTTAGGCTTAGGATTCGTATCTATTATATTAGACCAGAAGACGAAATAAAGGACATCGGAAAGGAGCATAAAGTGTTATAAAACTAGAACCTGCGGAGGTATTCGGGCTAACTAGTTACGTGAGCTTTAATCATGAGTTTCGGTGGCGCTATAAGCTAATAACGCACCCGTATATATATTAGTTATAAACAAGGTTATGAAATAAGTCCCTTAAGTTAAGTTAATGGGGTGACTTAAACGTAATAAATGTCACGGCATAAAGCTTATAATATGTTATAAAGTCTTTATAAGCTCCTTATAATTATAATATACCTTAAGCCTTTTATACGTGACTTATTAAATTATAAAATTAATTAATTAAATTAAATAAACAAGTAAAAAGGTTTTTTTAAGTTAAGTTATTATATAATAATTAGCTAACCTTTTACTCCTTACTTTATTATTTCATAATAATATATATTTATTATTTAACACGCGCCGCTTTTTTATTTAAGCCGTTATAATAAAATAAGTTAATTATTATAACATAAGCTTATAAAGTGTTATAAAGCCTTATAAGCTATAACACACCCTAAGCTTTTCACACGTGACCTTTTTAATAACCTCTCGATTAATTAGCTAAATTAAATAAGTGTGACGGTAAACCTTGAGGTGACATTCGAAATGTGTATCATTGATGATTTCTTTAGGACTGGCAGTCCTAAAGGACAGCTATTTAAAGACGGAAAATCTGTCCAGCTAGGACGGAGGATCTATTTTAGCTTGTGGGGCGTTCTCGACAATAAGTAAGTGAGGAGGTTTTCTTAAGTTAAGTTATCACATAGTAATTAGCTAACCTTTTACTCCTCACCTTATTATTTTATAATAATATACACTTATTACTTAACACGCGCCACCTCTTTTTTTAAGCCGTCGCATTAATCACTTAATTTAAATTTAATTAATTAAGTTAGCTAATTAACTTAAATTTAATTAATTAAGTTAAGTGATTAATTTAAATTTAACTTATTAAATTAGCTAGTCCTTTAAAAATAAATAATGATTTATTGAAAAAATTTAACTTTTATAAAAAATCGGTATAATAAATTAAATAACCCCTTTATAATAATATTTATAATATAAGGCCTTAAAAAGCTTTTCGAACTAACTTAAATTAAATAAAATAAAATAATAAATAAAATAAATAAAAATTCTTAAGCATTTAAAATTATGGCTCCGCTATGACATAAAGGTGAGTGTTTTATTTTTTTT